>CAAE01014764.1:2363973-2411304 GCA_000180735.1 Tetraodon nigroviridis | reverse complement strand
AAAGTGTAAACTGAAATCGTAAATGGCTTACCTTTAGCTCATGGTAGTCAATGTCTTGGTCCTTGTCAGTGTCAAACAACTCAACAGCTTCCTTGATTTCATGTTTTTGATCTTCACTCAGCTCTCTGCTATTATAACTGTTTTGGTCGGCCTCTTCATCAGTTCTGTTAAAACATGCAATATTTGGACATTTTATATGATGCTCACAGATATGGTCCACACTAACCTTTACATAAAACATGAGAATTAAAACTTGGCAGTATGCTATTATTTTGGGACATAGTGATGAGTAAACTTATATGCATTGTAAATAATAAATCACTACGTAAGTAGCGGCGTTACTGGGTTACGTTTAACAAAAATAACAATAAAAAAGACATTCTATTTGGTCACCCACAACATAGGGAAGCTAAGCAAAAAAGGATCCTCACTGGTGCTACGCTAACGCTAGCTTATGTTAGCGCTAGTTTATGATGATCGACAAAATAGTTACAGAAATAAAATACCCCGCGGCTATATTCTGGAAGCCAAAAGTCAACTAATAACAAAAACTGCTTTACCGTAAAGAAAGACTCATTGTCGACAAATAACTCGGGTAATAATTTCAAAATCAGTTGTTACGGATATTACTATAACACAAAACAACAAATCCCTTTTATCCGCGCTTGTACCGGCACTTTTGATTGGTCACTGATTACCAGGTGGCAGTTAAGTGATTTCTGATTGGTTGACAAATACAACGGTAGCGCCGCTCGTCATCTTCTTCTCTGTATTTTAGGAACAACCTGCAGCTGAACTTTGCTTTTACTGCCATCTGGTGGAGATTTGTCAGCAGTGACTTTATGAGACGCCAGTAGTAAAACGACGATATAACACAACCAATTAATAAATGTAATTCAAATTGAAGTGAAAAGGTAAAATATGTAGGTATAAGTTAAACGTATGGTCATGGACAAAAGCCATGTCAACACTGTAGATAAAGCAAGTCGTTTTGTCTTTCGTGCTTCTTGAAAAAAATAACTATTAAAATATAAAATAAAATAACATCGATGTAAATATATATATAAAAAAGTAAAATAAAAAACAAACACAGGCATAAAAAACGAGTTTAAAATCTGGAATATTTTTTTGCTTCGTTTCTATGTTACATTGCATGATGGAGTAATGCAATGACAGTGTAAACAAAAATATTTGTTGTATTAATAATGTAGTTTGTAATGTTTGTTTTACGTTGTGGGAGAAGAGGCATCCTTCAGTCTTCATGACTCATGTTACTGACCCATGACATCCTTTACGATACTATCGTGCATTTCCCACAGAGTTCACAGCAGCCACGATGGTCTTGTGTAAAATAGGTGCCACTGAGTCTCTGCTTATCTCAGAGCAAGTCTGTTGTTTCAAATGTGCATGCTGAGATAGAGGCTGAGACCCAAAATGAACCTCATCACAGGAAAAAAGTCCTCTCTGTCATCTGCCCAACTGTTTTCCTCCGCCAACACTTCCTCCTCATCTGCTCCGTAAAGATATGAGATCAATGAATTTGAGACTCCTGCTGCTTTCACTGACATTCATTCAGTCACACTTTTAGGTTTTCTATGTTCCAACATGCTTCTAGAAGAGAGCCACGTAACCAAACACAATTTGCTACATTCAAAATCCCATTTTTTTGACAAAGAAACGCTGGTTTGACTCCAAAGGTACATGTAAGGTCAGTGAAAAAGTCCCAAGTCTTCCAGCCTCTCACAGACACACACCGGCTGTGTTTCGGGCCTCTGCTCCATCTTGACAGAGTCACCTTGACGTGAGGAGGGGGCCTAATAACCGGGGGAATATTTACCTGAACACAGGCAGCTTTTCTGAGCCTGCCACATGTGAGTGTGCCGCCGTGGGTCAGGGCGAGAGGGGCTGACAGTGGTGGGACCTGGCCCCAGAAAGCAGCCACTGTTTTTGACTCTGACATGTTTGCTGACTTTTAGGTTCACCAAGGTTTCAGATCAGAACTTTGTGTGTGTGTGTGTGTGTGTGTGTGTGTGTGTGTGTGTGTTACCAGAGTTTTGTTTTTATTTCAGTGATATTGTAGGATTTAGGTGACAATAACTCTCTAAATCTTACTACATATAGAAAAATAGGCTCCGTCACAGGAAGCAAGTAGAACACAAACTATAACAATAAACTAGTGTTTCCATGGAGTTGTTACTGCATGAATTGTGAATAGTCCTCACAGCTCATTTAGGTTGGTGGGGAGGGGTCGCAGCACGTTAAAGTCTCACTGTTTGGTATGTGTGTGTGTTCATGTCATTAAACTCTGAACTCCACCCTGAATGAGTACAAAGACCCCCTGTCCACACACACACCCTCCTGCACACGGGTATAAACGCTTCAGGTTTAGTCATTTTACTTGTTGATGTGCAGAAATCTTTGAATTCCAGAATACGGAAAGTAGTTAAGATTCCCCATCAAAACCAAACAGGTCAATAAAAAAACACATTTTTGTCTTAAAAGATGATGAGGTTCCTGTGCCGACCTGCAGCACAAAAACAGCACTAAAACCCCTTAAATATGCACCAAGAGCGCTTTTGTAAGGTCGGGACTTTACTCTGCTGGAAGGACATCTTGCTTGGCCTCTGCAGCCTGAACAACCTCCTGGATTCTTTATCACTTTGCCCTTTCACAGGAAAGCTCACTGACCGCAGCAAAGGAGTTAACGGGCCATTTTGGCAGGAAGAAGATGAGCGACGCTGTTGCTCATCTATCTTCACACTCCTGAAACCTGCTGATCCACAACTGCAGCCCTAAATTTTGCTAAATGTGAATAGAATGTTTGGGGATGAGTGCGCATCAGAGGATGGCCTAAGGCACTTTCTCTCTCCACCATGAGCCCTTTTATTTGAGACAGAGTTTTGTTTCCTGCAGCGAAACTGAACCTGTGTCATTTGATTAATGAAAAGAGAAGATCTGTTTTCCTGGAACAGATGGACAGAGAAGTTAGCGCCAGGAGGAGCAGTTGGAACCTCTCAAGCGAGTTTATCATGAGACATTGCGCAACAGGGGCTGGTGCCTCCTTTGTTTAAGACTTGGAGCAATCATCAGCTGGTCTGTGAACTGCAGATTTGCTTCAGGTTCCTGGACCAGCACGCACAGCAAGGAAAAAGCGCCGAGACCGCTGACGCAGACTGGATTACGCAAACTGTTCGCAGCTCTTGGGCGCAAACTTCCCGAGCGCAAACTTCGCCTTTGCACACATTTTACCTGCCTACGTCAGAGCCTGAGGCTCGTCCTCCCAGCGGCGGACACGAGCACACTGGCTGGAGCTGCAGGGAACGTTCAGAGCGCCTGGTTTACCCTGCGCTTGCCGTGCGTAATAACCGCTTTGCGCTTTAATTCCGCAGCTGGAACGTCAGACAGCTCCGCTTTCCGCAGGGACGCAGTGCGCCGAGCAAGGTACTGTACTCTTTTTTATTGCTCTGACCACAGAAAGACTTTTGCAGAAACGCTGTTTGGGCTTCTGTCCCGACGCTGACAACCGGACAAGTTCACACTTCAGAACTGAAACTGGGACGTGAGCTGCCAACCGGCGCAAAACGTGACAACGGCGGATTATTGCTGAGTGCATCAGTGCTGGGAATTTAAATGATAAAAGAAGAATTTTCAGTATATTTTATCACTGATAAATCGACGGGAGTGATTGATGATCATCAGATAATCATGAGCTCAAAGACCTTCACTGACTCACATCATTTACTCTAATATTTGTCGCCAAATTATTTTAAATTTATTAAATAAATAGCAAATTTAAAATGTTTGTTATTTGAATGAATTGCAGTTCTCAGTCATCCTTTCCACAAATACACGAGAGTGTCAGTGTGGCCATTCATCTTACAGTTTTTCCAGCTGACTTGCTCATCTTGCTCCTTGGCTCATTTTTCCAACATTCAACTTGGCTGAAATGATTTTTTTAAACCTCCGATTGAACAGAACCAGTCTTTGCTTCAGGATGGAGGACTTGTTTTCATTGGGGTGAGGGCCAGGTGCCGCCCTGATTCATACCTTCACCTCCAATGAGTGGTGTTTTATATTTAAAGTTTCCACTTTTGATCACACCTCCAATTGAGGTTGGGTTGTTTTCCTTTTTTCTTTAGCTTAAACCCAAAGCTACAGATCTAAACAGTTGCATATTCATAAGACAGAGAACTAGCTATATAAAGCTCGGTGTCATTCGGAGTCATTGCAGCACCGACCAGAAGTGGAGCCATAGTTGTCCTGAACTGGTCATTTTAGCTTTTTGATCGATAATCCATCACGAGCAGCTGGTGTGTACAGAGATGTGCAGATAAAATAAGAAACTCTTATTTTATAAGCACCAATCTAATGGGAGATCTCAGATCAGAGGAGGCGATCACCAGTCAGTCATGCTGAACCTATAGGAGTTGTCATTCTGACTGGAACAGAACCCCGAGAGGCTGTGATTGGCAGCTAAAGCCAACAACCCCTCTCTGTGTGCTGGATTAGACTTGGCGGCTCCACCCTGACCCCCCAGCCATTGCCCATCAGCCATGCATACTCTCTCGCTTTCTTACACACAGACACACACACACACAGACACACACTCACACTGAGGGTTTTTTCTCTGCACAAATAAACATAAGCTCAGTAGTCTGGATGTTGATTGGATGGGAACTGGTTAGGTCAATGTGTGTGTGCGTGTGTGTGTGTGTGTGTGTGTGTGTGTGTGTGTGTGGTAACATCGTCTCAAATGCTAATTAAGTCTTTTCATGAAAAGACTTTTCTCTGTGTTAAATCATATGTTTGCCCTCTGCTGGAGCTCCAATGCAAATGTTTCCCTAAATAGTGTGTGTGTGTGTGTGTAGGTGTGTATGTGTGTGGGTTATTTGTGTAGCAAACACCTTCTGAGAGACTCGATTTAAAGAACGTCCCTGTAGGCGTAAAAGTATTTGTCAGAATTTGTGCTGGTGTTTAGATCTGAGCATATTTCGGTCAGACTGAAGACAAACTTGTTTGTGTTTGAGGATTCATGGGTTACAGGCCTAAAATCGGATTTCACCAGATTTATTTCCCTCACTCGTTCAAAGACAACCACAACTTTGTTGTTCATCTGTATGCTTTAAAGAATCTTGTGTTTACAAGAGCTGATGTTGAGTTTACTGGTTCAGTCTTAGTCAGCGCCTGTTTGACTGAATCTCAGGGTTTCGTTTGAAGATATCTCCTGACACAAAGGGGAAAGTAGGATTTAGCAGCAAAGCCTCAGAGTCTTAACCTGTGTAATACTATTTGTAACACTCGACTGGGACCAGGTTTGATCTTTAACCTTTGGCTTCCACCCTGTCCCTGTCTTAGGGGAGGTCATATGAGAGGAGGTGCGACACCACAAATATCGAAGTAGCGCGGCACTGCGGGGACCAGAGGAACTCTGGCCTCTGTGCTTCCTGTCGGGCTGGAGGCAGACGTAACGGACTTTGAACTGATCTCTGAAGTGTTGTATATTGTGAGAGAGTTTGACAGCTTCACCACCACGATGGAAGTTCAAGATGCTTTAGGTTGATATCAGCTTTCTGGAAAAACAACAAGGACCAGATCGGCATCTTTAACTGTCCAGGACTGAATATTGCTCCTGCTTTCTGAGACGTAGCCTTAGCTGCAATATATAAACAATGTTCTTACCTCTGAAATACTCATATGGTTTTATTTATAATGATTAGAATCAAAGTCCAGGAGATTGAAACAGATTTTGTGCATGGGAGCTTTCTTTATTAGTCTCTAGTTTCCCATGAGTCATAGCAACTACCAAACACAACTTCAGGCTGGTTCAAGTATTTAATCATACAAAGCAGTTTTAAATGTAGTTAAATTCTCTGACTCTGAGTCAACAGGATTAAGGCCGCAGCATCACAGAGCAGGAATGTAGAATGTTTGTAATTGAGTCATTCTGAACATTTGATCCGAATATGCGCTGTAATTTAATATTCTAATAGAATTTGCGTTCGCAAATTCACGTACAACTCAGAAAAGAAAATGGACCGAAAGAGAAATCAAAATAAAAGAATAAATGAACCTCATCTGTGTAGCTTTATGTGGCCTTGCAGCATAAGATCCCACAGCAGTGACAGTAAACAGTGAAGTTGGCCCGTTTTACAGGATGAAGCATCTGCATGAAGTTTTATCATGTGGTTGCAGCTCACTGTGGTCCCACAAATGACTGCAGATGGAGGGATTAAATTCCCCACTTAACACCAACCTAACCATGGAGATTTCACCATGTTTTTCAAATAAGACCAGAGAAGCATTTAGATAGGGTTTTTGTTTTGGCAAACCTTAATTTACTGCTGGGTTTGGTCAGAGTCAAGTTTTATGTAGCTAACTGCATCATACACACTTTTACAGACCATAAAAGTGACCCTGGCTGTGTGCTGCACACAGCATGTTCCCATAGGCATGATGATCAATGATCTCTGCCTCCCAGTCCTCAGATTCACACATCCAGTGGTTGTTGTCGTGGAGATATAACTCTGAAATGGGCTTTAGAGGTTGAAATCGTTACACAGCGAGTTCAAATTAGCTTTGGAACAGTAATGTTGTGAGCAATTTGAATAATAACGGCTGTGTCACTGTGGGAGTGAGGTCACTGGATCTGCACATCTACATCCGACGGGTTGCTCAAAAAAACCACCAGCAGTCCCCCCTGATTGGACGATAAGGTCATTAAATGTTGATTCCACTCCCACCTCTTCCCCAGCCACAAAAACGGGCCGTCACAGAGCGTCTGTGCTCCAGACTGAGGAGTCTTTGTGGACGCCACTCTGGTGTGGCGCTGACGTGTCGGTAGGTGGGCAGCAGACCGGTTTGAACACACCACCATAACCACAGAGGAAAATATGCCATTTGTGAATATGGCAGAGACCCCGCCCGTCTTTTCCTGCCCCACCCACATACAAACACAGGGGTGAATACAGGTGTGACAACAGCATGTTCCTCCTCTGGAGATGCTGAGAGGCAGATCAGCAAAGCTCCACTAGCCCAACCCTAACCCATGCTCAAGGGCCCCGGAGAGCCAGTGAGTCACTGGGATGGATTTTTTATACCTCGGTTTAGATTTTTATTTGTTGCTTTTCTCTCCTTCCAGCAACTTTCATCAAATGAAAACAGACCGTTCCCAAATAATCAGGGTAACAATAAGCAACACAAACCAACAAACATGACACGACCTCCGTGGCAGCATTTGAAGAAAGACCTCCCCTCAGAAACGTAATATCAGCCTAATGTCAGTCAGACGCGCCTGTGATGGAACCCATATGTGTATCTGACCGTCAGCTCGGTTCCTGTGGCCCCTGACGTCACATAAGTGCACTCAGGAGAGACCCGCTCGGCTTATCCTTGACAAAATCTGGCTGGAAACATGTTCACGCACCCTTTCTGTTTTGCAGTGGAGGCCGTGCACGCTGCGGATCCCCTCTCACCGCCTCCATCAGCAGGACAAAGCCCTGCATGATGGCTGCCAGGTGTGTTGGCCTGGTGAATGGGTCCTATCCACGATTGCGTTCATTCCTCAACAATGTTTCATTTCAAAGTGCTATTGATTTTCCTGCCCAGCTCTCAGATGTAATGCAGATGTGTGTATTTTCTGAGGTTCAGATCATCCACTAAGTAAACATTCGCATCTTAGCACAACACAGAGCAGCATTTCGGGCGTGAGCGTGTCCCCATATCAAGCCCTTTTAGATGCACCTTCAGTGAGAAGCTCCCCTTTGAACCTTTTGTGACAGCCGCGTGATGTGAGACAAGGTGTTGGTTTGGAGGCGTCAAACTGCATCAGCGGGTTGATGGGGCAGAGGAACTGCTGCACACACACAAAGTTTCTGAGAACTGAGCACTAAAGCACCCCAACCGTTCACCACCAGAGCTGGGGGTGCCACCGCTGAGGAGCCGGGCCGGGTGGGCCAGGTGGGCCAGGTGTGCAGGGACCTGGACACTGACAGGAGCCAGGCCAAGGGACAGACGTCAGTCCTGCCACCGGTGCTTGGGGGTGTGTGTGAGTGTGTGAATGGGTGAAAGCAGACATAAAAATGATCCTAATCTTTAAAATAATCTTTAGAGTGAGCCTTAGCTGCTATCGCAGCAGCCATTACTAACACTAACGTATGCACCTATACTGTAAGCATACCGTAGTGCTGTTTTATAAATTAATACATTTATATAATTATTCTTGTATTATTTTTACATAATAAATTGAATAATGTTCCATGTCTTGGATAAATTACGTCGTTCTGTTCTGTTTCCTTGTCCTAGTTGGTCAGTTGTGTTAACAACTTCAGCATGGTCTCTGATTGGTCAAAGGCACCAGAAACACATTATTCATCCACAAAGTGTCTGGAATGGCTGATTATTTCATCCACAATCAGCAATAATATTTAGATTAATGATAAGGTGGAGCTGGAGGTCAAAGATCACATAAACATAACGTTACGGCACTATTGCTGCCCTATTAAAGTCTGTAGACATCAAATACTGCAAGTACAGCCAAAGAAGGAATGGAAACGTGTGTGTGTGGGTCTGGTAAAGACGCTTGTAATTGTTGAAGTTAAGAGGTTTGCTCTGTGTCGTAATTGTTAATTTGTGAGGCTCCAGTTCTGCCTAAACACCAGAGGTCGTCTTCCCCAGAAACGCTCGCCCTGACCCCTCACAAAGTGCACAATGGAGTTTATTTTATCTAAGTGGTGAGACTCCTTTATTTAGTTTGACGCGTGTGGCTGCTGTTAAGGCACACTAATATTATTCTTTCTTTCCTCTTGAAGAGTGACACCATATGTTTGCCTAAAAACCTCGTAATAACGACAGATTCCGAAACACAGGAGCGTGACGTCATGAGAAAACAAGAGCGTCTGTAGGAACATCTTGAGTGTTTCAGCACTCTGGGCGTGATCCAGCCCGACACGCATCCAGACGCAGAGAGCAAATAGAGTTTTTCCCTCCACTGACTTCATGGCGGAACCACTGCGTCCACGAACGTGCTTTGAACTCAGAACAGCAAATTACCTTTAAAAGTGCTGAAACACAGACAAGCTGCCTCTGAAGCGTTGCCAGGGCTCAGTGAAAGTCCCTGCACATCTTGGATACACTTGTGGTTGCCACAACTCTGATTGTAGCTGTGCTGGGCTCCCAAACACTGCTGTCAGGTTTTAACCGGCCCGTGTGAGGTTCTGTTGGTCTCTGAGTAGAACACTGCCGCTCTGCTGCAGATCTGTGGCTGCTGCGCTCCTCGCCACCTCCTCCGCTTCACCTCCTTCCTGTATCTTGCTGCCATCAGTCGGCTCCTTTAATTTGATTTCACACATCACCAGTCTGTCCTGCAGAGAGCAATCTGACTGGGAGTTTTTAACCTTCCGCTGAAGGACACCGAACGACTTTACCTCCACCCTTGTCCTGCATTTGTGTGTGTGTGTGTGTGTGTGTGTGTGTGTGTGTGTGTTTATATATAAACTGTGGGATTTATTTAGACTATCAGTGACTAGCTGGTATTTAGGCGATGTAGCATCTTTATAATCCTCACTATGAAGATGGTTCCAGCACAAAAGGACCAGAACCCTGAAATGAGGTAGAAGATGAACTTATTAGTGTGGTTAGTGACAACTGTCACAATTTAGGTCGAACAGTAATGTTAAAGAAACAAATTAAGATGCGTTCAGATTTATTTCTGCCACATGCAGCTGCATCCAGCACTTCTTCAGCAGTTATTCTGCTGACTTCAGGAGCTTCTCTTGGCAGAGAGAGAAACAATCCATATCACATGTACCTCTCTCTCTTTTTCTTTTTCTTTTTCTTTTACTGTCTCTCTCTCTAGCTTTATTTTGAAGTCTATAAGGAGCCAAAAATTATTCAACTGGAGGCATAGATTTGCCAATTCAGTGCTTTTATACATCCCTCATCCAAGTAAAGCATTAGTCAATGTGCAGGGAGCCTGTATAGTGGGCTCCAGTGTGCGTGTGTGTGTGTGTGTGTGTGTAAAGCGGGTTGGGGGGAGGGGGGGCTGACGCTGTACTACGTCAGTCTCCACTGCTCCTCCGAAGTTGTGGACTGACACCGGGACATGCTGCTGCTTGACTCTGCTGCTGGATGACAGGATATTACTGCATAGTATGTACAGAGTGTGTGTGTGTGTGTGTGTGTGTGTGTGTGTGAGAGAGAGAGTGAAGAGCTGAACGTTATTTCTGCAGATGTGTGACTGACTTCAGAGGCTCTGGGCAGACAAACGTTGCAGATTTAAACACTAAATCTCGCTCTGACCTGAAAAGAACCCGCTGTGATGTAAACACACATCAAGTCCCACCTGAGTTGTGGAGGCGCATCTGCGCAACTAAACTCCCCCTTCTGTGTCTCTGCAGTGATCCGAGCCCCACTTTAGTGAAGGAAGATGATTCCTGCGCTGATCTGCGCCCTGATCGCGCTGAGCTCAGCAAACAATGACTTAAACAGCCTGTACCCGGAGCTGGAGCACTCCAGGACCATCTACGTCACAGGTGAGTGTGTACGGCGCCTGTGTGTGATGCTGCGACGCAGAGCTGCGTAAGAACCCGTAACCTTTTGCGGCGCCTTCCTCTGAGTTGCGTTTGCGACACTCACTCTGCGGTGTCATCTGTTTCCTCAGATTATCAGGGGGCTCTGCTGCTGTGGCCCGGTGATAACGCTGCTATGCGGGGGGTTATTAGCTCAGGGAGATACAGCTATCTCCTCCGCTCTCGCTGATGAATTCTCTGTTTGAACGTCAAGATTTAAAACATTGCAAGAAAAACACAGCCGGGGTTTCCGGACCCGTTATCAGCCGAGCCTCGATCTGCTATCTGTGACACTTCAATCAAACTACGACCGCTGGGTTTAGGTCATCGTGGAGCTGAGCGGAGGGCTCTGCATCCCCATCCATCAACATATCAATAGCCAACTCTTTGTTCTCTATCTTTACGTGTTGTTAACAGAGACCAAAGCTAATTTAACTGAATTGGTTGGGAACCACTTCTGTAGAACCCAGAGAAATGAGCAGAATTATGCTTTCTACAGGTTTTTCACCAAAGAAATCTTATGTTAAAAATCAATGTTAAATAGCTTAATAGTGACAAAAAAGACTAAATAGGTAATTGCAAATTACCATTTGTAGCTGCAGATATCTATCTGATCCACCCAAACATGGCTCCATCTGCTCCGCTGACCTGGTCTGCAAAGCCCACGTGCATGACTCAGACGGTCAGAATGTTGTGTTTGTACAGTTGGACTAGGGACCAGATACACAGTCAGAAAGAGAAACTTGGGGCTCGGGTTCACTGCTGAAAGTGTTAAGAGAGAGTTGTTGTTCCGGAGGGAAGCAGCAGCTGGAGGGGACTTAATGTGAAACACCCCAAACACCACAGAGGAGATCTCAGACTCCAGAGCAGCTTTACCGTCCTCCTCATGTGTCCTCGTGTGTCTTTGCAGACTTTTTGAGTCAACAACTTGTGTTCCAGCTTTCTAACTTTCTAGCTTTCTAACTTTCTTTGAGGTGCAGACAGGGGTCCCCGACTCTCCGTGGCAGCAGAACAAACCAAAGTGGTGTCAAGAAGAGGTGGAAATGCGACCCTTCCGTGCAAGATCCAACGAGATCAATCGCTGGCACCGAACCGTAAGATGAGAATCAAATGGACCAAGCTGACCTCAGACTACTTGAAGGAGGTATGCACATAAAAGTGGCAATAAACCGCAGTTTTTCCACACGTAATCTTGTAGAACGTTAAGCGAATGAAACTGTGTCCTCACCTGCACCCATCCAACCAGGTGGATGTTTTTGTTGCCATGGATTATCACAAGAGGAGTTATGGCAGCTTCCATGGGCGCGTCCACCTACAAGGCTCCTCCCCAATGGATGCCTCTCTGGTCATCACAGAAATCACCCTGGAGGATTATGGGAGATATAAATGTGAAGTCATTGATGGGCTCGAAGATGGAACAGCGGTAGTGACCCTGGACCTAGAAGGTAGAAGAAAAGTCCTTGCGAGAACCTGTCTGAAGGCGTAAACTACACTAAGTAAGTGTCATCAACTCATCTGTCATATCTGAACCGCAGGCATCGTCTTCCCCTACTTCCCCCGCCTCGGCCGCTACAACCTGAACTTCTTTGATGCGGAGCGGGCGTGCCGAGAGCAGGACGCCACGGTGGCATCCTTCGACCAGCTGCATGAGGCGTGGCAGGGAAAGCTGGACTGGTGCAACGCCGGGTGGCTGAGCGACGGAAGCGTCCAGTATCCCATTAACATCCCCAGAGAGCCCTGCGGGGGCAAGAACACGCTGCCAGGCATCCGAAGCTACGGCCTGAGAGACAAGGAGAAGAACCACTATGACGTCTTCTGCTTCACCTCCTACTTTAAAGGTAAACAGCAAGTTTGGGGATCCTGGTTTTGAATTTTGAAAGGTCAAATTTCTCTTGACCTTTTTTCTACCTGCCAGGTCGGTTCTACTACTTGATCCAGCCCTTCAAGTTAACCTACGACGAGGCAGTCAGGGCCTGCCAGAAAGACGGCGCCCAAATCGCCAAGGTGGGGCAGATGTACGCTGCCTGGAAACTGCTGGGGTACGACCGCTGTGACGCCGGCTGGCTGGCCGACGGCAGCGTCCGCTACCCCATCACTCAGCCGCGCCAGCGCTGCAGCCCGACAGAGGCCGCCGTCAGGTTCAGCGGCTTCCCGGACAAAAAACACAAGCTTTACGGAGTCTACTGCTTCAAGGGCCACAACTGAGTGACAACCTGCAAATCCACACTAGCATGGACACACACTCATTCACTACAAACACATGATAGAATAGAGGTATGGTTTCAGAGGGACAAACATTTAAACTGTAACCTGGACCTGAAGGATCGTTTACACATATTTAAGGTAGATATTTAATCAGCTTTTGGTTGGGTGGGTGGAATCTGGAAAACAGCTAATGAATGGACTGCATGTCAGCAACATCTGAGCTGAAAACAGTTTGGGCTGTTTTGGACGCTTCTTTTACTTCATTCGAGGCCTGGAACTGCCAGAGGATAGTGAAATGCAGCTGGGAGAAAAAGGAGGGAGCGCTTCAATCATGTGATTCTCTTGCACATTTTACCAGACTTGACAAGGTGCTACAGGTGTTATAGGTCAAACTATATCAATTTATTTCTGATTCAATGTGTTCTTTAATGCCCTAATTTTATGTAATTTGTTTTTATTGCAAATTGTTGGACCAAACATTGCCGTTTGCTAACGAAGATCCAGCAGCATTGTTATGTTTGCTAAGTATGTAGAATGTTATTATCTCTACACATACTTCTGTTTTTTTATATTTTGTGTACTGTAGAACTTATACATTATATTTTTTGTCTTTTATTGTGCATAAAAACATACCCATGAAATTTAAAACCCAGAAAAAAGGGTAAATAATGAAAAATGAGCCTAAATTTAGCAATAAAAGGTCTGGCATGAATAAAAGAGCTCCACAGTGAGCTCAGCTTTGTAGCTGCATTTCTGATTTGCTTGACTTGTTCTGTGTCGGCGTTAACAGCACCTTCGATCTATCCAACATCTGGATTTACTGCTAATATGTTTTGGGGTTAATCATTTTAAAGTAAAATTTGACTGAGCTATTAAAATATTTTCTGAAATATCATTTCTGTGCTAAGGTTTGCACGAGGGAACATGTCAGCTCTGAGATCACGAACAGATGTAAAGAGGTAATAGATAAAATAGCTTTGACTGGCAGTCGCTCGTTCTCTGATTGCTGTTTAAGCTCTGCACCAGCCAGCCTCTCCTCAAAACAGCTCAGGCCTGCAGCCAACCTGCACCAGCCGGCAGAATGAGACAGAAACAGCCCATAGTACGTTAAAATAATCCCTTCGTCAAGTCACCCTGGGGTTTTTCCCATGTAAGGATCTCATAGAAGCGGCTGCCTGCGCATTGATCTGGCTCACCTCTGCTTGGGTCTGGTACAGTTAGCTTTGCTTGGCTCAGTCCTCAGCAGGACGGGTTACCGCCTGTTTTAATCCACAGAAAACGTGGAAACGAAGACACGATGCTCCAGAAGAGGGACAACCTTGACTCAACTGCAGTCAAACCTGAAAAAGAAGAAGCACCAAGTTGTAAAAGGAATAGTTTGACATTTTGGGAGGTTGAGTATCAAACTGGCAGAAAACATTTACAACTCAGAGAAGGAAATGAAGAAAACAAAATCAGTCTCAATATAGGCGCTGCAGTTTTCCCCGTTACCTGCAGCATGGATGAGAAGACGAGCAACAAACTAAAATTCTGGTATATCTAGTTTAGTTTGAGCAAAGACCTGAAATGAGGACACAAGAAGCAGCCAAGTTACAATTGTTTCTTGTCCTAACCAAACAGCTGATTACACAGTAATAAATTCATTTCTGTTCAGCATACCGGCAGTACTCTGATCTAATTCTGACTATTTTATATATCGTATTTCCCAAAATGTCAACACATTTCTTAAAAGGCTTAACAAGACTAAAACATTATGTTCTGTTTTACTTTTTCTTTTCTGTATAATTTGACTGTTTTTGCTCATCACAATCTGTAATGAGAGTGCCGATGGAAATCTTTAGGACACAAATACGAAAAAAACAATAAAACAGTTTAAAAGTCTGCCGCTGCCTCTCTCTAGCTGCCCTTTCTGTCATGTTGTACTGACGCGCTCGAAGCTGGATTAAACCACAGAAGGTGAAAGGCTGAGACTTTCTCTTCATAAATATGTCAAATAAAACTACACAAAGTCAGGTTGGGTTAATAGGTTCTATTATTGCACACACAGGTGACAAGGGCATAAAAATGGTGGACGTCTTTACTGCAACTCAGATGGATAAAGGAACGATGAATACATATCTGAAGCTCCACAAATACAGTGAACCCACATGGAACAAAAAAAGCATTTCTAAAAATCCACGCATCAAAAGGTGTATAGCAAAAACATGAAGAGCAAAAGAAAGACGAAAGCATGACAATCACATTTTTAAAAATAAACATTTTCACATTCCCTCAATATCAGATTAAAAACAGATTCCAGATCTGTAGGAAAAGGCAACGCGGTGACCCACGCAGGCACCCCAAACCGAAACCGGCACAAGCCAACAGTGTGTGTGTGCCGTCGTCGTGAGTTCAGCTGATGGAGTTGTTGTGATGAAGCAGAAGACAATAAAAAAAAAAAGCTCTCGCAATGTCACCAGCTAACGGCGCTACGTGCATATATGACCGAAGCAAGTATCACAGTCATTCAGGTTTAAAGTATACAATAAGTTAAATCCATATGGCTTCATATTCTATCTATATTATAATACCTATGACCCTATTTAAACCTGACCGCTCCCTCTAATAAAAAAACATTTTGTACAAAAACTCTACAAGGAAATGAGCCAGTTTAGCATTCAAAGGATCAATAGAAACAACACAAATGGAAAGTGGACGAGTTGATGAGAATAATTTAAAATGATGGATCACGCTGGAGCGCTGGAGCCCTGAGATGCAAGTGAAAAACCAAATCTGATCACCGACTCTACAGAAAGAAAACAAACCCTTTTACCGACCTGGTGTCACTTGCTTGTCAGGGCTTCTCTTTCGTCCATCTACAGCATTGTTATAAACTGGGCTGGCTGAGCTCTTGGAAAAACAGATCATTCCAGGACTAAACGATGTTTTGGTAGTGAGATGGTCGTTTGCGGTGAGGACGAACAAATATTATGATGATACTGGGAGAATGACAAAGTCATTCCAGTCTTCAAACCAGCAGCCGTGAATGAGAGGTTACGTCTCCAGTTATTACACAGAATTGTTTTGCTAATATGACGTTGACATGGATAAAAACTAATGACTGTAAAAAAACAACGTGCGAAGCCCCCAGAAGGGAAGCCCCATACTGCGCTTGGATACCTACTACAGTAAATCATCTTTTTTCCCTCTTTAGCACATTTAGACTTGATAAACTTGGCGATCTACGACTGAAACTGAATCCTCACGAGTGTTCCGGTCCAGGTCCTGAAGTGTTGCTGTGCTGGTTAAACTGGCCTCTGGTTTGGGAGCCGTTTGCAGGCGTCTTCCTGTCTATCCGTGCCTCTGGACCAGCTGACCTGCTCGCTCGTGGAAGATGATTTCCAACCCCAGGAGCCAGTCAGTGCGTCTCCTCCTGCTCACTGGGCCTGGCGACCTTCTGATGCCTCTTCTCCCTCTGCAGCTCCTGCTCCGCATCCCAGAGAGGCTCCATGTTGTAGGTTTGCTCCTGGTTGTCACCGGGTTCCTGCTGACTCCTAAAGTGATGATGGACGTGATGGTTAAGGCGCCAGTTCTGCTGGTCACTGTTCTGGTTGCTGCGGCGCCGCAGGATGAACGACTTGTGGTAGTTCACAGCTGAGGGGGAACAACAGCCACAGATGTGCAACCTGAAAATTCTCTTTGAAAAGAAAAGAAACAAACAAAAAAAAACACGAGGACTCACGGCTTGTGCACGTCACTCTAGGTAGGTCCCATTGTCCGTTGGCACGGCAACGTATGGTGGGGGCGTGTCTCTGTATCAAACCCTGCCTGCAGTGATAGCGGAGCAGGGAGTGCTGACCTCATAGCGAGGCTTGATGGCCCCAAACAAACGAGCGTCCTTCACCACAGGCGGCTGCCCACAGGACACTGACAGAAGCAGAGACGTGTCAGTGCTGCTATTGTAGCTAATATGAATGTTTACATCCAGATACAGACTAAAAAAATACGCTGATTCATGTAGTGAACTGGAAATACACAAGTATCCACAACACCCCGTTAGACTGCAGTACTAAAGCATCTATTACTGGCTGGGAAGTTGGTGACAAATAATTCAGGAATGTATCCTTCCTCTTTGACTTTAGTACAGCCACAACGCTGGATCGTACAAATCCAATAATGCAACAAGGCTGTAGATGCACATGTTTTGAGTTCCACGCCTCTGGACATTTGGTTCAAATTTACGTCGCAGCTTCACCAGAGACAGCTCGAACCGTGTGAGACTGTGTTATTGTCTACGACGGGACAAGGCTCCTCCAGAGAGGCCCCCGAGGACCGCGCTTCAAGTCCTGAGTGTGTGATTCCAGCATGCGCGTACCTGTTCCCTTTTTGCAGGTAAATGTCAGGTGGTAGTTACAGGGCACGTCGTTCCACTGTCCTCCTTCGTGCCAGATCATCACCACACAGTCCTCTCCTGACTGGAAGAAACTGTCCGGCTGGTTTGGCCTCCAGTTGTCGTATTGCTGTGGAAGAAAATACTTTTATTTCCTGTTTGGATGCTCAGACCTTTATTCTAAATAACTAAAACCAGACAGCAGCTGCAGCCACACACCCGTTCTGACAAATAAGCCACTTTTTGATTATTAAATAATTACTTTTCAAAGCTGAGTACAAACTGCAGTTCACAGAAATGACAGAGGGGGGCGCTACCTAAACACCAACAGGTGTTTGCAGGATGCTCAGAAAACCCAACAAAACAAAAAACTACAACAATACAACAGGATGCAAAATAAAACATCCACGCAGCCATGAAAAATTGTGCAAAACATGAGGCCCCGCTCACCCCCATTAAGGGTGTGCCTCTATTCGGAAAGATAACACATTACATCAGCAGTCGCTCCCCGGGATCAGGTTTCTGGCACGCATCGGCCTCTCGCCGCATAACTGCGTTCACATGCTTCAACAGCTGATCGCTCCCAGCAGGCGCGCAGTATGTGTGAGAATGTGTCATCGCGTCTGAGAAACATGCAGCAGCGGCTTTGCAGAGCTAGAGCCGCATCACACACACACACAGACAAACACAAATGTGTCATGGAGGTGATGCTAGTTCACAGCAACTGGCGCTGCAGGATGGACTCAAACCACCATCATCAGTCTTTGTAGCATCAAGTGATGGTAAAATAGTTTGGAGGATCTATAGATGGGCGGCGAGTTGGTGCAGAGGCTCCCTTACAAGAAGGTCCCGGGTTTGAATCCCCCATGGCACCTAGTAACAAATGCTAACTGCTGAGCCTCCATGCTGACATCTCACCATCGGGCTGCCGTCGGTCCACCTGAAGTCCCTCTCAAACATCCTGTCGTTGAGGCCGATCCACTGGTAATCGCTGCCCAGGCCTGCAGGGACAAACCAGACGTGAGACTGTTGCCGGGGGCGGTTGGGGGTCAGAACTGCACAAGTAGAAGAGGAGAAGCATCGACGAGTCCATTTCATCTTAGTGGGCAGCAGAGGCTGTAAACGGAGGGACGGCGTGTGTGAAGCGCTGTCAGCTCGGGTCGTCCATGGAAACTCTGTGTTTGATCTCACCAACACTTTTCACCAGGGTAGATTACAGACTGGACGCTATCCAAACATGCTGTTCTGGTAAACTTCACTGACCTTTAAAACAGCTAGAAGGGAGGTTTTACGAGCAGAATCGCTTTGAACAGGCAAACGCGCTTTGGTATTTTATCAATGGCAGGAAGGAAATTTGCTGAAACAAAAATGAGACTTTTGAAATAGCAACGGAGGGGGATTTTTGGAATAATGAGACTTGACATTTGAAAGAAGAGACTGGAATGAAAAAGAAAGCCCAGCATCTTTTTGGTTTGCGAACAAATGCGTGAATAAATATTTAATGTTGGCACGTTTTTATAACACTTGTAAATGTTTGAAAAATATGAACATTAACTTGAGGGGAGAGAACATAACTAGCAGGCTGATTTTACAGCCGAGCAATTTTTTTTCTCTTTCAGCACCATTATAAAAATATTAGTCCGTATTTATAAAATGAAACATTCTGAATGGACGAGGAACAGGCGGGTGAGGAGCTCATTAAATATGGGTGTGGTGAACTGGGCAGATGCAGGAAATCATAGACGTAAAAACAAAACTTGTTGGAGGATGTTTGAAGTGTGTACTACACATTTCTCCTTTGTATGTCTGACTTAACGGCAATTACTTAATCATTAGGGATTTTAAAGTTTATTAGATGGGCTACAAACCGGTTTATTTAATTTGTACAAGCTTAATTATTAGTTTTTTTGATCATTTGGAAAATGGAGCAAGTAGGACAGAACAATCCTAGTAATAAAGGTTTCTGGGAATATTGGTAAAAAAGGACTTGTTTGCAAGAACTTTGTATAGCTTTAAAAAGAACCAGAGAAGGAAAAAAAAGGAATTCTGCCTCAGGAATCATGGATGGACGATGACTTAACCCTTGGGGCCTCCGACACCTCATCACCGACTTACGGTTCACAAAGTGCTGCTCCTCCGGGGACAGGATGCTGGTCAGGTGGGCACCGTGCAGCCGACATTCCCGCTCCGCAGCGTCCCACGTGCGCCGGTGTGTCATGTACTTGTAGCAGTGGGACTGAAACTTCTCCCAGCCGAATCCACAAACCTCCGTGTCTGAAAAGAGGCGAGAACAGTGAAGGTCTCCGAAGGTGGATGGGAACAGTTTGTTTTTGTTGCATGAAGTTGCCTGAGTGAGTGTAGTGCAGCACATCAAAGTGTAATTCAGACAGGAAAACTATTTCACAGTGCGTATTTTTAATTAGATTGTATACATCATGCTGACCGCAGCCAATTTTTGCCTTATGCTGCTAACAGTGAACTTATTGTTGGTGCACAATAACTTTGATTTGTTTCTTCTTTAGAAGTGGCTCAGTTAAGCCAAAGACAGAGAGAAAGTCGGAGTTCCGCGAGAAAATAAAGGCCCCTCGCTGAATGAGCTCAGTGTCGCACAGTTGGACTTGATTAGCCTCGCTGCTCTCCAGCTCTCTGCAGCACTGGCTTTAACACAGCGAGCTAACGCGCAGCAGAGACATCCAGTTTGATGCACAACGGCTTTAAAGTCATGCAATCAGCCCTCTCCTTTTGTCAGGCGCAGTACAACAATGGATGTTTTGTATCATTGGCGTCACAATAATGCACATGCCAATTAAGTCAAGATGGAAAATTGCTTGCTGAGCCTTCAGGCCGTCGGCCCTCCTCGCCCAATCTCGTCTTAATGAGTTCACGATGCAGCCAGGAGGGTCAGGTGAGACCCCTGGGCTCACTTATGATTTCAGAGCTTTCATTCATAAATATACTTCTGGTACTTATAAAAAACCTACAGAATCAATTGAGGGCAGACGTCCAGCCTGAAACATTGCACTAGCCAGATGAGTGATGCAGCGTAGGCTGGCTGTTTACCACCCATTCAGTGCCACACAGCTGCAAAAACCCTCCGGGCAGAAAACAAAAGTTATCTGTTTTGCATCTTTCCACTGGCAGAGAGCTCAGAGATGTCTGCACGGAGGAATTACAACTGGCTGACAGTGGTTCCGCACCATGTTGCACATGCTGCATACTGTATAGCTTACATACATGGAAACACCCTGCAGACT
This sequence comes from Tetraodon nigroviridis, assembly GCA_000180735.1. Taxonomy (NCBI): domain Eukaryota; kingdom Metazoa; phylum Chordata; class Actinopteri; order Tetraodontiformes; family Tetraodontidae; genus Tetraodon; species Tetraodon nigroviridis. Next base: position 2,390,911 of record CAAE01014764.1, on the reverse strand, counting down.
GGGAATTTGGTCTGCAGGCTCCCACCTTTCACACGGCCTTCTACCAAGAACTGGTAACGTTAGGGGAAATGGGGGAGAAAAGCATAATAGGGAAGTAATACACAATTTGAATTTTATGGAGTTATACACATAAAACTCAACTATGATAATGTAAAAACATCTAAAACACCTCTGAATAGGAACCTGGTCTTATATTGTTGTTTTGTCAATGGAACAGTCGTCTCTTCTGTAGGGGTTTAGGGGGACTTCTTGGACATTTAAAAAAATGCTTATCCTGGGAGTCTGCTAAGTCTCGAGTCGATGCTGAGTAATGGCAGAGGAATTGGACACGAAGAGGCTGGAACTAATCTGCCGAAGAGCCCACACCCACTGGAAGGCAGCTGAGAAGCAAATTCTGTCATGGCTAAAGACCATGTCCACCTGTGTGTGTGTGTGTGTGTGTGTGTGTGTGCAGGGAGCTACAACATTTGGAAGTTTCTCATGAATATTTTTTTTTCCCTTTTTGCTTCTTTAACACACTTAACTTTGCAGTGACACAAACCACTCAGGTGATGAGGATGAAGCTTGACCAAACTATCCAGGAAGTAAAAAAGAGACTAAATTATAACCTGACTGGGATGAGCTGTAAATACTGGGAAAATGGGATAGTGTGTGACCCATACAAACATTTATTACTCAAGCACACACATAACACAACCTGGAGAGCTGCAAACACATCCATGCATGAGAGGCTGCCCTCTACTGCATGGTTGCACGTCTTTTTTTGTTAACGAGTCATTTCTCTCTGCTGACCTTGCTCGCACAGCTCTCCGGTGTAGCTCGGCATACAGACGCAGCTGAAGGAACCGGGTCCATCCACACAGGTGGCTCCGTTCAGACATGGGTTGGGCTGGCATTCGTCCACCTCTGCGCAAACACCACACGGTTGCTCTTATTCCACATCGCCAGACGTCATCTGGTGGACGCTGGTTTTTGTGCATTTGTACGTGCATGTGTACCTGTTTCACAGCGTTGCCCAGTGAATCCAGGCGCGCACATACACGCGTCTTGTGGTCCGTTTTTGTAGCAGGAACCTCCGTTCTGACACGCGCTGGTCGAGCACGGCAGGAGATCTGCACAAAGTGTTCCAGGTTAGTTACAGTGATATTGATGCCACAGAGAACTGTTCAAACAGGGCGACCATTCGGTTCGAGCACCTTTGATATTTACGGTGCTCGCCTCCAAAGAGACGTCAGTCTCGGCCTCTGGTGGTATCTGCGTTTGGGACTGCAGCAGTGGCGGGAGGGTCTCCTTGTGCACGTGCCCTGTGGCAGTGGGGTCAGAAACCAGAGCCCCCTGAGGGACAGGGTCAGTGCTGCGACCTGAATAGGATGGTGTCGCCTGGCTTGTGTGTGGTTTTGAAGTTGTGGTCGACTGATCCGTCTGGAGGCTGTATGGCTGGCTGGGTGGTGCGGTTGTGAGTGCACGCCCCATAAAAGGTTGTTTTTTATCATCCGGGGAAACAAATGAGGGCTGTGTGGGATACGCTCTTGCGCTGGTTTCTGAGGTCACAGCTTCCACATCTGGTAAAGGAGTAACGCTAACCTCTGGGGGAAGGTCAGTCAGACCAATGTTTTCCCCAGAACCCTCCTCCTGCCTGGGCAGCTGTTCTGCACCTGAGCCTGCTTCTGTGACCGTGTCAACATGTGGTAACACTACGGGTACTCCTGTGACCTCTGCACCTGCTACAAGAGGAGGCTGCTGGGAGCGAAGGCTGGAATAAAGGGGTGGGAGAGTACTGGTAAGTCTGGGAGTCTCCGAGGGGTCCATGTCTTGCCCGGAGGCCTCGTCTTCTCCCGAGGCTGAGCCTTCGTTGTCTGTCTGTGGCCGTGTGGTAGGGTCCCGTGGCAATGTGTCCGGGATTACAGTGGAAAGTTCTGTACCGTCGGTTTCAGTCTCGTCGGTCCTGATGCTGGACTGAGTGTCCACTGCTGGGGTGGGAGGGGCATCATCAGCCGAGCCCTCTGATGGAACATCAGGCTCTTCGCCACCACCGCAGCTTGAAGAGTCTTCCATGTCACCACAAGGGGCGACTCCATCAGCGCCAGGCTCTGGAGTACCTCGGAAGGTAGAGCCTGGTGCCGTGGTCAATGCCGGTGATGAGACAGACGTATGAGGAATAATGGTGGTGGTTCTCATTGATGTCTTATCACCTGTTTCTGGAAATTTGACTCCATTTTCAACTCTAAAAAGATCAGGGATCAAGTTGGCATGGATTTTTGGGACTGTTATTGCTTCTGGGTCTGTGTCTGGGAGCTGAGTGACTGCATTGCTTGGTTCTTCTGTTGGTATCCCATCAGTGTGGATTTCTATGGCAGCATAGTTGAAGGGGGTCACACTCAACCCTTCCTGCTCGTCCACTTCCACCTCACCAAAGTGAGAAGAGGTAGCCGTCTCAAACTGATCTCCTCTGGCTTCCTCTGGCAGTGGTGGTTCAAAGGTCACCTGTAAATTTAGAGAATAGTTGGTAGTAGACATTGCATTGAAAATATTTAGTGCTTACTCAGAAAATGTGGTTCTTTTATTAGTATTATTATCAATACCGATTTAATTAATTAGGACAAAATTACATCCAAAACCAGAGGACGCTCTCTTTGTGTCTGTAAATAATGAGTTTGGTCACTTACCAGAATTACCAGCATTTGTTGAACTTTACAACAGCGATGTAACACTTTAGACAATTAAATGAGTTATCACAGAATAAGAAGATATAGCTTACCTCGTGTTTCCCATTGACAAAGCTCACAGTTGGGAACAGGTTGACACCAGCTGGCTCCACCTCTCTGCCACCCTCAACAGCTTCACTGGTCACCTGGGAAAGGTCAGTGATCTGGGGGAAATGCGGCTGGGAGCCAGGGATTCCGCTGAACGGCTGGTTCAGGATATCCAGGATGTGGTCAACTACAAACAAGAAATGAAAAGGTCAATGAGCTGGTGACAGGTGTGGTTATGGCATAACATGGCAAAGGGGCTTTGTAAAAATTGTGATTTTTCCAGATCTGAAGGTTGTTTTGAGGGGTTCAGTTGGGTGTCAGTCTTTACTTACTAAAAGATAAGATATGATCTCTTGAAGATCTTTAAAAGTAAATAGTAGGGATTTGACATCTGTCAGCTTTTGTTTTACGGTCGGACATTTGTGAGTACAACACATACATTATGGCTTCTACCAAAATTGTACTGAGGTTTGATTCTGAGCCATAAAAAAACCTCTTTGTTGGTTCAAAGTTACAGTTGTTGTATTTCAATATCTTTGAGCAACCGCTTTCTGATGTTTGTTAACACAAGCCAAACAAGCCACAGTGTATATCTGGGTAGTTAACTTGTGATTAAGGGCAGTCGGTGCCAGAGGCTGCTAGCAAACAATGCAGTCCTCTGTTTCTTCATTAAGTTTTTATGACGCACATGGAAGCCATATTATGGGAAAGGGAGTCAAAATGTGCAAAGTTGTTATGCTTTTATACACAAACGTGAGACAGATGTGGAGACCGGATCAAGAGCTCCTCTCTAAACTGGACACATCCACTAATGCTCACCGCAACATGTCTTCTGTGCAATCTAGAATCACTCAGGAAATCACTCAATCCGTCGCTGTTCCAATTTTCTCAATGCGAATAAAAAGCTGGCCTAGTACAGGCCAGAGCCTCCTTTAAGTGTTGATGTATTACTGCTGCAACAGAATATGCCTTCAGCACCTCAATAATAAACAGTCTCTGGAAGATGGCACCACAGTAATTTAAGCAGTATGTGAGTGGCCCCCTGCACCGACCCCACCATTCACAAGGGCCTCAGTGATTAAGGGCTGAGACAAATGAGGAACAAGGCCTCCACCGTGCCTCCCGGGACCAGTCAATCATACAATGCAGGAACTTTAAGATCGCTAGTCATCATTACTGGAGGTGGTCTTAATGGGCATGTTCCCCCGCTGGGGGATGGGGGGGGGTTCCACTGTTTCACCACTGCAAAGCTAAAGCTTCCCAAAAGATTATTACAAACGTGACTATTGATGTGGTTGTTAGTGGGGGGGAAATTGAAGGGCATTTAACTTAACAAAAACATGAGTGAATGCATCTGTTGTGCTTGCAGCATGCTTTCCAACTGATCTGACATCAATGATAGACGAACTGAGAGAATCCAGTTGCTGAAGTTGTGGCTGGTGAGACTCTGCTGCAGGATGGACTCCTCGTAGTGCTGTAATCGTAATGCAGCTGAACATGATTCAAAGAATCGTGGTCCCACCTTGCTGCAGCAGAAGCGTACTTAAATCAGTAGGCAATGACTACTTTCATTAAAAAACTCATATCAGTCAAAGCTGCCAAATGACAGTGACTGAAAACGCAAATTATACACTACTTTTGATTGACTGTCAGTGAAATAGTTGTCACTTTAAACACCTTTGGAATTAGTGCTCCCCTGGGTCTGTGCCACATACTGTTGTTCAACAATCCACCCATGGTGGAAATACTGCAGAATAAAGTGGCTAAAGAGTGGAGATGGTTGGAGGAGTTGTTAGATACGGCAGTTGTGAGGCTTCTCTTGAGTGTAGGTGGAATGTAGTAATCAAACAATCTCCTGTTCTTTTTCTTTTTATACTGAACATTATCAGTCTGACCAGTATACCTCTGACAACGTTCACACGGCTCTGCTGCTCTCCCACTGGAGACAATCCTGTGTTTACGAAATGATCAGCAATACGAAATTAGCCAAACAGCGATGATTGACTTCATAACCTTCCACAGCTGGCTCCAAAAACACGCCGCGGGTTTGTGTCTGAGGACTTGTCAACAAGCGATAGCAACACAGCCACAGCCGATCGGGCCCTGACAGCACCATGTGACAAGCACAAAATGGTTCTGAAAAATAAGTCATTTGCCTAAACGGGCTTGAAGTGAGACCGTGGAGTAGGAAAGGATTGAGAAATATTTTATTCCAAGCAGAAGCAAAAGGAATGGGTTCAGAAGAGGTCAGAGATGTGGAAATGGAGACTGTTGACAGTGATAGACTGCCCACCCCCCTTTCACTCACCTGATTGGTTTTTGTCGTTTACATTGACGATGATCAGATGGAAGGGCGGTTTGGCCGACTCCTCCACAGCAGGAACAGCAGGTGACTTGTCAAACGTCAGTCCAGGTCCGGGGGTGACGTCTTCTTTAAAAACAAGCGCAGGTTGTTCTGCCTTTTCAATGCCCAGGCCGGGTTCTGGGGTTGACAGACTGTAGCTGCCTCCCTCTTCACTAGTCTCACCTCTGCCCGAAGCTGTCTGGCCTCCATCCCCCAACCCCTGGAAGATATCGAGCTGAGAAGGCTTTGAGCGAGTGGTGGGCAAAGGAGGAAGCTGCAGGGGGGCCAAAACATCTCCTCTCGGTGGCACAAAGTCGGAGTGGGTAGAATCAGGCACCTTGACCTCTGGCACAGGCGTGGGGGTCGAGGCTACAGCGGTGGGACCCCCGTCTGAGCGGGGGGCTCCCTGCTGATCTGGCGAGGCCGTGTTTGCTCTCTCTGCTGATAAATAGGGGACAGGTTCAGGGGTCCTGGCTTGGATTTCAGCCCTTTCTGGATCTACGGCTGCGTGTATCATGGGACTGTGGGCTAGTTTATCACCAAGGGGGGTCGCTGAAGGACCCACGGTGGTCAGCTCCGGCAGGCTCCCTAAAGACAATGTTGGGTTAAAAAGAAAATGGCAACATTACGATAATATTCTACCAGTGATCAAAAATGTGATTCCACTCAGGTGAAGTAAAAAATAATGAAGACCTGGGCCACCTAAGCAGGTGATGTTTTAAAGCTTATGCTCATCTGCTGTTATGGCCTATGGGGCATTTATGTTGTTTAAAAGCTCCTTATAATTTCTGTAGTACCTCTGATGTTAGATGAGTCTGGTTCCTGTCAGGTTGTACTAATATCTCTCCTGTATGGAGCATAGTTGGGATGAAACCAAGATGCTAATCGTAAATCAAACTGCAGGGCTATAAAAGGGAATGCAGCAGGCAGCTTGTCTAGAATAAAAGATTCCAATCAATTTTCAGTCAGAAATGTGATTTTTTTTTTTTAAAAGTAACATTATTGCAGAGCAATGACTGATAATTGCCCGTGATGCTCACAGAGATTTATACCTCATTATTTTTTTAATAGAGAACATATGAGTAAGGACATGGAACCAGCTTCCCTAACAAACATACAAGGGGTCTTTGTGCAGGTCTGAGTTCTGCACTCATGTAGATGGTGTCTTGGGAGTAAACAGCAGCTTTGAACATCTCTATAAGTTAGCAAACACATTTTCAGATTCTATATGATTATATCTTATTTATGGATAAAACATACAATAATACCAAACCTGCAGTTTTTGTCTTTATCGGGTTAAAATTGATATAAAGTGAAATGTAATATGTTATTATTATTCTCAGGCCGGACAGTTTATGTATGCACATACTCCTGTCAGGTTTGTTTTTGCAGACTTCAAATATTGTGGAAAGTTCTGTGACAAACAGTTATAAATGAGACGCCAGTGCAGGTCTCCACCACCGCAGGGCCTGACGGTGTTTACTGGCTGCAGTCTTCAAGGATTAACTGTGATCCGTCTGCTCCTTCACACTTCGCAGGAGACCCTTCCTGCACGTTTTACTGTGCCCAGTTATGATGTCATACTGGTGCTCGACTTCTCTCCTGCATGTTGGCACCTCACTCTGCCTGCTTTAGTCCAAAAATTAGATTACTGCCCCATATATCATTTGTAGGAACAATGTATTTTCTGTTAGTGTCCTGGATACTGTCCTCAGACCTCACAGACTATTCTACCCTGTATACTCTGAAGTGCTTTATAATGATGTTGTTTTTTTAATGATGGCTGTATAAGAGAATTGGAGCAGCCCTCCTCCTCTTTCTTTCCTCTATTGGTGTGTCTGTCTATCTGTCTGTTTGAAAAGTGTCCAGCTGTGAGACATTAGGGACCTGTCCCCTTTCTTCTAAATCTATGCTGAAATGCATGAGCTGGGTTTTCCCCTTTTAAAAGTACGTGGCCCACCATAAACGCAGCACTTGTTTGGGAGGGTGAAGACCTATTTTTCTATCCTCTCTTACACAGCTGCCACTTACTTTTTCCTTCCCACCACACCCCACAGTTTATACCTCAGCATGACCTTTAGTGGTGTCATATATGTCAGACTGGGTCAGTGATTTGGACGTTTAGAAGAGGCTCACCAGAGATTGAACTAAAAAAAAAAAATAGGTACGACCAGGTAACCAACAATATCATGTAATTCCGATCATTCTTTAATTACGATACCAGTATCTGTCAGGTCAGTGTTTGCATCTTGTGTTTGGGGTATCTGCAAACTCATTTCCTGTTTTATTTTGATTGTACACAGGTTTTTATACATTTATGTTTATGTGTGTTTCAGTCTCACCTTTAAAGCAGTAAACTCCAAACTTTTCTGCGGGGTCTGGGAATCCCGTCTGGTTTTCGTACTTGTAGAGCGTGCGGACTCCCAGCAGGCCTCCTCCACACTGAGGCCTGGGGATGGTGACGGGGTAGCGCACGCTGCCGTCAGAGAGCCAGCTGTAATCACAGCCGTTCAACCCCTCCCTCCAAGCGGCAAATAGCTGTCCCGTTGAGGCGATCACGGAGTCGTGCTTGTGGCACTCGTCCTTGGCTTGCTGCAGCGTGAGTTTAGTGCTGAGAGGAGGATAGAAAACCTCACCTGCGAAGGATAAAAGAGATTTTCAGTTTCAGTTGCAGCTAAAACTATAATAACGTATGTTGTTGTACTTGTGTGTTTACCTTTTAACTTATCTACATAGCAGTACACGTCGTATTTTTCTGTAGGATCACGAATGCCATATGTTCTCACTCCTGGTTTGCCTAAGAGATCACCTGTGCATCCAGGACGGGGCACAGTGATTGGATATCTAAGCGAACAAACAACCACTTAGGGAAACGTTTGACACACCAAAAAATAGGCTTCCAAGCAGAAAAGCAAATGGACACGCACCTGACCGATCGGTCAGAGAGCCAGCCGGCGTCACACTGGTTAAGGCCGTCCTCAAAAGCAGTCCTGAGCTGTTCTGGTGTAGCGATGGCGGCGCCAGCGGCTTGACAGGCCAACACTGCTCCGAGGAAGTCCAGAGAGTAGCGGCTAGCTTTATCTCTGTAGTGGAACACCACACCTGCAGGGACAACAGAAACAACCTGTGAGGAGTCTGAAATGTTTTCTCCTCTTCTGTCCTCTGAGCTTAATAAGCGCAATAGAAACTTGTGTTTTATAATTTAATTAGCATTCTTTAGTTACCTTTTATGACAACTTCTTTTAGGGAAAAAAAAACTGCATCTGCATCACCCTTTCATAGCCACCTAAGAGCAGGCGTGGACATGCTTTGGCCTCACTGTTTGGAGGCTTTCACCTCATCAGAAACAGCCTTGCATTTATCATTATAGCAGCATTACATGTTTCTTTTGCTCCACAGTCAATACATAACAAAGATTCCCAAAAAAAGATATAAATTTGAATGTAAACATAGACCATTGATGATGGGTGAATTCAATGAGCTTAATTTGGCTGTATTGTTGCAGTGCATTATTCTGTTACTCGGTCTGCAGAAATCCCCTCATTTTACCTGAAATGATATGATAGAGGAGGCAAAATCCTGCACACCTGTTCCCCTTGAATCCAACAGCATTGTGGAAAAGTCAGGATCATTGTGTTACAGTAGAGAGCTCGTAAGAGCCCCTTATTTCAGCAGTCTATATTGTAGCTGTTGTCACTGTGTCATCAGGTTCTCTATCTACTGCTGGATGGGAGGATTATTTCATGTGCAAGGATATCCTGGCAGGGCTGCAGGCGGATGTGAATAGATGACTGTTAACTGGAGTGTTGTGTGTCACTCATAGGGAGTGTTGTGAAGATGAACAACAGATCCTGTTTCTCAGAGTTAGTTGGCAGATTTTCTCTCTAGCTGCTCTCTGGAGTCTCCATGATGAACTCAGTCATTCACATCCAAAAATCCAAAGTGTAATAAATCATTCATACATACATCTTCTGTCAGTACAATCTGAACAGAGATAGATGGGACACAGCACATTTACTGTTGCTGTTCATGTATTACTAATAAACATATAAAAACAGTAGTCTCAGGGTTGGCTCTGGCCCATCCAGAGGGAAAATTGGCTGTTAACGCGCTTGCTTCATTAGCTTGGCTCTAACCTAGTCACACTGGCTGCTTAGATTTACTTCTGAGCTGCTGTATACAAGATAATTGTTTGTTTGGGTTAATAAATACAGAAAAAGCCATCCAAACACATCTGGATCCAGTCACAGAACATGCATGCAGACTGGGAGAGTAACTCTTAATTGTCCCTATAAAAGTGCGGAACTGGCTCTGTGTGAGTGTGTGTTTGTTTTCCTCACCGGTGACGTTGAGGCTGATGGTGTCCCGACTATCCTCCATCCCGTGCATGACCTCACAGCTGTAGAGCCCAGCGTCACTTGTCCTGACCCGAGCGATGATCAAAGAGGCGTCCCTGACGGACAGCGGGTGGCTGGGCACTGACACCCTGCCCACATACTCCTGCCCCACCTTGACCATCCCGTTTTGAGCCACCAGGACCATCTTCTCCCCCTGTGCCTCCAACTTAGTCCACTTGATCCTCAGCTCATCCCCAGGACCTGGGGTGGTGTGAAGGGATCCCGACCCAGGAGCGGGGGTGGTGGGTGATGGCGTGTGTGGGATCATGGAGAAGTGGCACGGCAGCACCACCCTGCTCGCCAGAGAGCCAGTCACAGGAGAGTTCTTTTCTATCCTCACTGTTTGTGAAGGTGCTGTAAAACAAGAACACCAGTCACTGCATTTGTCTAGGATAAAACTTGGATGATTTTGTGTTGCATGATAGCTTGAATTCAGCTTTAATTTTGGACGCAGGAATACATTTTTTCAGTATTACACCACGTAGGAGCGGCTGACGTAGCAGCAATCAGGCTCCACATACTGATTCGTGCTGCAAAAATGCAGGAAGTGTTTGGGTGCCTCTGTGTGTGTGTGTGTGTGTGAGCAGCTATTTTTTGGATGTGCGAAAGGACAAAATGAAATAAACAGGGGACATGCTCAGCCTCGTGTTATCAGCCGCTACTCACCTGTGTGTGGACGAGCCGAACACACACACACCAGGCACAGCAGGTGTGTAAGGACATATGAAATCATCTTAAAACAGTCTGAAAAAGAAAAGAATGTTAAACTCTGTGCAATGTCCTTTACAAATTCTGCCTTTAGACAGAAGAATCAAAATTATCTTGTAGATCTGAAAGCCATTCTCATTGGTTGAGGCAACCGGGGTCATATGGACCCTAAACTGATTAAAAGGTAGTTATGATGTGATAGATTGGTCAGGTTTATTCAACCAACTTGTGCTTCTGCAGAGTAGACACCACGTGTCATCACCATGCATGTTGTGATGTCATGAAATGCACGTAAACTTATATTGGATTACATATTCACATTAGTTATAAATCACTGCCAAACTAAATATTAGTTTATCTTATTTAAGATGGAAAGGGTTAGGGTTCTGAACTGGCACAGATGTTTGCAGCTGTGACCGGAGCAAATCCAAGAGAAAGCACAGTTAGGATGATAAAAGATTTCAAGTGGTCAAAAAGTTGAAACAGTCGGTGCAGAGGGTCACTTTCAATCATGAATCATGGAGCTCCATCAGTGTGGGTACACTCCTGCCAAAAACGTCAGCTTTAGTGTCAAATAAGCAGCTAAATAAATAAATACATCAACATTACCCGTTAGCAAGGTTAGATTTACCGTTTTAGGGTAAAACATGTCATAAGATAACCATTTACCTTCTAAAGTCGTGAATCTAAGTCCGTACGGTCCAGCTGTTGACTTATTCGAACTTCTCCGGCAGAACTCCCCGGAGGTCCCTGAACTCAGCGCGGCTCCCGAACAGCGCTCCTCACAGCGGGGCGAGCAGATGTGTGCTGGTCGGACCCTCGCACCCTCTCAGGCTGGCTGCAAGTTCAAATCCACTTTACACCCGCTATTATCCAGGCATTACAGGGAGGAGGGGCCCGCACGTCCGACCGGGCCCCCCGACAATACACCGCCCAAAGACAGAGGGAGGGAGGGAGGGAGGGGGAAAGACATGATGGATGATGATGATGATAATGAATGGAGTGAAGAAAAACAGTGCATGTTCACAGAGAGAGAGAAAAAACAAATCCCAACCTCAAATCCCACCCTTAATCAGTGGTGAATTAATTTCCACCACTGATTAAACTCATTAAATGATTTTGTTATTAAAATGCTGAAATGCAAATGCTTTATCACCAATCATTAAACTAATAGAACTGTTCATTCCAAAATATTGTTAAGTGTTGCAAAAATTATTAAACTAAATACAACAGAAAATGTACAGGTAAAGGGGCAAAATGGAGGAAAGACCTGCGGGATTGTGTGTGGTCTGTCTTTGGCTGAAGGTGAACATCTGCAACGAGCTTCCTCAGGAGTCTTCCTCTGTAATCCAGTTTCCTGTCCACGGGTTGGGCCAGGTACTTGGAGTTTGCTACAATGTCCACCTGAGTCAGCATTATGTTAATGGGCCTGGGGGGGGTGTCCTTGGTTATGGAAAGTCACTAGATGCTCACTGATGCTCTTCCCATGTCTTTTCATGGCTGTTGGAGCTAAAACCAGCTCTTGGCTGCATCCTGCATCCCTCCACAGCATCCTCCAACCACTCATGATGGACAACAGAGACAGAAACACTAAACATGCACCCTGAAGGTCAAATACCAGCATGGCTAGAACGATCCGACTTGGTCTCAATTACAGAAAATTGTCACTACCCTAATATTAATATCATAATATAGACAAAAATAATTAAAAAAGCATCTTCTAGCAAAAAAAAATTACACCTTTATTACAAGTTCATGAGGTTCTTTAAATAATGCTTTTGTTTCCAGAATTGAAAACTCCTCTCTTTGAAGCCTCTGGCTATGTTAAAAACATGGTTTAGGGATGGTTTTGGACTTGACTTGGGCAGCCGTACTGGCCCTGAGGATCCTTTAGTAGTTTCAAAGAATTTATGGAGCCTACAGGTAGTTAAACACCAATGGAAACATTATCTTCTCCTTTCAAACCTTTAAAAGTTAAAGTGAAGCAGTTTCAGGGTTTTTCATAGATCAAACTTCCTGACACCTTGTACCCACCCATCTGCATTCAGTTCTCTATAAATAAGTTTCAATCAATCCACAACTTATTGTACATATTGAAGCTTAACAATAAAAACAAATGATTTTTTTTTTCTTCACTCAGATAGGGGTCAAAAATCTCCAAAAAGGTCTTCAGTGTCAGAACTTGCTGCTGCAGCATCTGTAGAGCGCTGGGGAGTCTGCTGCTTACTGGATCCTGCAGGGGGGTCTTCTCTGTCCACACACACACACACACGCACCCACACACACAGGAGACAGAAAGGGAGAACGGGTCAGTGGGCTAATGAAGTTGGTTTATGGGAGTTTTCCTGTTGAGACGGGAAGTGTATCATGTAGCCTGTAAGAAGTAAGACTGAAAACACATGGACAGCTTTCATACCTGTATGTGTGCATCTGTGTGTGTGTGTGTGTGTCTGTGTGTTTGTGAGCAGCGACCCCCTTCTTTGGTAGCATACATCAAATGCAGGACTGGCTACCTGCGTGTTTTATGTTCCGCTTCTGTCTCGGTGCAGATGCTCATCGTATTACCCCTGTTTAAACACGGTGTGAAGCCATTTATCAGAAAACTGAACATCAGAAGAACAATCCCTCAACTTCTGCAGAGGCTGAAAACGTTCCACGCCAAAGACCAGGGACAATTTAACAGGTTATATGAAATTGTTTTGCAAGCTGGTTGTGTTTACAGTACATCTTTCATTTTTTAGAAGTGGACTTTCAGTCCAGACATAGAAGTCTTACCATGCACAACTATCACCAACTACACAGAAAAAAGGCCAGTTTGCATTAGTTCAATAAGGCAATTCCTTGTAAAGTACACCATAAAATATCCTCCACCCCGCTGAAAACCTTTCATCATGAAACACCAACAACCGACTCCCCTGCAGAGTGATGATGGAAATCCACGTTGACCAGGAAAGACCACCAGCAATCCGGAAAACCACACCAAGGCACTTTTCAAAGAACTGAAAAAAAAAAAGAGTACACAAGACGGACATTCTTCCAATCTAAGATGATTGGCTGAATGAAAACGAGGAGGCTGATGTGAGAAATCAGAAGGGAGCTGGGCCCTGATGTTTAAATCATTCCTGTATGACAAACATGCCGCACTGCTGGAACCAGTTAAGAGGAAAGAGGAGAGGGGGAGCTGTTCGCCGCTGCCTTAGAGGACCGCCTGAGAGTTGGGCACACCAGAGGATGTTACCAGCCCTGAAAACTAACCCTTCAAACAGGTCTGGCAACACACCGATAGCATGCCGGTGTGCAGCCTAAAAATCCAAACAATGGCCAGAGTTTGACTAAAGCTTCTATAATTTCAAGGTCTTTGCAGAAAAATTCCAAGAATGATGTTTTCAAGATAAGTTTGTTCATCATTGCAGGAAACCTTTGGTAGCACCAGAACAAGCTACATTTTTGATTAAAAGGAACTCAGAGAACATACAGAGCACGGAACAAAATGCCACCCAGCATCGTCTCAGCATCAAAGGTCCAGACATCTTGGTTTAATGCGGCACCCTCTACTGAGCGATAAACACAAAAGTGGGTTAAGGCACAGATGTGATCCATACCTGCGGGGCTAACAGTGGCTGTAGCACCGCAGCAGGATGACTTTCACGCTGACGACTGCACTACCGCTGGAGCGGCTGCAGACTGCACAGGCTGCAGATTTCCCCAGACATGGATCGACAGTGACGTTAAACAGGGCTGCACCCCGGGTGCACCCCGAGAATTACTTTTGAAGGCCGATGCTTCTCTGCAAGATACAGGTATAGATGTTGAAACCATAAACTGACATGAACAAACAGTGATAAACCATTTTTTAGATCTTTTATATAACTATGTCAACCTTAATTCACAATGTTCAGAAGCAAATGGCTCAAAGAAGCTACCATAAAGAAATGAAAGCCAAAAAACACAACACTGCAGCCTCATGTCTTGTAGTGATTAACTGTGACGGCTCGGAGCAGCGTTTGATAGTTCACAGAACCAGAGCCTGAGGGAGGACAAGAGTGTGAATGCTTTTCACTGGGAGCTTCTTTTCATGGGAAACAGCTCTGACACACACAACCACACAAACACCAAGGGCATTGTAAATAGATCTACACCATCTGAAGACAACCAGATCAAGCGATTCTCACAAATTAACACAATAAAGGGACAATATTTTCGATTGATTAGTTTAGCTTTGCACAGAGATCCGCTGTGCATCACCCAGGATCTCCATCCAGACCTTGAGTCAATGCCTTAATCGAGAATATTGACCAAAAATTAACCCAAGATATTTATAGATGTTGGAAATTAGTGTAACAGGAGAAAACCCAGGAGGCAGAAAAAGTTTATGCTCCATGGAAGGCCCAAAACTTGTATTCAAACTTTGCCCCTGGTCATTTCTTAGAAAACGGCTAATAACCCAGACACAATGTTTTATACATGTGCTATATCAAATCAATAAAGTAGCAATTCCTGACCAGGCAGAACCAAAAGTAAAAGAAACATCAACATGACTCAGTTTAGAATTACATCAGTATAAAACTATGAACAGCTGCGGGATCCAGTAGACTTCAGATGAGAGGTTTGGAGAGGAGCTTTAAAATGTTGCCACACGCCCACTCACTCTGTGGAAGCTTCAACTATACTGCTTTTCGGTCAACTTTGTTGACATGCCTAATTTGCCCTGTAAATTTTACACTGTGTTGACTCATCTACTGACTGGTAAATCAAAAAATTGAGGCCTCACAGCTTTAATATTCTACCAAAGTGACAAACCAGGAGTGTTCTCTCTGAAAGTCTAAACAATTTAAAAAGAGAGCTAAAATTTGATACATCAAATATCAGCTCATTGTTCAGAGTCACAGAATTCTGAAATCTAGGGAAACCCATAGTTTCAACCAAACACACCTTTGCCAGAAATTTGGTTGCCAGATTTGGTCACTAAGCACATTCTGGCAGCTTTGCAGGTATGGTGAGGGCAAACAGGCAATCTTAACGTAACAAAGAGAATGGTTACGGCTTCGGCTGCAGCTGCAGCTCCTCAGAAACCACAAACTCTTACTTTCCTGTGTGTTTGTGTGCAGATTAAACAAAGAACATAAAACATGTCAGTCACAGACACAGGCAAGCATCCCCATCCTGCTTCCACTCTTCGCGCTACGCTACCCAAAACCAGCAGCTACAGATCCAAACATCTCCCCACTGGTTGAGCAACTTATATAATTAGTCATCTTGATCTTCAATTTTGTGGCTTCCTTTTAATTCTCCCCAGGCTCATGAGATCTCCTCATTTCCTCTCCCTCCTCTCTATGGATGACCTGTACATATAAAAACATGGAAGGAACAGAAGAAAATGAACAGTGGTGGGAAAAAAAACATCCATGAGTAAGACTGCCAGCAGTCCTGAACCCCCCGCATTTACATCCCAGACAATGGATTCTCTTTAGCATCAGCTATTTCCCAGCTCAGAGGGGCAGCAGCCTCTGCAGCGATCAAACATCCAGCCAACCACAACGGCTAACTGGCAATAGCTACTTTTTGCTGCAGCGGGGTTGGACACCGCTACCAACGAGCATCGCTTACAACCATCTGCATGTGGCACGACTCACAGCGGCTGGCACTCCGAGCCGCTTGGAACCGGCATGTTTAACCAGCACTGGAAGGCTGCAGCTACATGTCTTTGAGAGCCTCACTGAACAGCCACAATCCAAAACCAGAGTGGATTGTGGGAGGTATGGCAACAAGGGCGCTGGTATTGTGAAGCTAGAAATGTGGTCAGGACAGAATCCATGAAAGACTGACTTTATCTGGGAGCAGGGACTGACTCTGGCTTCCCAGTTCAGGCCCTGGACCTCCTGAATATCAGAGCGACGTTCAACAATATCCAAGACATTCAAATATTTCTTTTTATGAAGTCTAGATTTTTGAAAGAATAGTCAGTACAATTAGCAACAAAACATTTTGATATAACCAGATAAACAAATATATTCTCTTTTAACCAGAGAGACCCGTTTCACTTGTCTGTAGATGAGATAACTCCAAACTATCTGGGGCATTTTGGGGTGACCACTGGTGTGTCTGAATCTAATCACAGTTACCTGACACAGCCTCCTGGTGTTTTCCACTGCCTCATTAGTGGACCTGTGGCTTCCCATAAAGGTCCACAGTGGAAAAGGTCGTTCCTCCTGAGGCTAACTCTGCAAGCCTGCTCATCACCAGCTGCTCTGCCTAAAGCTGCATGTGTTTGAGGGGATGAAACAGATACAACCAACCAGCAGCAGAAATCATAAACCTGCAGGACAACGCTGCCCTTTCATCGCCAATAAACACAGAGAGCTGAATTTGATATTCTCCTGGACAGGAATGCTGTAAATCTGTTGCCGCCCTAAAGGTGTGCAGCTGCTTGATCTCTGCGGATGGAGACACAGTTGGAAACTAGACGAGGTCAAGCTGCTGCTCATCGTTTTAACCGTTCTGTGTCAGAGTGAACCTCCCACCATTCACAGTTTTGAACTGTCAGCTAATTCAAAGAAATGAATTTATTGAATATATGTGAATGTGGATTTAAACAGTCAGTTTAACTAACAGTCAGTAAACTCTTCCTTGAGAGGTAGTAACTGTCACCATAAAGTAACTGGTTATGTAGATGGACCTACTTTGTCAAAACAAACTCCAAAACAATGAGTAAAAATGAGAATTGGTCCCAGTTCACCTCTTTTTCTGGGAGCGCTGGGGGGTGGGTTTTTTGACTTCAGGCTGGGGGGCTGGGGTATGGCGAAAGCGACGTTTGCGACAGGGGGCCACGTCGGTGATGTCCTTCAAGCTGTCGTCCAATGGGCTTGCAGCCGGGGCATCTGAGAAGGAGAAGCGTTTCAGTGAGAGTCAGAACCATCCTAACTTTAGCTATTGGCACCACACAGGAGGGGAGGACTCCCTGGGGAGCCCCAGAGGGTTCTAGACAAACATACTCCTCCTCAGATGGACAGTAGGTTATGCAACCTACAGCTGCCACATCTACGTAATTCATCTGTTGGAGACTGCTTCTCTGGTTATGGTACAACAGAAAGCGCGTATTGGTACTGCTGATTTCAGATTAAAGTGTGTCAAATGTATGACAGCACGTCACATTCTGTTGCAGAACTTCTCACCCTCTTCAAAAATTAGGCTTGTCTTGTCTCTCTATTTCACCTTATGCTCTGATTATAATTTAAAACTGTCCTTGAATAGTTAGTGATTCGTATCTAAACAACCAACATCACAGAGTGAAGCTCACAAATGGAAAGTCTGAATCATTAGAATTTAGCACATTATAAGATCAGTGATAAAATATTGTAGGCAGTAGTAGCAGACTTCACATGCACACCCAAACCCTCAAAATAAAACCGCAAATTCCCAGAAACATTTCCCCTTTTTTATACCCACTGGCTCAAACTGGCTACCGTCTGACTCACTGTCATGGCAACAGAAACAACACAAACACCTCAAGATCTTGGTCGTTACAAGAAGACAACCCAAAAGATGAGGACACCTACATCACTGAAAAAAAAAAAACACCCAAACCTGACGTACATACAAATCCTACCAGGGCTCGCACCAACAGCACGTGTGAGTGAGAAAGTGGAAAAACCAGAACCATAAACAGCTGGGAAAGGAAAAAAAACTCTTTAAAAATAAAACAAAACCCTTTACATTTCACAGGTAAATTATGTTCTGTCTGGGGTGTAGAGAATGCACATCCATTCTTGCACTGGTGGGGCATTAATCACACTCGGGCCTTTGGGAGCGCACGTTCAGAGCCTGATGAAGTGCAACATGGACGTTAGAAGCGAGAGGTGTCCTGAGTGTCGGTTCGTAGGGGCCCACCGTGGTATTACATAACTCCTGTGATGTCATGGTTGGATTCTGGGCATAAATTGGTGCAAACATGCTCAGCTGCTACGACAACAGTGGAGCAGGCTCATGTTTTTCCTTGTTTTGATAATTCCACAGGAATAATTATTCAGAGAGGGGACATAAGCTCTGTTACTGCTCTCAAGGTGATTTCCTAAAGCTTGGGATGGCCAATTTGAAAGAACACTTTCTAGTAACTGTTCAAGGAGAGAGTTCTGACCTGGAGGCAGAGAAGTAGGGGCTGCTGTCTCCTGCACGTCTCCTGGCTCCTCGTCAGTGCTCCCACCATATTCATCCTGCTCCTGGCCTTCTGAATGGTCAGATTTTGCCGAATCCTGATGTTTCTGTTTCTCGGAACTCCTGCCGGCGAGACCACAGGACACAGATTGAGGAATCAGTTCAGCATTATTTATAAAGAGTTGAGGTGCCATGCTATAGTGCTGGGGCGTGTTTGGACTCAGACATGTACCTGGCCTCCTGTAGGCTTGTGATTCTTTGCTGAAGAGAGCGGATCTTAGCTTTCTTCTCATTCAGGACCAGGACGAAGCGAGAGTACAGCTCAGTCTCCAGAGCTTCTTTATCATCCGCATAATGTTTCAGCCTTAATGATAACAAACAAAAATTTAAAAAGAGCTCAGTGTCTGAATTACCAACATGTAACTTTCCCAGCCTGAAAATAATTTCCTAGCCGTCATGAAAAGTGCACAAATGTTTCCATTTGCCAACAACACACACCATCGCTAATCAGTGATGGATAGTGCAGTCGAGCAGGTGATTACAAAAACATGAATCACAAGTCTCCAGCTCCAGAGCTGCTTTTTCCTTCACCACAGTTTTGTTTCACCATGGAGACAAAACCCAGGAACTTGTCTGTCACTGTTCCTATTTTCTGATGAGACTATGGATTTTCTACCCTAATGATCTTGGGTGAAAGTGTGTTGTGAAATTCAAACTGGGTTCTGTGCTGCAGTATGAATGCAGGCACAGAAACTTTACATGAAATTACATCAGGAATCATGGCAGCGTGCGTGTAGGGCCATGTGAGTCACGGAGGCCCCGCCAACGCTAATGGACTCACATTAGAAGCACTCTGACTTCCAACCTCCCCCTCCCCCACACTGTTACAAGAGTCAGGTAATAACTCAAGTAATGGTTTTTTAGAAAACTTCAACTACTAATCTGGCCCATTCGTCGGCTGCTGCACAAATGTCAGACGGTGAAACTGTCTGAAGCACCAGGCTTGAAAACATGTGATGTAATTAAAGTGTATGAGTGAATATCCAGATCCTGTTTGCAGCAGGTTCAGTAATGAGCAGCAATACTGTAAAACACTGTCAGGGTACTTGACTCATGCAAGGACATAATAAAAAAAGCTCTATACTCCAGCCAGCACTGAGTTTGACCATCATATTGGTAAAATTAGTGTTATAAAAGATGAGATTAGAGAATCTTTCTCCTGGTTTAGACTTGGTAATAAATGTATTTACTCAGCAGTGATGCGCTGATGCTCTTGACTCAATCTTTGGTTCTCCTCTTCAAGTTTGTGGTTGTGGCGTTCCAAAGCGTTTCCCCTCCGGAGACCATGGACCAGTAACTGTCTCACCGCCTCTGCTGGCTCTGGGACAGCGTTCAGCAGCACAGAACCCAGCCTGAACTTGAAGCAAAGACACAACAAATAGTTTCAGAACCACTTATCATCGCAAAGTCTTGGGGGTGTAAAGAGACCAAATACAGTTTTTATTTTTAAAAAAAACCCACCACAATTTATGAGAAACACTTTTTCCTGGTTTGATTTTCTCATAGATAACACACAAATGTGGCCTAGAGAACTCAGTTTTAGCCTAAATACAGTGTTTGCATGGTTGTGCAGAGATAAGCTGCAGACCTTCTGACCTCTCTGACCATTGCCTCTTTAAATAACTGACCTCTACTGCAGAGGTGCAGCTCTGCGTCTGCAGGTGTGACTGGGGACAGAACTGAGATAAAAGTTCACTGAAACTATGCAGGAGGTTAAGTGGTCTGATCTGTTGTCAGAAAAGACAGAGGATCCCCAAAGACACTGGATTCAAAATCTGGAGGACCCAAGTTCTTTACCTCCCAAACCAAAGCCCAGATGATGCAGCCTGGAGTGGATGCTGAGGCCAACGATCAGAGCTCCTCAGAGGGGAGGACAACAGATAAGGACAGCTCACATCCTAATCTGTGCCCTGCTCTATCATTCCTGCCTTTTTCCATTTCTACTTGGATTATTTGTCTTTTTTCTTCATGACTTTACCATCTCTGCTGGTAAAAACAAACCACCGCTTGAATATGTGCACACACGCATGTTCTTTACACATCACCAGGCTGCTCCTATGAAAATCAATTACTCTACTGGTCAGAGCCCGATGACTTTTCTACTCTGGGATTCTCTTGGCCAGACACCGTTGGCTGAGTAGGGCTTTTTGCATATCGTCATAGAGACGCTACTGTTTCCAAAGCTGTTTCAGACTTCCTTGTTCACGCCATATAACTCCAGGATACTCTGAGCAAAGCAGCTCCACCTAGATTTACAGTCAAAGCGAGTGAAAGCGGGAACCAGCACAGAGGTGATGACTGGTAATGTCATCACTAGATGTGGATGTGAAAGTTCGGGCCTTTCCACCACAGAACAGTCAGCTCAAACTCGAATCCTTCGCTCTGTTCTAAAGGCAACATAAATGAAGGAATTCAAGCTTCAAAAAATCAAAGAGATCATTTTTCAAGAAGGTTCTGGATCACAGAGACGATGACCCAGAATTACCACTACAGCACGTAATTCATGAATTATTATTTATGTTTAAAGGTCTTGAACTTACAACTTTTGCGTGTTGCAGAGGTCAAACTTTGAGGTGACTCAACATTACGCTGTGACAAATCAGTGCACAGGTTCCCCAATTCTTGCAGTCCCCCACCCAGTTTTTGGACAAATTTATGCTACATTTAGTTTTAAACAAATTTGGCAGAGCTGCTGTCTGAGGTTCTTCACCAAGCCTTCCATTCCAGCAGATCAGCTGATCGTTGGTTGGTTATCTGACGTAGGGCTCACCTCTAGTTCCAACTCTACAGTAAAAATGCTGGAATTTTTTTTTAAATAAATCAGTGCTGAAATGACAAAAAAAACATTAGTGAAAGTAAACTGAGACTGCAATTCTAGTGGCTGTTAAACAGACGTGCCGTCACAATATGAGAGCCTAAACTAACACTTGGTATGTTAACTACCTCAGGTAACACCTGTGTGTGGGTTTAAAAGACTTGTTTTGAGGGTCTTTTTCTTTTGAAGCATTAAACAGCAGCCATGATTTGAAAAGAACAAACAGGCATTAGTTGGTGGCCTTTCATTATGACTCATAACAGCAGATGAATTACAGTTTTCTCTTTTTTAACGTTAAAGGAGAGAAACCTCCAACACCTCTGATGACGCAACTTCTCTTAATTGACTCTTTGTCGTTCCCTTTTTTACCAGCGCATTTTAGAGACCATTTATTTCTCCTTTGCTGAAGCAACGCTTCGAGGTTTCCATTCTGTCATAACGACCACGCCAACACAGATTTTATGTAGAACTGTTGAGCGTGTGTTCAGACGACTGACCCCCGGGCAGGGATTATTCACTCCATTGCTTAACGCCACTGAGCTGCTCACATCCTCCCAAACGGTGTTCTTGCACAATAAAATTGGTACACACATTTACGAAAGCAAATACCAAGAAAATGGATCCATAGTTCGGGGCTAATATCGGAAAAAGGAATTTTACTCTCATGATAAAAAGACAGACGCTCGATTGAAATAACAGTAAGAGCACTTCATCTGCATGATAGTGGGGATGAGGTTGGCAGGATGAATCTTTTTTTTCCCTGTATGTAGAGTGAAAATGCTGGTAGCATCAGAGCGAGGGGAGCCGGGGGTGCACAATCTGGAGCTGCTGGGGGAGAAACCAGAGGTGATGACAAGGGGGGAGAGGAGCCTCTCCAGGGATGGACCTCTGGACCCGCAGACAAGCCCAAGCTGCTTTTAAGATAAATAAGCTAAACCTTCTCGAAATCTCCCCCCGCTATTTTTTCTCTTCTCTGTTTTCAGGAAATGACTACAGAAATGAAGGAATATCTTACTCCTACTTAAAGATAAAATCTGACAGGTCATTGACCAAGAGCCTGAGACAAAACTGGGAGTGTTTAAAACTCCAAATCAGACAAATAACATGGCAACATCTTGAGACAAAAAGGTCAATCCCACACTGGAGCTGTCTTGATTTAGGGCCTGTTGTCTCAACCAGTGCAGATGCGTGTTTAGCTCTGAAACTTCTTTCACACACCATTCATCATTCTTTCAGGACAAGGTTAGTGTAATTGGGTCCAGAAATGATTAAACCATTTTTTGACTAGAAATTGAATGTTTGCATGACCTAACTGGCAGACAGTCAGAATAAATAAACACATCCAGCCTCACACATCAGAGATACGGTTAATGGCTGTAGATATACTCACAGAGATGTCTCTCTGAACCTTCTCATAGGCCAGCGTGACAGCGGAGCTGCTGTCGGGTGGAGATGGCGTCAGGCTGAAGCTGTAGTTGGTGGAGTTTTCCGCTCCTGTCAGCACCTGCTGGAGGTCCTGGATGTAACGCTCAGTCGGCATCTCCAGTTCCTCAGCCTCCCCACACACTGCCGCTTCACTGACTATGAAAATAAACAGGTAGGGGGGCTGCCATTAGAATGATATCGCAACAAACGGAACAAAATATGAAAGAAAGGAGGGTATAAACAAAAATTTGAAAAGTAAATGGGCTGCAACGTGAAGTTGTTTAGCCTTCAAAATGATAACATTACAGTTAAATAGGATCTGCTTGCAAGCTGCCATGAGATGGAAAAGTATTCAATTTTTTTAAAGAGCAAACTTTTAATTACCCTAATAATGACAACAAAAGCACAGTGAGAGATGGAAAATGTTCCACCGAGTCTCTCTCTAAAATGTTACCAGGTGAGAAGTGTGTGTCTGTGTGTGGTCAGACAGGTGAGGTCTTCAGGTAACCATAAATCTCCCATGTCTAACCCGATAAGAGGTCATATTACCATC
The DNA here is from genome assembly GCA_000180735.1 of Tetraodon nigroviridis. Lineage (NCBI taxonomy): Eukaryota > Metazoa > Chordata > Actinopteri > Tetraodontiformes > Tetraodontidae > Tetraodon > Tetraodon nigroviridis. The sequence continues at coordinate 2,367,705 of CAAE01014764.1, read as the reverse complement.
TCCTCTCCAAGCATTCTGTCCATCCGTCAGCAGCAGCTCGAAGCCGAAGCCCAGGCCACGCTCACCCGAGTCCACCCGCAGAAAGTAGGACGAGTCGGGCTCAGACGGGACGTGTAGGGAGCGCACCGATGTCTGGCGCATTCCTGCTTTTCACAGAAAACATGAAACCTAAGGTTAGTCAAAGTGTGGGAAATTGAGCTTAACATTTAGAACTTTTGGTTGTTTAGAATATTCAAACTTTAAAAACCTCCCTTTTCTGCATTAGCTAATTAGATAAGCGGATCACTCTGGTTTTTGTCTTTCAGATCACTGATGTAGATCTCATCTCTGACAACAACAGTAAACACCACTGTCCTTACTGCCATTTGGTCGTATAATGACATAAGTAAAAAATTATGACTCTAGCTGGATGCAACCGTGTTATTAAGGCTCACCAAGGTCATTACTGCACTAAAACACAACCTCTCACTGGGTCCAAGTCCAGGCTCAGCTGAGTAAAATGGAGACGTTTGGAGTAGCTGGATACTAATGATTCACTGCAGCAGTCTGCTAAGATTCTAACATGTTTGAAGCAGAACTCAACAAAAGCTGTGTTTAACAACATGCTTTGCACACCTGCTTCATGACCAAAAATGTGTACAGTCAGGGTAAACATTCCTTTAAGAACCAGGTGCTGGAAACTCATCTCATGGACTTAGAGTCACTGCTTTGCAACAGGATGTGCGACTCTCGATAGTCAAATTAAAAAGGCAGCTTTTGTTTTTTATTAAGATACTATTATCCTGTTTATTGCACTGTCGTACGCTATTTCTGCCGTCAAATTTGATTATATCTGTAAATCTTGAGTGAATACAAGAGAAATCAGACTTTGACAACGATTACTTTTGAATCAGTTTCATCTAATCTACTACTGTAAATAGATCTACTTCTGTTATAAAAAGTGACCCTTGGTTATATTTTAACTTAGAAATGTTGTAGAGGATTTGCATGTACTTTCCTTTAATAAATCATTGCGCAATTACGCCCCAAGTAAGAAAATATACTTTATTTCTTTTGTCCGACGTGATAGCAGGCTAGCTAGCAACCTGGAAACGCTGTGTGGCAATAAAACATTGAAACGTGACAAAACAACGCAGAAACAAGGAAACCATCACTGAACAACATCCTTTTTGCTTTAACACTTACTAATTTCTTTACTGTCCGCGTCCGAAGGTTTGTCGTTGTGCAGAAAAGCTTATTTGTCTGGACTTGAAGCCGCAAACAGTAAGTTAGAGCGTAGTGCTACGTCATCATTAGGCGACAGGGCCGGTGAGTTTACAATAACAGTATAGTAACGACCACAGAAGCGATAACTAGTTAGTTACACGTAACTGTTATGCAGCCAATTACCCTCCCTTTTTCTCTTTTGAATCATTCATAGAGGAGATAATGTGTAAAGTAAAAAAAAAAAAAAAGTAATTTCCAGAAGAATCCAGGCACTATTTTGCCTTAAATCAGAGCTGCTGATCAAGTCCATTTTGGATAGATAGAACAAACATAAGCTCCTCCATCCTGCCCACAGGCATCCAGACATCAAGGTAAACACATTGGTGCATGTTTGTGTTGTTTGTTTTTCATTTGTGTTATTATGCCAGTACTTTCTGGTCCCCTGTGACCAGTCTTGTTTTTCTTGGGGAAATTCCTCGTTCTGGAAGAATGTTTTAATTTGGGAATGTATGCTCCCTGTCTGCATTATCTTTAAAACAATTCCTTTTTGTCTCTCCAGTAATGTAGTTGGATTTGTGGTTGAAGCACTTTTCTTGCAGATTTGTTATTTGTGGAAATTTCTTTATATTGGAAGAAAAAACCTTGTTAAATCAAGATCTGATGAGTTTCACATTTCCAGCGGTTTCTACCGGTCATTTTGTATCCGATAACAACCATTTACTGCTGGTGAATGTACAGTAACTACATCAGCCAAACCGCTTTTGAATGCTCGAAATGGAGAGGACCTCTAGTATTTGTCTCTGATCAGAAAAAGAGCCTGTTTGACATAAAGAGCTGATTCACAAAGCTGGAGGCTGCTGGTGGTGAAGGACCTCCGAGGGGCTGGCGAAACCAGCAGCGCTCTCCAGAACCTGGGTCATTTGTTTGCACTGGCAGTGCAGTGGGATTGGACAAAGAAGAACCTAAAAGAGGAATAAAAGAAACATTGTTTTAGGAGAAAAGGCCTGCTTCTAAAAATGAACTCAGCCATTCTGGTATGAATGATGGGTTCCATGATTTTCTAAACATGTTGCATTTTCCCCCTGATTATTGCAGGCAGATATCATACACCATAAATGATCTATTAAGCCCTGTTACAAGGTGAGATAAATATAACAAAGACAGGCATATACTGATGAACTGATGAGTTTACAAAAAAGAGGGACCCGGGAACTTCTGAACGCTCTGGAAGGACTGTGGCAGTCTCCACGGTAGTTACCATCTGGATGGTGTGAATGTATTTGGAACAGTTTCAGAACTAGGTCATATAAACTCCAAACAGTAAAGAATTCTACAGAGGTCAAGTCCAGCTGCTTTAGAGCCTTTTGCAGTGGCTCCCGGCATCACCAGCAGGGCTGACCCAGTAGTGCTCTCATTAGCCCCAATAGAGTTCTAACAGATCCACACGGGGTCTTCACAGGCCCATGTCCTGTCCTCTGTCATTAAAAGAAACTTTTCACTTTCATCTCCTCTGTACATCTCAGGGATCCTTCCGTCTTTAGCGTGGGCCTGACAGCCTTGAGCGGACGTGCGTGTGTGTCCACTTGAGGGTTGATCCTGCAGTAATGACTTCCAGCTCCAGCTTTAGGTAACAAGTACGTCCTGCTGGCGTCTGCTGGGGACAACTGCTGCCTACTGCAGCACCCGCTGAGGTTCCTCTGTCACACTGTGGGCCTTTTTGAGTGTCTGAACCTTTTCTTTTCAGGGGAAACCATCACAGTCATGTCTGTGATGATACACAACATTCCCTTGCAAGCTTGATAATAAGGCAGCGATCATTGAAAACCTTGATTGTTTTAGGCTGGGAAGGAGGATGCAGTTAGGCATGAAGTGGTCGAGAAATATGGAAGATGTTCTAATATTCAGTAGTCACTGATAAAACCGCCAAAGTGTCTGTTTCTAATCTTTAAAGTTGGTCTAAAAAACAAATTCAGCAACGCCAACAATATCCACCGGGGGGCGCTAAAGAACCGCGAATAGACATCCTCCGCTATACGCTTCAATTTGGCAGTCTACTAAAAACCTGCAGATGCAGGTTTAAAGACGTTCTATTTAAGTATTTTCTTTTTCTATTTTTTTTTTCAATAACTGTCATCATATTTGCTGAGAAAAACGTGTGTTTTTTGCAAACACCTTGTCCCTTTCAGTTTATATTGTTCAGATACATTTTGTGTGTTCACAGCAAGAGTCAAGCCACCAAAGTCGACTGATGGTAAGAATATTTCATATAACTGTGTGGCACAATTCATCAAGATAACTACTAGATCCAGGAAACGGGAGTATAATATTGTATAATAGCACATTGTTTAATAGACAAACCATTTGCAGTTTGCCTCCATCAGGCTCTAAGAGCATCAAGCTCTGCGGAGCACAGGAGGAGTTCCTCTTCATCTGTATTTACATTACACTTCACTTTTACCCAACACGGACCAAAATAAACAAGTGCAATCTGGTGCTATTATTCAGAAGTACTAACACATGTGACTA
>CAAE01014764.1:2183657-2262885 GCA_000180735.1 Tetraodon nigroviridis | reverse complement strand
CTGTGTGTGTGTGTGTGTGTGTGTGTGTGTGTGTCAGTGTGTGCACAAGGTTAGTCTAAGAAAACCCATTTGGTATCATCTGGATGCCTGAGTGAAACTCTACTTTGCAGGTTTCACCCCTCTTGGCCACCTTTTCCAAGTAAACTCCGACACACACGCACACACGCACACACTGGCTGGATTCATGCCAGGGCAACATGTTATTATAGCCATGATATATTCACCAGATCATCACCACGTGGGGAAAAAACAAAACGCATGCACTGCATGTTTCAATGCATAAATGCAACAATAACAAACATTAAGTGTGTGTAAATATCCACGGATACAAAAACACACGCTTGCCCCAGCAACACCTGGATTTATGATGCGGTTAATCGCATGTTAAGAAGATAATAGCCGATGCTAATCAGGCTGCAACAATCTTTGGTCGGAACCGTGTTTGCTGCAGAAGAGAACAAAGCGGAGCAGCAGCAGTGCGCTTTTCTCCGGCTCCTGTCACCAAAATCAGACGCTTTTATTTCACCTACCTGCCTCGGCGGCTCAACGCGCGCAGATGTGTAGAAATGTCGCTCCGGCGCAAAACAAAAACCCAACAACGGCGATTTTAAACAAAATGGTGATTGGGCGACAAAGGGATGTCGTCCGTGGCGAAGCTGCGCGGTGCTGGAGTGAAGTTTGAACGGTGTTTTCTTGGTGCCAGCTTTGGAAACAGCCTTCACGCCTGTGCCTCCGCTGGCTGCGCCGCTGGCACCGTTAGCCACACAAAGCTACCTAGCTCCGGCTAACTTTGTGTAAAGGTATCCCCCGCTACGCTACGGGCGGGTGAGTAGTTAACCACACGCCGACAAACACGGCTCGACCCTAACGCCTACCCGCTCTCGGTGACGAATGTGAGCGGCTCTTACCTTGTGTCTGCTCCGGGTGTCAGTCGAAGAAGCCGCCGGATGGTAGAAGTTAGCTAGCATGAGCTAGCTCGTTAGTGTCGCAGTCGGGGCTAACAAGACAAGGCTGTTTGATAACCGTGCTGTCGAACGCTGTAATTAATAATGCATGTTACTGTGACTTCGTTCTGTTTTACCCCCGGACTGTCAAGCACTACGTACAGTATTTAACACCAGCTATTATTATGTTTTTATCATTTGTAGAAAAAAAATAAACTTACACCCGGTGTCAGTGATAAATTTGACTACTGCCTATGAGGCTAATTAACTAGCTGAGTTAATTAGAATCCGCCTGTTGGAGTCTTTGCTTTGCACTGCATCTCAGTGTACCTCCCTCATTGCACAATGACCCCCGATAATATATTCATGAGATCACAGGGCTAATGTCTCCCACAGAGAAAGGCATTTTCCTGTCCCTCCTCCCACAAGTCAGGCAGGCGGCCGACTGACTGCAGACCGGAGGAGCAGATCATTTCTGCGGGGAGAGGCTGGTGAGGAGTGGTGGAGGAGGTGGAGGTGGTGGTTGTTGTGGAGGTGGCGGAGGAGGGGGAGGCACAGACAGTGACGTCACCTGCAAATGATCACGTATGTTTGATCCACGCATACTGCCCGATCTGTGGCTTCCTCTCAATCACCTACAAGATGCATTGTTGTAGGTCGCCAGACGCAACGTGCACGCAGGGGTGCAGCTTTAGGTCAAAGACGGCGCTGCCACCCCGGGGCCAGGATGAGGGGCTTGGGAGTCATTAGAGGGGTCTGCAGTATTTTGCCAGAGGGCAGTGCAGCACATTGAGGATAAAAAGTCCAACCTGCCTGTGTTTTGCAGACCTCTGTTGCCCTGGAAACAGGTGCAGAGACTTCCCATTTCTTCATTTTTTTCCCTCTCCACTATCCATATCACTCCCCACCGCCGCTGCCACCACCGAACACCACCTCTACGCTGCACACTGCTGCTGCCTTTCTGCTTCCTCCCCCACGACCTGCTGCATAGTACATTCTCACACAGGCGCAAGCACGTAGACACATTTAGCACACTATTTCCATTTTACGCTGCAGTCATTTCACAACGACACAGGACGGAGCCACCGTCATGACGGCAGACGGGGGAGTGCGCAGGCTGGCCGAAGCCTTGACCCTGCTTTGACCCAGGTGCCGCAACCATGGGCGCTGCGCCGTTCTGAAGCCCGGGAGGAAAGAAAAAGAGGGTGATTTGGGGAGGGTTGGGGAGACAAAGAGGAACTAGTGAAACCAACAAGCAGTGGGAGTAAAAACAAAGCTGGCTGCACTCCTGTTTCATTTTTGCTTTGTGTGGGCAGAAGGCGTAAAAGTCAGTTCATTGGAAACTCTTGCAAAATTAGCAGTGTTGAATGAGCATCCAGCTGCAACTGACAGCCTCTGTTAACGTGTACCAACTGCTAAAAACTCACCTTGCATAACAGGAAACGAGGACCGAGGGGGGCAAACTGCTAGCTTTTTAGCAGACAAAGTATGCGAAAGGTGATCTTTTTCTTTCTTTTGATTGAGCTCATGGGAGGGCTGGAGCAGATGGTTCAGCATGCTGCAAGCACAAATCTGTATTTCCTCACCGTGCGCGGCATGCTGAACATCCATGCGTCCAGTCGCAGGAAGGAGCGGGCAAAGTTGCTGCAGGAGTGGAAACAAATCGGCCACACATGGAGACGAGCATCCACGGTGACCCCGTCTCCCCCGCTTTCAGGCCTTTTTAAGTCATCTCGAGGATTCTGTACTCGTATGTGTGCATACCATTGGAGTGACTTTTATTTGGCAGGAGGCGGAACATTCCAGGCAAATGGCTGACCCAGAATAACACACACAGATGCAGGATGAGTGCGCGAGTCCACCCTTTCATGGCCCAAGCGGAGCGACAGTGCTGGCGCCGAGATCACAGCCGATAGAGGAGTCACGCACACATGGTATAGCCAAGCGCGCGCGTAGCCCCCACATGACTATCACTGCAGGATCTCATGACGGCGTCTGGCCCCGAGCGCCTCTTTAACTCTGCTGTCACGTCCTCAGAGCGTGCAAATCCTTCAGTTACCGCCAGGAACCTCTGCAGCGCTCGTAAGGGTACAAAGATTACTGTCACTATGGGTTTTTTTCTTATTCTAAATATGTTGGACCTGGAATGAAAGATTTCTGAATGTACAAAAGTAAAATATATTGTAAATAAAAAATGTCTGAGTGTATTAAACTGGGGTGTTTATTATTAATGATAATAACTCTAACATTTTCTCTGACAACCCTCAGGACTTCATGAGAGTGCATCATATTTAGAGTAGATACCGAACAGATGCAGATAAAAATGCAAGTATTTTCATTACAAATGACAAATTAAACCTCTCATTTTTACATGCACCAAGATGCAGTGCAGAAATCCACATAACATTCAGCTTTGGAGCAGAAACTACAATTGTTGAGTATTTGTAGTTTACTTGTTATATGTAATCAGCCTTAAGCCTTCCTGACACCAAAAGACAAATAAAACTTTTAAAAGACTGACATTGACTTGGGCAGGACTTTTTAGTCTCAGACTAGTCCCAAACTCTGCAAAGACTGGGAGTCTTGCATTACAAGACTACGACTAGGTTCTCTGGAGATTATAGCCCATCACGCACCCCTTGGTAAACTCCAACAACCGCTTCTTAGCAGAGAGAAATCGAGGAGGAACAAATGAAGAATAAATAATAAATAACCAATAGCTTTGGTTAGTAGCCACCATGTGCGCACACATTTAAAAAAGTCCAGGAAGAAAACACCGGAGAATGTGGAGACGGCCCTGGTGGAAAGAAAGGCTACCCTTTCTTCTTTTTAAAGTTTACGGTCCACTTAAACCACTGACCTGGGCATGTTCGCTACTTCCGGGTTGGCGCTAGGAGCGCTCCCATTGGCTGTCTGTGGCGGTGACGTCATGTTTCCGGACACTTACGAGAATAACAAACATGGTTTACATTCTTTTAAAGACGCGGAAAAGACGAGCCGAATCGGGTTGAAAGGCCACCTTACAGCTAACGACGCCGATCACGAGTGCGCATCAACCTCTGCACGACGATAAAGATTTTATTCTTTATTTTTGAAATTTTGTCTCTGATTTTGAAATCGCATGGAAAGTCAGTAAGTGTAAGACTTGGCTTTAGAGAAACTGCTATCCAATTCTGCCACTGCTATAAACTGGCAGCGCACCAGCAGAGAGAGAGAGAGAGAGAGAGAGAGAGAGAGAGAGAGAGGGAGAGAGAGAGGGAGAGAGAGAGAGTAGAGAGAGAGAGAGAGAGAGAGAGAGAGAGAGAGCTTAAACGCTCGTTTAAATGCGCACAGCGCGGCTCGCTGCTGCCACCGTGTGGCCAAATTTGTGTATTTCACGCACACTTTTATTTTTCGTGTTGCTTTTTAAATCAAGTCACTTTTATTTTGACATTTGTCAAAACATTTTAAATCACCTTTTCAATAAATTATGCTACATTTAGAGTAATTTTTAACGTTTTTGTGCTGTGAGTACCAAAGGGTTGACTAGTCATTTTTAAAAAATATTTCAGAAACCTCAAACTGAGATTATCTATCCGTTATCTACAATCGCTAACAATTGAAACAACGCCACCGTTCGAGTTGTGCATCCGGTCTGAACCCGTCAATTACAGCTTTTCGAAAGCGAAAGTGATATTTTTTTTCTGCTGCAGCAGCTTAGGTTTGCGCACTTTCAGGAAAGTCGTGGTAGGTTGTTGATTTCGTATTTTGCTTTGTTTGTGATACCGTAGTTGTTTTGGAGGGGTACGTGTCCGCGCTCAATCGGTGCGTAAAAACTTGAATTACACCATCAGATTCGTTCCTGTCCGTTTAACGCGCTGCTTGCTAAACGCATCAACCCTGACAATCCTTCAGCCGAAGTGATCTTTCTTAAAACTAATGTTATGAACTGTTTATTCCTAACGGATGAGCGTTTCTCCGACCCCGAACCTGACTCTTGTTTCCGTTGCGGTGCAGAGATGGCGCGGAACGACAGTTCCCACGTGGCCCGAGCGCTCCAGCCTGACCTTCACGACCCAGAGTTCATCGGTAAAGGTCACCCAGGCCAGAAGCCTCCAGAACCCTGCAGAAGCGCAGCAGCGCCTCAGACCCGCAGGCCTCAGGGCGCCGAGGACAGGACGCCATGCTGCGTCCTCGGGGACCTGAGGAAGATTCCCCAGTGCGTCCAACATCTGGGGCCCCTGGGACATAGCGGGACGGTTCTGGTGGATGTAAGGAGGCGCCGGTGTCAGGTCGGTGTTTCAGAGTCTGGGCTCGGTGATCATGTCCGTCCTCTCAGACGCAGGTCTTCCACCAGACAGGAGCAATCGTGCCTCAGCCAGGCAGAGACATGTGGACCAGAAACTTCGTCAAACTGCCGTGCTCACCCTCGAACACCATTTACCAGCATTCCGCCCCAGAGGTGCGTAACCGGCCGACGTTTCTGTAAGTCCACCATGTATCAAATATCCAAACATTTGATGTTGATGGCAACAGAGCAGGTGGCGGGCCATCTCCAACCAGCTCAAGGGACTGGTGATGAAGAAAACGGTGAACGCCAGGGACGTGGAGGTGTGTTAGGAGAGATTTTCACAGCGTCGTGGCTGCGCAGAAGAGGGGAATGTTTCACCTTTGCCCTCTGTTCTCAGAAAGCCATCCTGAAGTACAATCCCAAGTACAAAGATCAGTGGTCCTTCGACGCCCTGGCGGAATTTTTTAAGGTGCACGTCTCCCGGATGACAGCCGCTGGGGACACTTGAAAACCCTCTAACAGAGGAACCGACTCTTTTCAGTTTGGCGCGTGCGAGGGCGTCAACATCAGCGCGCTCGTTCAGAAGATCGCAGCGCTGGCTTTGGATCTGCCCAAGCGTGTGATGAAGGTACGCAGCCCTGGCCGCTCCAGCGCTCCCAGCCCAGCCGGGCAGCGCCTCACGGCCTCTGTTTTCAGGGCATCCCGCTGCTCCAGCAAGGACGCGCTGCAGCCATCACCCTCTCACAAGCGCAGATTTCCTGCCTGCTCGCCAACGCCTTTTTCTGCACCTTCCCCCATCGCAACAGCACCAGTTTCCACTCGGATTACCACACCTACCCCTCCATTAACTTCACCAGGTGAGACCGCCGCCGTGCGCCGCGTCGCGACGACGCCTGGACGTGAACTCCCGGCTGTGCTTGTGCGTGCAGACTCTTCAGCCACTGGTCAGAGCGGAAGATGGAGAAGCTGAAGGCCATCGTGCACTACTTCCACGTGGCCACAGATGAGAGTGAGTGTGCGAAATCCTCTTTTTACCCACAGCCTCAGCCAAAGGAGCCACGTTTGCGGCGACTCCGCAGGCGGCTGCTCCTCCTGACAGCTCTGCCACACGTCTGTTGTGTAGAGACCAAACTGGATGGACTGGTGACCTTCGAGAGGCGTTGCCTCGCCAACACTGACGCTAGGACCTGGAGTTGGTAAAAATCAAGCTTCCTAAGAAGAAGAACGCAGCTGCAGTAGTTGAGTTTGCTGTTTGATTTCCTCGTCAGCTGCAAGGAGGAGATGAATAAACTGTACGTGTCTTCGTGCGGCGCCATCGAGACCGAGGGCTCCGGCTTGCTGCAGGTAGGCTCAGCCCGGAGGCCCCAGAGGTCTGGGATCTGGGAGCCGTCCCTGATGCTTCCTGGACGTCCTTCAGGTGGACTTCGCCTCCAGCTGGTTGGGGGGAGGCGTTCTTGACTCCGGCCTCCTGCAGGAGGAGATCCTTTTCCTCATGAGCCCAGAGCTGATTGTGTCCCGCCTCTTCACCGAGAAGCTGCAGGACAACGAGTGTGTGATTGTGACAGGTAATGGTTGATCAACCGATCCATCGATCAGCTAATGAGCCTCGGCGCTACCACGCATGTTCTGCTGGTGTTTTCAGGCTGTCAGCAGTTCAGCACCTACTCTGGATACGGGGACACCTTCAGATGGAAAGGTCCGTACGCAGATCCCACCGGAAGGTACGAGCCGGCGCTTTCACTCCTTTAACTCGCAGTGAACGCGCTGGAGTCCTCCATCTGCTCGCTCAGAGTGACACACAGGTGCCGCGCCCGCAGACTGACCAGGTCTCATCCCGTCCGTCGCCCTCTGCAGGGACGGGTGGGCTCGGAGGCAGCGGCAGGTTTTGGCCATGGATGCCCTGAGGTTCACCCACGGGAGGGATCAGTACAGCATGAAACTGGTGGTGCGGGAACTCAACAAGGTGAGGGGGGGACACCTGCCCCAGCGGGGCCACGGTGGGGCCGCGGTCTGGAAACCTGCACCCGGGCCTGAAACCTCTCCCTGGTTGCACGCATTCTAAACGAGCGCGTCTCTGAAGGCCTACTGTGGATTCAAGCGTTGCGAGGAGGAGAGGAGAGGAGAGGAGCCCGACATCGCCACAGGAAAGTGGGGCTGCGGTGCCTTTAAAGGAGACCCACAACTCAAAGGTAGACCTTTCGCCCCTCAGATGTTGCAGAACCAGACAAAAGCCGGGCTGTTGTTGTGATCCCTGCGGCTCAGCCGTGATCCAGCTGATGGCAGCAGCCAGGGCCGGGCGAGGCTTGGCCTTCTTCACCTTCAAGGATGAGAAACTGGAGCACGGTCTGAGGCAGGCCTACAGACTTCTGAGGACCAAGGGGACCACAGTGGGTGAGTGCTCAGCACAGGGGCCCACGTCTGAAGCCGGGCGTCAGCCGATGATGTCTGACCTCTCACCCCTCCGCAGAGCAACTGTACAGCCTCCTGGCGGACTACTGCGCCATCCAGCAAACATCCGACACCTTCCAGCTGCACCTGTTTGACTTCATCAGAAACTGCCTTTGGCCAGAAGTACCCTCCAAGAGTCAGCTCTGACAAGAAAAACGGCTTTTCAGACCTCACGCTACTTCACTCACGCAGAAAAGCAAGAAAACGCGTTCACCTTGGGCTTTCTTTCATCTCCACATCGCTGTTGCTCTTTTTAATCAGGCACACCGACCAACTTCCTCCCCTTGAAGACTTTAGCAGTTTACGCACCGTTATTTGATGTTTTAATTCCTAGTTTAGGTCAGAACTTTGCAGAAATGTAAAACTAGGAAACCTTAGAAGACTTTTATACTGTTTTGTTCATAACTGACGGCTTAATAACACAAATTGTAATATTTATCAATAATTATAATGTCATGTAAAATAGGAAAATTACTTATCAAAATAAACACATGAGAAAAGTATCTAGTAAGCACTGAGTTGTCTTGATGAACAACCACGTACCTGAGGCCAGGGGGCTCCTAGGCTGCCCCAGGGTCTCCTCCTGGGTGGACATGGCGAGGGTTGAAGGGTGGAACTCCCAGGTCAGGGTTAACGTTCACGTTAGCCTCCTGGCACCACCACCATCGCCGTCTGAAGAACAGGAGAATAATCAATGGAAAGATGTATATTTACACATGCATGTACATGGGTACATGTGCAAGTGTTTGAGGGAAAGCCCATTTTTAGCCTCAGTGTAAACGTTGTTTACATTTATTTACAGGTAAGCACCAGAAGAAAAATTTAGCATCCATTAAAAAGAAATTTCTTCATTTACAACAACAAAATGGCATTATAGCAAAATAAATATTTAATATGTGGCACTGAGGAATCTCATCCCAAGATTTAAATGCTGTTCCTTATATTAATTTCAAATATTATTGGCACAAACATTTGCAGTGATATGACAGGATGACAAAGAGTCACTGGTAGGATAAGTAAAACTCAGAGTAAAACTGCAGAAGAATAAAGGAGTTAAAGAACAAGTACAGAAAGCAGTCAAGCCTCTGGGACGATGCTCAACTGTGGTAAAAGTGCACAAGTGTGAGAAACCCTGATTTCTTCCATTGGTTGCATATGTTTATCCGAGGAAATCCCATTGAAGATAAAGTCACACGGATCCTTCCATCACGTCACGTTCTTCATCTTGTCTGGGCAGCAGCCTGAGCGCTCCCCTGACCTGTTCTGGTCAGAAACCGTTGCCCGGTGCCGATTCCCTCCTCAGCCGCTTCACACTCGGCTGCAAAAGCCCCAGAAGCTAAAGTCTCTTAGCTAATTGCTAAGTACACATTATGAAGGCACCAGCAAATACTTTTTTACCAGCCACTTACCTAACTTAATCACTTTAGGTTGTTCATATTTAAAACTAAGGCCAGCAAAATGACTAATTGTGGTCTCTTCAAACTTAAAAACCTCCTGAGAACAAACCCAAACCCTGGGCTTTTTTCTTTTTGCTTTGGTGTAAATGAGTGGAAGCTTTGGCAGGAACGCTGCTGGTGTCCAAGGTAACCAATAAACTGGTCTTTCTGTCTCGCTGCTCTCGTTTCCCTTGAGGCATTCACGGTTCTGCTGCAGATGATTTCAAGTGTTTGAGCAGAAGGTTCAAGAATCGCAACTTAAAAGCAAATTTAAAAGAGACTTTCTCTTTAAATGTTCATTCCCTTTGCATAATAGCGTCCACCGCTGTGAACGTGAGGTTATTTTCGTGGCGAGCGGCTCTGACGTTGTGCGTTGCACCTGTGTGTAACACGTCTGACAAGACAAACTGATGAGGACATAGTGCAGAAGTAAAAAGAGGGTGGGTGGGTTTGTTCTTCCAGCGGAGGGTCCCACGTCTACTGGTCTCCTGAGGATGTCTCCAGGTTAAACGCCGTGGCGAGGACCCGCTTGTCCTCCTGCTCATGCGTGCGTTTGTTTCCAGTAGCTGGAGCTGCAGCAGGCTCACGCCCAGCATACCTAAAACACACACACACACAAGGACACAAGGTTACAGTTGTCACACACACACACACACACACACAGAGCACAGGGAAGCTTGCCAGCAAGCTCACCGGACGGGGCGGGTGTGGCCAGAGCTGGCGGAGAGGCGGGGCTTGATGTAGTTGTAGTAACCCTGGTTCTTGTGCTCCTCCTGGCACCAAACCAGTTCTGCGTTGGTGTACTGGTCGATTTCAGCCTTCACCAGGTCAAAGGGGAATGGGGAGAGCTGCAGGGACAAAAAAGGCCGCTCAGTTCCCAGATTTTGGGGAGAATACGGCAGCACTCAGGCCTAAACGTCAGCACCATTGAAGTTTTAAGCCCAGCTTTCCTGTAAACACATCCACAGAATACACAACACCTTCTTCCGACGGGGCTCATGTGCGTTACCTGCTCCAGGCGGACCACAGCCACAGTGTCGTCCAGGCCTCGGCCCTCGCGTTCTTGGATCAGCTTGTAGTAGATCTTGCCGGTGCAGAAAATCACTCTCTTCACCTCTTGTGGGTGGACGCTTGCAGGCCCGTCGTCTGGGATTATCCGCCTAAAGTGTGTGCCTGCAGCAACACAAACACACATGCGGTTACACAAAAGGACTAATCCCACTGTCGATTCCAGAAGAGGGGAAGGTTGGCGTCTTTTATCTGCTTGGATTTACCAGTAACTCCTCACCTGGCAGCATGTCATCGAAGCTGGATCTGGCCTGACGCAACAGTGACTTGGGAGTAAACACGATCAGCTGGTGTCGGTCGAACAAAAGGGGAGAACGAGCGATGAGTGACCGAAACGTCGTCTTGCGCGCGGGGTCACATTTTCGGCCGCGCACTCACGGGCTTTCTGAAGGGCAGCAGGATCTGTCTGCGGAGAGCGTGGAAGTAGCTGGCAGGAGTGGAGCAGTTGACCACAATCCAGTTACAGTCGCACAGCTGGCGTACTGCAAAGTCCTCAGTCACCTCCTGACAGTGACGGGGGAGAAGAGGGTGAAGACATCATCATCATCATCTTCTGATGCTTAGACAGTCCCTTTTTTGAGTGCAAATATGCCCCCGTGCCTCCCCCCCTACCTATTTAATAATATCCAGGTCAGTTATCCAAGATCAGAAATGTGTGTGCAACTGGACTTGTTAAAGTTGCAGATATAACCTTAGATATTTTTATAATAGTGATCTGCTTGAGCAATGTTCCAGTAGTTGGAGGTTGTTCTTGTTTTAAAAGCACTTGAGTAATTTCCTGTTTGTTCAGCTAATATCTGGTTTCCTGGTCATGACATGAATTCCCAGAGGTCAGCTCACTTGATTTGTAGGAATTGGAAATCATATGTTTGAAACATAAAGAAGCTAAAATAGGCGGCACTCTGAATGTTTCTTAGTTGTTATAAATGTCTTTACTAGAATGTTTAAGCCACAGAAAATAATTCTAAAGCAACTTTTGTCATTTAAATGTACTTCAAATGACATCTGTTATTTAAAGACATCACGTGATCATGCCTGACTTTATTAACTCTTAACTGCAGAATACACATAAATATACGAGCAAATACTGGAAAAGGCTCAAGGCTTGTGTAAGAGTAATCACAGATGTGCCATTTTTTCACGGTGTATGTAGTTAAATGTTTGCCAATAATGTGAAATCCTTCAAGCTTCTGACACAACTTACAGGAAATACATCTGGGTCATCATTGCACATCTGCAGAAACCTTTCAGGCCTGGCAGAAGAGTGTTCTGGACCCTGAGAGGGGCAGAAAATTGGGCAAAAGGGCAAAAGCGACATATTTACAGGCTGACTGGATGTGAGGCGGAATGGCGTCGATGGGGTTTTGTGCTTTACCATCCCCTCCATGCCATGTGGAAGCAGCAGGACGATGCCACTCTGTCGGACCCACTTGGCCTGACCTGAACTGATGAACTGGTCGATGATGCACTGAGCGGTGTTGTGAAAATCTCCAAACTGGGCCTCCCACAGAACCAGTGCGTTTGGACTGGCCATAGCAAAGCCTAATTCAAACCCTGAACCAGATTACAGGCAGAAAAAAAACACGCTGCAGGTAAACAAGACACAAAGACGGTGATTTACAGACGTTTTAAAGTAGCATCTGGGGCATCAGTGAAGATCTTGGTTACCTAGGACTCCGTACTCAGACAGCGAGCTGTTGCAGACAGTGTAGCGAGCTTGTCCGTGGGAAATGTGATTCAATGGGATGTAGTTCTCCTTATCGATGTTCTGGTCGTGGAGAACATGGTGCCGGTGGCTGTGAAATAGAAAAGAGAGACGACTACGGTACAAGAATTATCTGATGTATGGCATGCTGACTTCAGTGGGGAATATTTTATCACCTAAACGTGCCCCTCTCCACATCTTGACCACTGAGACGTACGTGGATTCCGTCCTGGAGCAGAGAGCCAAAGGCCATATATTCCCCAAGAGCCCAGTCACACACACGCTTATTCACCATGTCTGCACGAGCCTTTAAGATACGAGTCAAACCTGGAAGAAAACAGATATGAATCTGGACTGTCGCCCTTTTGGAATCAAACAGGAGGAGAGCAGATGGTACCTCCGTGGATGGTTAATTTTTCTAGTGGGACGGAGGATGCAACGTTTCCAATGTGACGGAGCTGTTCTTCAGGGATGCCGGTGGAGTCACAGCTCATTGTTTTTGGCTCTCCATCAAGTTTAAAAAATTCTGCAGACACACAAGCATGTGACAGTTGGACGTAAACAGGAAATAAAAGAGTCCTGAGGAATCACCAAGTGGTAACAAACCTGGCCAGGGTGAGGAGAGCCAATGCTTGTTCTCAAGGACCTTCATGTCTTTGGAGCGATTGTGCGCATCCTCGCAGATCTTGTCGTACTGCGCTACTTTCTCCTGGAAGAGAGGCAAAGGGTTTCAGCAAAGATTAAGGTTAAGGCATCATTTCCACCCCTTTATTTCAAACGATTGGCAATCTGAAACCTATGGAATAAAAGAATCCCCTCCAGGGTGGGTTCACCTTATACTCCTGTTGTGTGATGACGCCGTCACTGATGAACTTTTCTGCGCACTTTGTCAGGACCCCCTTCTGCTTCCTGATCTTCTTGTACATCAGCGGCTGGGTGAACATTGGCTCGTCCATCTCATTATGGCCGTTACGTCTGTAGCACACCTGAAAATCAGGATGGAAAGGTTTCAACGACAGGCTCAAAACGTCTACAAGTTTAAAGAAAGTGAACTTAAATCAGGTCCAGAACTCCCTGAGGACATCCTAAACTTACCAGATCGACAACCACGTCTTTATGGAACGTGTTCCTCCATTCAGTCGCCACCTTGCACACGTATATCACTGCCTCTGCGTCATCGGCATTGACGTGGAAGATGGGAGCATTGACGACACGGGCGACATCTGTGGGGTGAGGAGAGGAGCGCGCCACTCTGGGATCAGTGGTGAAGCCGATCTGTGAGGAGGAGAAGAAACTTCGCCATGAAACATCTGCAGCAGCTGGCAGACGTAAACGTTCCATCGCCACCGACCTGGTTGTTGACCACCACGTGTATGGTGCCGTGCGTGGTGTAGGACGGCAGGTCTGACAGGTGGAACGTCTCATAAACGACGCCCTGGCCTGCGAACGCAGCGTCTCCGTGCAGCAGAAGAGACATCACCTGTGCAACCGTTCAGCATTTTACAATGGTCTTACAAGCAGAGACGTTGATGTCTAGGCGTGGGCTTACCTTCTTGCCCTCTGTGTCGTCACAGTAGAACTGCTCCGCTTTGGTCTTTCCCTGGACCACTGGGTCCACGGCTTCCAGGTGGGACGGGTTAGCCATGAGTGACATCATGATGTCTTTCTTGCTGACTGGGTTAAACCTCTTTTGATACGTCCCCAAGTGATATTTCACATCACCAGACCCCTGGAGCAGAAGGATTGGATTTCAGTGGTGATTGACTAAAAACACCAGCCACCATCGCCGCCGGTTGTGATCAAACCTCATCTGCCGCCTCAAGCTTGGGATCAAACTGGCAGAGGATCTGGTCGAGTTCCTTGTGGAAGACGTTAGCCAGCACATTCAGTCTGCCCCTGAAGAGGGAACACGAGGGAACATTGACGTACCACAGTAGGCATGAGTATTGGCAGACACTGATCAATAAAACTAGTCTGACAGATTCCACCTGTACGAAGGACCTGTGTGTGTGTGTGT
Source organism: Tetraodon nigroviridis (assembly GCA_000180735.1). NCBI lineage: Eukaryota > Metazoa > Chordata > Actinopteri > Tetraodontiformes > Tetraodontidae > Tetraodon > Tetraodon nigroviridis. Next base: position 2,248,997 of record CAAE01014764.1, on the reverse strand, counting down.
GTGTGTGTGTGTTTACCTGTGAGGCATTCCCATGATTACACTCTCCACTCCGCTCTTGCTGGACTCATCGATGATTGTCTTGAGGGCTGGGATGAGGGATTCACATCCTTCCAGGCCGAATCTTTTCTCTGAAGACCACTTCTTATGGAGAAACTCCTCAAACCTGTCAACAAGAGGCGCTGCTGCTGCTTTACATTGTGTCTGACCAGCATCCCTCCCTCCAGACTCAGAAACACTGCTGTCTTCACGCCTTGAGTGGCTCTCCGGGGGCGACACACAGACCTTGTGGATTTGATCACCCGGTTTAAAAGCGTCCTCTTCTCCTCCAGACTGAGCTTCATTAATCCAGGAGTCTCAAACCTCTGTCTGATCCACTGGCACTGCTCCAAGTTGTTGATGAACATAAACTCCACACCGATGTGCTGACAGTAGGCCGTCTGCAACAAAGACAGCCCCGTTGCAATGTTTATTCAAGAAAAGCTTTCGGTCAAATATTCAGTACTTATTTTGGGCCACTCTTAACACTCTTTCTCCACAAAATTGCCTGTCATTCACACACGACTCCTCCCACAGAAGATGTGGTCACATTGCAGGAGCAGACTGATGGAGTTCAGTGTCTCAGTCATTTTAAAGTTTCAGAGAGCTGCATCTTACCTCCAGACGGTGTATGATCTCTCTGAGGGGTAGAGCGCTTTCGCTACCGCCGATGTAAGTGGTTTTGGGCAGCCAGAACACTTTGTCCATATGCGACTCGTTCAGGCCATAGGAGCCTGTTGGAATGACAGGAAGATTATCATCAAACGAGCACAGGCAGGTAGACCTTTGGGCCCAGAGAGGAGCTGGGGATCACTGTTATGTCTCCTTGTGATTTGTTCTTATCCTGTCGATCATTTCCCATTTAATTCTGGAAGTCTAATCTCTCTTCCCATTTCAGATTGCAGCAGATTTTGTCAATGAGCTAATTTGGTTATGTTTTGCATAGGTCATTGTTTTGTAAGCCTTGAGGCATTCCTGCATTCCATTTCCAACATTCCAAAACCAGTCTTGTCAATCAGACGGCAACCAGAAACAACAGAAAGTTCCAAAGTCAGAAAATACTGAATAAAGCTCTGGTAAAAGCTTCCACAGGTTTAAAAGGCCCCACTGGTGTACAATTATTACTGCTACACATAAAAGACACACACACAGATTCAATTTGATCTTCAGCTCCCCTGTTGTTACTAAAACTACTGCAGCAATCCTATTTTGGCCACACTGGTATACAGTAATCCTCATCTGGGAAAGAATACAAGAAGAAATCACATAGTTACAGTTTACGTTGCTCTGTCCTCCTGAACGAGACTTCCAGACCACCTACTTTAGTAGCCTTGTTGAAACTTGCACCGTTCTTGTTCAGCCTAAAAGCAGCGTTCGCCCCCTTTAGGTGTCACATTTCTGCTAAATGCTGTGAGGAAGGCCTGGATCATTCTCAGTTCTTTGCCTTTTTAGTAATATTTGACCTTACCCACTAAAAACTGAACGTTTGCATAAACACTTCTTATTTTCTAAAATCGTTAAGGCAGGTGTGTGCTTGGTGGGTGTCTGATTACAGTGAAAAAACAGCTGTTTGTTCTAACCCGGGGGGCAAGAACACAAGACTGGCTTTGCAGGTTAGCTGAGGTGATGAAGGAATTCTGCATCCTGAATTGATTCACCTTTGTGCTAATTTTGGCACGACGTCCCCACCAGAGCAGACAGACACTGCTACAAATCTGGGCAGTAATCTGGGTTACGTTGGCTATTTATCTCTTGGATTCCAAAAAGTTTGGGTGCTTCTGTTGAGCCGAGTTATTGAGTTGAGCTTGAGTTATTGCCTAAGAGTTATTTCTAGATGAGGACATACTCAAAAGTTACACAACTGTTCTTAGAGTTTATAAATTTACAGAAAATACAGAAAAACGAAAGAACTAGATAGGACAAAATGTTCCCATGTTGAAATATTGACACTATTTATTGCGTTCTACATTTAAAATTTTACCCTTTACGATAAAAATCAGCTATTTCCTGTAAAGAGGAGCGAGTGGTGTGAGGTGATAGTGGAGGCGTTGGTCTTGTTTGTGACATGCATGACGTTGCAAGTGCAGAGGACAGTTATATGGAGCGCGGGAGCGCGGGAGCGCTGTCCGACAGAGTGTTTGCATCGCTGTCAGCACATTAGTGCGGGGACACTCTCAGTCCGATACCTCGAGTCAGCTCTCTGTGCTGCGTAAGGGATCTTTAGACTTTGCTCTCTTTACGTGGACTGATCCACACCCTGAAATGTAATTCCTTTATCAAAGGCGAAGCAAAAAGCAAAAACAACAGTCCCACCGTGTCTGGTCACTATCTAATCACGGTCCCATTGTCGTGAAGTCTGCCTGGCCTCGTCTGCGACTGAGCAAAGGTTAACATGAGCCAATAGAAGCATCTGTGCACACACATTTGTGCTCACACACCTTCCTCCACCCAGTGTATTGTGCAGCCCTAACAGAGGAAACAGTTTCTCATTTCTCAGTTATTCTGCGGTTTGCCTTTTGTTGGGTCAGTGTGAACCTCGGCTCTGTCGCGACAAAGAAACGTCCTGTTGTGGATCAAAACAATCACCTGCTTTTGAGCAAAGAGGCCTTTTTATCAGAGACAATGACACCGACACGTGCACACACGCGTCCCCGTGCCCCGGCATACACCCCTCATATGTTCTCTACTGTGACAAAAAGAGGGATGAAACTACAAACACCAAACGGCTGTCTCTCTTCTTACCGACTGGTTTCCTTTTGTGTGCTAATGCTCAATAGGAAACAGGATAAATCAAGGAAAAATACATTCAAATAACTCTGAAGGTTTATATTTTATACTGTTAACTCAGATTAGCAGTTACCTTCACAAAAGATGAGAAGATTATTAGAAAGCGACGGTAATTTGAAGGTTGTGTTATCGTGGACTCTTAATTAGGTACGATAAAGTTATCAGAGGTGACCCGTAAAGGTGATAACAGGGCTGACTATTGCATAGAAAAAATATTTGTGGGGCTGTTATGCAAGAATTTGACAAGCAGCCATGAACCTGTCACACCAGTTAGGGTTTTAAATTAGTAGTATCCGCCGAGGAAGCACCAAACACCCAACCTTTAGGGCGGGGGAAGTCACAGAGCATGATGGGACAGAAAAAAGAACTTACCAAAGTTCCGCAAACCACTAGCACACGAGGCGTCTGTCAGGTGCTCAAAGAGGTGATCTCCAGAGGGTCTAACTTTGCTTCGTGGTGCCCTTTCACCTACGACCAGAAACACTCAGAGTATGTATGTGTGTGTGCGGCTTTTTGTCCCATAGCTGATGTAAATTTAAAGAATTACACTCTAAAGATTTACCTGGTACGCTCGAATGAGTGAATATACGGCCAAGTGGTCGGTCACCAGCTCCTCGATGTTGGGCTGGATCCCCACAAGTGTCCGGAGTCCCTGAGGAGGCTCCCCGAGGGATGAGGGGCTCTGATACGCAGCCCCAGGTGGAACCCCAGCGTTCACGTTACGGAAATAAACCTCCCAAGACTGCAGGAGAGAAAACAGAGACAAACACATCAAAGCGCTTGAACAGACGTGTAATAACCAGTGACTGCAGAAGGCTTGGGGGCTGGATGCTGCCTTGTACGGTCTGAAAGAGGATGGGGTCTGTGCAGGTAAGTGGAAGCATACTGCACCTTGTGCACGCTCTTTGGATTTTCCAGCCAGGCTAAGTACATTTCCTCAATGTAGTTGGAGCTGGTGCCGTTCAGAAAGGGCTCTGACGTGTTCAGCTGCCTGGAGGGCTGAAACGTTCTTGAACCCTCTGCCATCGCAGACAGTCTGGGCTGTGACAACCTCTGAGCCGCCTGAGCGGCGGTTAAAGGCCGAAGCCTCAGAAATGTCGTCCTTAGGTGGTGCATGTCGTCCAAGTGTCCACTTTTCCCCCTGGCTGAGGAGCGCAACGGCACTCTCCCGCAGTGGAAACGAGGAAGCTGAGCAGAGGATCCGCTGGATTCTTGTTACCAGCCAAACCAGTGAGGCTGGTGTCTCCACGGTTCCAGTTCCCAAAAGACTGGTGCCTGGGGGGGAAAAGTATTTTTAAATACAAACCAGTTTTGATAGTATTAGAACAGCTGTATTTACAGTAGCCTGGATGTAATATTATTACCTTTCATTGCTAATCATATTTCTAAGATAAAAACAAGGGAACGGAAGCCAAATCTGTGCTTGTTGTCCCCAGTGCTAGATGCCCACAGATCATTTGGGGTACAATATTAGTTTAACTGCTCAAGAGTTTGTCCGTTTTATATTTAATCCGACCATTCCTCAATAAATGCCATGACCTTCCTCTACTGCTAATTAGGTTGGGAAATTAACTTTTAAATGACTACCGCTCAAATAATTGCATAAAACTAGCTCACAGCCTCCAGAGTACATTTCCCATTTCTTTAAGCCAAGTTTCCACATATCCCGGCTTCGAACGCAACCTGTTGACCTTCGCCGAAGGAAACGCTGGTAAAAATCCACCGTTTCGCGCTGGACCAGCGAAGGTTTGCAAAAGAACAGCTCACAAAGTCCGAACCTCGGCGGAGAGTCGCGCCTTCTCCTCCAGGTCGCCCCGCCGCTCGCGCTGATGGCTCCGCGCTCGCGCAGCCTCGCGGACGGCGAACAAACGGCCGACGCAGCGCGAGCTGTGCGCGCCGCCCGCTCGCGGCAGGTCTGACGTCGTGCGTCAGAACTCCAACGTGTCCGGATCCGAAAGCGAAACGTCGGTAAAGTCCAGTTTCTTGCCGGATCCTGCAGGTTTGGGGGCCGCGACCCTGCCGTGCTGGGCCCCCGGGGGACACCGGGATTCTCGGGCCCAGGTGGAGCCAGTCAACAAACAGAGAACAGGAAAGAGACAGGTTAATTATTCCTCTCAGGAGGAACCTGTCACGGATCTCCCCGGTGCTTCGCCGTTACCTTATAAAAGAAATGATTATCATTGTGTCTTTACGTTATTGTCACGTGATCGGCTTGTCTTTTTGTAGTTAAGGGGGCTCTGACGTCACTGGGATATTAAAAATGCAGAATGAGTACATGTGAATATTTAACCTCATTAAAACTTACTCTGTCATGTTGCCCTCAGGTCTCTGGAGGGATCGTTGGTTGAGGCGGCAGATTATGGGAAATGCTTCTGGTTGGGGAGTCAGTGTTTCTGCAACCAGATTTTTTATTTGGTCTGCTTAACATGGCCCAGGAGTGGCTGACGGGTCCACACGGGTCCGGACGGGTCAAAGACCAGCGGGACTTTCAGGGTTTTAGTCTCAGGCCGAGGTCAGACAGGAGCTGCACAGCTGTTATCCTCATCGAGACGACGTTCCAAGTGGACTCCAGTTTGAAACAGACTGAAAGACAAAGGAGCAGTGGTGGAGGGTTAGGGTTAGCGTTAGCGTTAGGGTTCTTAGTGTGGGAAGGACTTTGCCATCAAAGCACTTTGATCTCCGTGAGGACGCTGCAGAAGCTCCAGGCTTCATCCTGCAGGTTCCTCCTTTTGTATCAAACAAGCTAATTGTCTTCTGTCAGCAGAGCTCACACGGATGCTAATGAAGTCTTTGTTGCTGTGCTATAAAGGCGCAGAAAAGAGAATAAAGACACACACACACACATTTTGAGAGGGCCCCAGCGTGGAAAGACCTGGAAGAGCTGGAAAAACACGCTTTGTTAACTTATAACACTGCCGATTTATGTAAAATATAGAATTATGGTCATCATTCCTGATTCACCTTTGGTAAACACTGGGGCAGCAGCATGGAATATATAAAGTTTTTACTACTTTTTGACATGTTTACCAGCTGACAGGGTGTTAAGTTCAAATGTGAGGTCAAAGGTCAGTGTGGGGGAGAGCTCTGGTTATTTTAATTCACCAACAAAGGGGGAAGCAGTAGGAGACTAAAGGATGATCCTCTTTGGAAGCTCCCCAGTAAAAACCCACCACATATTTGTTTTGTTCTGGTGTTTTGGGGTTTTTTTGGTGAAAGGTTAAATGATACAAGTGCAGCTCTCTCTCTCATTTAATGTAAAAACGTATACAAAATGAAAAGAACACTTTTCCACCCAAAACTTAAGAAAGTCAATTATTAAACTTAGGAAAGTCATTATTTGAAACTTGTGATGCTTCATTAATTATGCGGTTCAAATGACTAATATATTATTGAATGTGACTGTGTGACTCAAAGTTCTGATCTCGTGTCAGTAAACTGCTTTTAAAATGCTGTACAAAAAAACCATGTCTTATGTCTTTATTCACAGTCGCTGATGTTTGCTTTTTGTTAGGATTTTAAATGCATGTAAATATGTGTTTATTAAAAGCAAGATCCGCGTTTACTCAGTGCTGCTGGCAGTTATATCAGAAAGAAAAGTAAACTTCACTGGAACTATGCAGATCAGGATTAAAGACAGGATCAGATCAGGCTCTACTTAATAATAAAAGTTTAATGTGGGTGGTTTTTTTTCAGAGGGTGTTTCTTTTTGTTTTCATGATGAATCATACACTGAAGGCAGCTTTCACTTTTTGTTTTACCCCCCCTCCACACACACACACACACACACCTCACCACACTGAAGTATAGGACAGCTTACATTCTAGTTCTAATTCTATAACTTTTTAGAACTGAATTCTGAGCAAACTGTTTCCAAGAACTGAATTCTTGGTTTGCTAAGTGGAACTAAAGTCCTGCCAGATCGGTGCACCATGATATGAGCTGACATTGTTACTGATAATCAATGAAGTCACTGCACTGCAACCTGGATACAATGCTCTCTGCATTGACATTTTATTGGTTTACACACCGACTACATCTGATCACATTTGAATATTGATAAGAGTGGAATGCACATCAGAGGAATCATCAACACTATTAGTATAAGGTTATGAAAGAAATCAGTTTTACACACAGCAGCGTTCCGTCACCTCCAAATCTCCTGAACGACCTAATTTCACGGCCAACTTGTCTCCAAAGGACACCTTTGCCAAATACTAGTGAGAGTTCTATCAGGACAACCCTGAAGCTGGAGGAACCTCAGACTCAGATTCCACCAACACCGGTTTGTACCACTGGACTGCACACGCAGCACCGGATCATTACGCACTTGCATTTTACAGCATGAGTGATATATAAATGCTAATGTAATCATTATTGTATCAGTGGAGGATAGGCATGACCCCTGGTCCAAGTAAGTTGCACTCTTTTATCCTAAATATGTGCACGGTTATTTAGGATCATTCATTTTATCTAGTGATTTTATTAATTTTACAAAAGACTGCATAATTCCTAAAGCATAGGAAGTAAAATCGTCTTAACTCTGATATTGGATAAGTAAAAATATATATCGTATATGTAAATTATAAGCATCATAGGCACAATTATTCCTTAGTTAGTCTTTCCTTTCATACCTACATGTCTGATTTATGTATAAATTGCGCCCTCTCGTGTACACAGCTGGAAGTACCAAAGGGTAGAAAATGGGCCGTCATTGTCAGGCCTAAGAGGGCAGATATTATCCTAATTTATTACATGAACATCTGTCCAAAATTATTATTTTGGGTTCTAATTTATAAAGAGAATCTATATTTTTGTATGTGGTTGTAATTCAAATCTCATCAACTAAATCCAGCGTTCTTTTAAAGGCATATTCTTTTGTGGTCACCAGCTTCCCTATTTATACTCCACTATTAAGACAAGAAGAGTTCATCCACTTACAAAGTCCAGGAAAAAGAGGTGATAGATTATAGTGTACCAAGACTCCAAAATAAGAATAAATAAATAAATAAATAAATCAACAAAAATGCACGAAAACACCCAACGTAGCAACGTTATTAATTTGGATAATCATGCAATTAAATACATCTATAGCATAACTGTAGTTAAGTCAACACGAAAAAACTGTATATTGACATAAACAGCTTGACACTATAAAGTTACCCATTGCCTTAATTTCAGTAGTTTACTTGCAAAGGTTTGTACACAGATATATACAGTTCAAGAACAGACGGTAATATCTCAGCATGCTGCATGGTTTTTACTGTCTTACAGAGCGGATTAGAGGGGCCCGTGAACACAGACGCATCGCTTCAGGGTCAGCTACGCTCACAGAACAAGACGGGAGGAGAACCAAAAGACCAAAACCAAAGCGGCTCGACTAAAACAGAACCACAGAACAAACCGGCAGCCTCCGTTTGATCCGCTCACACAGGCAGCCTCAGTCGTGCAGGGAAAAAACAGTCACTGTTAATAAGAACACAGGAAAGAGTCATGCTCAGCATTAAAAAAGGAGATACCAGGATCAAAGGTCAAAAATAAGAAAGAAATATACTGTACAGGATTAAAAGCACATCGACAGACCGCAGATGTAATAACACGAGCAGAAGATAACAGTTATTTTACGTCTGGGGGGAGTGAACGGGCAAAAGGGCTGTCTGGGCGTGTTGGGCTGCAGCCGCGTACAGGCCGGCTGAAGCTGGCGGGGGCTTTATTACTGGTGCCTTTTTACTCTGGTTTCTTATTTAGACGGATAGATGTGTCCTCCGTTTCAGCGCAGGTCTTGGCAATGGGAGTGTCAGAGTCTGTCGCAGACAGAAAAAGAGAGAGAAGAAGGGCAAAATGGACAGAACGACCTCAATCCCAAATCCCCGGGGGCCGACGTCTGCTCCCTTCCCTCCGCTTCTCCTCGTCAAGGTCAGGCGCCTTGGAAGAAGGAGAGAAAAAAAAACACTTCAACGTTGCTCTGATTGGTTGATTTGTGGGTTTTTCCAGCGTCTGCATCGCACCTCAGGCCTGCAGCGGGGCCGCGGGGGCCCCTGAGCAGTGGAAGTGGACATTCTGCCACCGGCTCTCCCTGCGGTGCCATACTCTGGTCTCCTCTGATTGGCTGGAGCGGGGGCGGCCCTGTCCGTCCACAAACTGCGTCAGGCGGATGTAAGCGATGCAGGCGGCGTCGTCTCCGATGATGTGCACGTGCGGGTTGAGGATGGTGGTGTGGATGGGGCTTGCTGTTCTTGGAGAGCACTGAGAGAAAGGCCGACTACGGCGTCTGGTCGCAGCGGTTTTGGATTTATTCGCTTGTTTTCAACTCACGGTTGTCGAAGTAAAAGCGATGGAAGTCCATTCCCTCCACCAGGTTTCCCAGCCCCTCCGGCTCGAACGAGGTCAAGCCGGGATCGCAGATCTTGCTGTGAACATACAAAAAAGGGTCAAAATGTCAAATCTGCAATTTGGTGTCGCTGTGCCCAGGACTTCACTGGTGCACGAGGAAGAAAAGGCTACCAGATTATTACGCCAACGCCTCATTTGGCAACCGCTGCAGGGTTACGATACCGAGAGAAACCCCCGGTTCTTACATAGGACAAAAAGAAAATTCCCCTGTTTATCATTTAGCCCTATTTTTATTCTATTTTCTTTCCCCGGCCTCATAACTGCAACGGAATCTTCTCTCACGATTTCATAGTTTCACCAAATACGACTTGAGTGTCTTCAGTGAAAGCAATAAAGCGGAAAGTTAAAGAAAAGAGAAAACAAAAAAGGAGAAGTGACTCATAACTGCCCAACGCTCCATGAGAGAGTTCATCTGAACGAAGGATTTTCAATATATCTGAGTGTTGGAGCAGACCCTGCCTCTAGTCCCCCTCCCTCCATCTACTTAGTAATATTTTTATTTGTGCGCGCATTAAGTAGAGAGGGAAAGAGAGAGGGGGGGAAGGGATGAAACAATCATAATTACTCTTAATCTTTTAATACAAATACACTTCTCCCTGTTAATCACTTTAATGGTTTCTCTGAGGACAGCAGGTAGCGTTTGAGAGTATATTTCACATCGTCAAATCCCCCTTTTTCTTCCACAACATTGCGGAAGGAGGAAGGAGGGAGGACTCACGCGTAGGCCTCGAAGTCTCCGTTGTTGACAGCCTCGATCAGCTGCTCCGTGATCTTTATGATCTCCTGTTTGCGGGCTGCACATGAGAAACGCAGGTGAAACGGTGACACTTCCCAGTTGGCCATGAAAACACACAAGCGCCCCCCCCCACCAAAGCCTTTCCTGCCCCCCCAGACTCACCGACCAGCTTGTTACTCATGGTAAATCTCAGCGGTCATGTCTCTCTCATCAGCATGTGAAATCTCATCCATGATAAAAAGAAAAAGGAAAATGGATTCTCTGCAACAAGTGGGATCGTTACCGTCTGCACAATTACTCTAAGAAAGAGAAAAGGTCCTCTTCCGCCCCTCCAGCCTCCGTATCGCTCTCTAACTCTCCATCATGCATCAAATCTCCTGCATGCATGTGAGGCAGCAACAGCTCATCACGCTATTCTTGTCCCAGCTCTTTATATGAGATTTACTGTGTCCTCCTTCCCTCACTTCCTCCCTGCAGTGAGAGGAAGGCTTAACTCTCTCTCTCCTCCCCCCTCGCTCAGGACGAGGAAATTCACTCGCTTTCCCTCATTATTTAACTGGCAGTTTAAAAGGTGATCCAAAAAATTTAAAAAAAGAACATTATTGACATCATTTCCCTGAACTATATAAATATAAGATCATACTTTAAATGCTAACATAGCAGCTTGACTTATGTTCCTATTTTAAAGTACATTTGAGGGTTGATGAAGTGATGAAGCCTACCTTTCACATCCTCATCCTCGATGGTCGTGTTGCTGCTGTCGGAGGATTCCTGCACAGACAAACATGACACCGCTGAGCAAACCAGAAGAAAAACTCTCTCTCACACACACACACACACACACACACACAAAGTCAGATTTACAACACAACAGTGTGGACGGAGAACCGGAGTCCCACTGTGTCAGAATACAGGACACACAGCTGCATGTGGGACTCGGACACACCGGCGGAATCTGCCACCCCGCTGCGGGGGGGAGCGGTGCAGACTGTAGGGTGCGTGTGAGCGCCCCCCCCCCACCCCTGAGCTCCATCCCTCCGAACACAGAGGGGCAGTGTGAGACCAGGGAACGGCTCCTGCGCCTCACACACTCTCATGCAACAGGATAAAGGACAGACAGACAGACGGCCATCAGTGCCACAGGGCAGCGCCACCCGGTCAGCGACCCACAAGAAAACCACGTCAGCACGGGAGGGAAGGAGGGAGGGTGTACCTTGGTTCCGTCTACCGGGTTATGGATGACAGTAGTCTGAGGTTCCTGCATGGCAAAATGAGAGCGGAGAGATGAGCGGGAGTTTTTTAAAAACCGGAGGATCCACCGAAGAGTTATTCTGACCGGTCTAACCCTAACCTCAGATAAAGACAGGAAAGAGAACCTCTGATGCTGCGTTTGGAGCAAGGAAATTAAATTCATCACTTCTGAGTGGTAAAATGGAGGATGATTAAATGTGCAGAGGAATGAAACCAGCAGTGCTTTTAATTAATAACCATCAAAAAATGATTAAATGGGGCAACACGGAGCAGCCCGCTGCAGGAAATTGTTCCCAAAACATGCACTCTTCTATACTATTTTTGCCCTAGCATAAAGTCACACCTGAGGCCTGCAGCACACAGGTAACTTCAGGATTAACTCCAGATTAGGCCCAGATACGCAGGGTTGATTCAAGGTCTGCGCTTCCATTCACGCTGCGGGCTGATTTGGAGGTGGGGATCCCGTCCAGTGGGTCAGTGAAGTGGAACATGAGTGGAAAATTAAATTACACTGATTTGAGAGGATGGTTTTCACGCCTGTAGCTGATGATGGCAGCGGATTAAGACCGGCAGGGGGGAGACGAAAGCGCGGCCGGCCATTTAGCGCATTAGGACCCCCGCTTTGCTGGATTTTAGCTTTCATCTCATCTTAAAAACGACAGTTTTAGTACCAACTCGGACAGAAAGATAACAGGAAGTTGGGTGCATGCATTCTCACAACCGGCATTTACTCTAATAGATTCAAACTCTAAATTTGTTAACCTCTTTCCTGACTGGATGAAGAGAACAAGCACCACCACAGCTGCACACATTCTGCTGAGACTGAAACCGGACAGACAAGGGACAGATGGACACAGAGCTGTAGTACCAGAGCAGAAGAGGGGACGTTGCCTTTGGGGCTGGTGACTATGCTGTTTCTCGTGCTGTTAGTCTGGGGCTGTGCAGGAAACACAAAGTGGCACGTTAGTGCACGGTAGCAACGCGACAGGCATCAACTGCTGGTCGGCGGCGAAAACAACAGGAAGAAAAATGCAGAGAGATGGAAAGAACCGTCTCGCCCGAACACTGCTCAGGTACGGCAATCACGTGCACCTGAGCACAAGTGCATCTTTGCACGTGTGAGTGTAAGCCCTCCTGAGTCAACAGCTTCTCTACAAACATTGCGTTTCTGGAACGTTTTACACAAACACACACACACACACATGCTGTCAGGGTGCGACAACACACACAGCTCTTTATGAAAGTCTACAGGAAAAAGTGGAGATTGTGTAGCAGGTTTAAGATGTAATATAGACTTTACGCATGAAGACACTCGTAGGTTCATTTGTAGAAGGAACCAAGGACATTTAGTAAAAAAAATAAAAATTAGTTAAAAACAGGAAAGATTTACTGTGGATGAAAGTGCAAATGAGCAAAAGTGTCACATGAGATTAACAGCTAAGTTCCCAGAGACGGTGCTGAAGCAGCAAGAGGCAGAAGGATGAAAGAGAGGAGGAAACGGCCTTCTGGGAATTTCTGGGTGCTGCAGACGGGCTGACAGATTCATGTACCAAAGGTTCTGACCTGGTGTTGATCGGACGAAAAGGAGGAAGGATGAAGAATAGAGCAGAATAGAACCGAATATATGTTTATTCATCCCAGAACGGGGAAAATTCACTGTCCGACTGTTCCACAGAATGAGTGGAAGAGGTTAGAAAAATGAGGACGAGGTGGTGGGAGCAGCCTGCCCACCCCAGCAAATAACACATTAGCTTCATGTAAGTAGTTTTGTAGACAACACATGGCTAAAAAAAGTCCCTGTTATTTAGATACGCTAATCCTAAAACAAAAAATTCTCTTCATAAACTGGCAGAAATTTAAAAGAGCATAACCACATGCTAAGCAAAGGCCCTGAGGTAGCTCCAGACTTTTGAGCAACATTTGGGTGCAGCAAAGAAAGAGCTGTGATTATGCAATGATAGATTAATCATCTGGTGGGAAATAATCTGAGATTAGCATCGGGCCACGCAAGGGGAGAGAGGAGCAGTGTGTGCAGAGGCAGGAGGGGATGGAGGAGGAAGGGGGAAGTTAAGGCAAAGAAGTGCTGCCGTAAAAGAAAACAGGGCCGTCAGAGCTGCACTTGTGCAGGAACCCACTGTGGAATGTTCAGAAGCAGCATTCACACTTGGGGGTTTATTGATACAACATCCACATATTCCGAGCACAAGTTCTCATTTTACAGCAACAGGCTCGATACTCGTCGCTAAAACATGGCTGTGGCGGGTAAACAAAGAGAGCTCGTGTGTAATTATGTTCCAATATTGTGTCAGTGCGATCCATAGATTACGCTCCACACACAAGCTGGCAAACCGCCTCTAACAATTCATCCAAATCATTATGCAAAAGGCCGATGATGATTGCTGATGCTTGCAGCTTTTGTGAGCCTCCAGCAAGATCTGACGGAAACCAAACCAACACATATTCCCCAAAACGGCCCCAAAACACACACACACACACACACACAACGACACCACAGCAGATGAGTTCTATTATCCAGACTCAGCAACTCAAGCAGCGTCTCCACAGCGTTGACTGTGTTGACGTCAGGCTGGATGTCATTGCACACTAAGACGACAGCATTTAATCCAGAAAAAAATGGTTTCCATGAACTTATATTAACAACGCACATGCACACTCATGCGCACACACACGCAGCCGCTACAGTCGATGCTAACCAGGTAGAGAACAGACTCTAGCAGTGTGACGTGGCTTAGTGCAGGTTGAGCATGTGAATAAACATCTGAGATCAGAGCTACTTCTTCATAAACTTCTCTTTGACTTAAGGAAGTTTGGGCAAAAATAAAACGTTACTTGACAAATACTTTATCTATTTCATTGCTCCTTTAATCACTCCATCGTGCAAACGTCTGTATCTGCTCCACATTTGTTGTGTAGGTTTTTGATGCAATTTATTTTTACAAACAGTGATTTCTGTGAAGATAAATGACTTTTTTTAACAGTTTCCTCTGAAGTTACTAACGTCACTCTTCTTTTAAAACTTGCAAATATATATTTATTCAGTCATAAAAAGGATCTCTGTCATCTAAACAGTATGCTGCCACTGCCATGAAAGTAGGTAAAGGGTAAAGGGCCGTGAGGAAGAGGAGGACACAGAGAGGACGAGAGGAGACGGGCTCACCTTGACGTCTGCCTTCTTGTTCAGGAGACTCTTGGCTGCTGCGGAGAGGCAGAACGACACACCCTCAGATGGAAGCGTACACATCATCCAGCCTCTAACCACCACTGCTCTCTGGTCTGTTCACGCTGCTGCAGGTGCAGCGCGCATGCACGAGCCGCAAATCTGCCTGCTCTTCAGAGCACCGTGAACACACGTGCAGAGAGCCAGCGCTGGGCTCACCACATGTCAGAACATTCTCCACCCTCAACTGAAAAAACAAACCAAAAAAAAGGCCGGGACAAAAATCTTCCCTCCCTCTGAGAAAAATCCTCCCTCTATCCTGTAAAAAGCAGGAAAAACTCCATCCAACTGGCACCTCCTCACCCTCATCAGCCGGCCAAAACATTAGATAAACAGAGGACTTTGGACAAGGGGGGGGTCAAACTAATTCTCCATATAATCCCAATAGACTGAGAGACAGATGCACGCACAGGCACAGACAGAGACAGGGATTAGGAGGGAGCGCATGGCGGCAGTGGAGATGCAGGTAAGTGGTAATGGCTGTGTTAATCTGAAGAGTGGGCTGGATTAGAGCCAGCTCATTGACGGGCAGGAGTCATCGAGCACTTTTAATGTTGCAGGTCACGAGGGCAGCAGCTTAAACGTGGCCGGGAGGAGAAACGGCTCCTAATCCAGCAGCTCTGCTGACACGCAGCTCAAGTGTGAAAGCGTTCCCTCCTGCACACCCATGCTCTCAACTCATCCTCTGCTTGCTGTAAGATGCAACATACAACCAGCGAAGGCATGTGGAAAGAGGAGACGTGGGGCTGCTTACCTTGGCAAACATTTGAGAAGCATTAGGTCGGGAAGAGAAGATTTAGGAGGAGAGATTAAAAGAAGCTGAGGGAGCGCATGAGCGTATGATGCTGTGACTTAGAGGATTTCCATTTAATCATGTTCAGCGGCAGAAACGGATGTGCACACTCAAAGAGAGGAGAAGTCTGGAGGCAGAGGATGGTGTTACCTTGCTCCACGATGCCAGCGGTGGTTCCTGCCACAGCGCTGACGGAAGCGGGGGCTGTAGTCTGCCGACCCACTGGAAGGAGAAGGAGGAGCGGATAGTTTAGCCTGAAAGATAACAAGCTGGGGAGAGCCGCACACACCTCCCGCTTTGACAGAAAATGAGAAGTTATTACATCTTAGTGTTATGTCCCAAGATCTTTGATTGCCTAATCCAATGCTGATGAAAAAAACGTAGTAATAAGACTACACCATCAATTATCTGCCCTGAAATGGAGAGTTTGAAATGGAAGATATGAAAACGAGTCATTGTTTCAGGTTAAAATCTTCTGAACTCCTCATCCAGTCCAGAGTCACCATACAGAAAGGTTGAGAACAAGCTGATCTAAAAAGCAGGCGAAGACGGCACAGGAACCTGCTGCTGACAAACAAACTGCCGGGGTTCCTGCTCGCGGTGACACCGCCGCCCCTCAACCTGCTGTGTGTTCGAGAGCGCGCACGTCTGCATGTGCGAAGCGACGGCAGGAGACAGATGGCATGTCATCCTGTCCTCCTCTGCTCTCTGGGGGCCGCTGACATGTTCCCTCAGCAGTTATTGTTTTTCCGAGCGGCACTCACCAGAGAAGTTCCTGGAGACCAGCATGGTGGTCAGGATGGCGCCCTGCAGATCAAAAAAGACGAGTGTCAAACGGGGAGCGTTCGCACGTCCAGAATCACACTAGCTCAAATCTGGAGTTACAGCCAATTATGATACAAGTCCTGAACACATCTCTCTTTGCTAAGTTACAGTTTTGCCAAAACCCCCCCACATTTTTATCACGTGAGCAAAATATTCCAAGATATCTCCCTCCCTCCCTCCCTCCCTCCCTCCCTCCCTCCCTCCCTCCCTCTCTCTCTCTCTCTCTCTCTCTCTCTCTCTCTCGTTCCCTCTTTCGGGCACATGGAGTGCCAAATATCACACACGCGCTCTGGCTCTGGTATGAATGTGCCATCGTGTCTGAATGAAGCCAGATTTAACGCTGGTATTAGGAACCTGAATGATAAAGCTCCCTGTCTCTCATCTCCGAGAGCTGTGGTGAAAGTGCAGGAGGCCTGGGTGAAATCACGACCTCTCAGCGGGACATCGGAGAAATGTCCACACGCGCGCTCCTGAACACCCCCCCCAGTATTTTTCCACACCTTCAGTTTCCTCCTGGCGTTGAACTTCTTCAGACACTCCACCGTCTCCTGCCTGTGCATCATGGAGGCCACCGTGGAGCGTTGCTGAGGGAAGACGGAGGAAGCTCAGACTCAAACATGGACCTCTAACCCTTGAATGTGTCGCTGAAGGACAGAAGCTGCCTCGCAGGAAGGCTGCGACTCCGTCCAACGGCCGGGGCAGCCTTGTCCTCTCGACACAAACAAGCGTTTACACCAAAATCAAAGAACCTGGTCCAGCATCTGCTTGTATCAGAGCCTGAAAACAGCTGGTGCTGATGTTTGGCAGCTTTGAACAGACGTTTACAAAGATATTAGCAGGTTTGTCATATTCCGGCGTTCCAACGAGGTTGTTAATTATTGACAACAAGGTGCTGGATGGGTGTACTTACGCAGACCCATGGGTGCTTGAGAGCCTCCTGGGCTGTGATTCTCTTGGCAGGGTTGATAGTTAGCATCTGGTTGATCAGATTTTTTGCCTCCGGAGTCACGGTGTCCCACTCTGGGGAGGGAAACTAAAGAGCAAACACACAAACGAAAATTGGGTGTGTAAAAAGCGCAATTTTGGGTTTCAAGCGGAGGAAGCAGTAGCTGCGACAGAGCTCACGTCATAAGCTCCAGCTTTGATCTGCTGGTAGAGTTTGTGCTGGTCCTCATCCCAGAAAGGAGGATATCCAACCAGGAGGATGTAGAGGATCACACCTTCACGCACAAAAACCAGCCTTTGTCTGAGCAGCACGCGCGCTGGAAGAGGATTTAGCGGCGTGCACGGGAGCGACGGGGAGCCTACCACACGCCCAGATGTCAACAGGCTTCCCGTACGCCTCCTTTCGCAGCACCTCCGGGGACAAGTAGCCAGGCGTGCCGGCAAAGCCTAGAAAAAGCCACACAAACCAGCATAAAAACCAGTTTATTACATTATATTTCCATTCTGTGTGTGTGTGTGTGTGTGTGTGTAACACACCAAACCAGGCCTGTTGGTCTCCTTGAACTTCAATGGCCAGGCCAAAGTCAGCCAGCTTGACTGCAGCATTCTTACACTTGCTGGCCAGGAGCAGATTCTCCGGCTGCACGTTTGACACAACCACAGGAGGATCGAGTTAGCGACCGCGTCCACGTGCGACGCACAAGTCTGCGTTTGCCTTTATTTAGGTCAGCAGGTTATATAAAGTTGCCACAAAAAGGGTAAGATTGGCACTTCAGCTGGAAAGAACAGCGCTTTTTTCTCCTCCTTATACTAATTTTACTCCTCTGTGGTCATTTTTAGTCTCACTGTCGTCGTCCCTTTTGTCATTTAGTATTTCCATAGTTTCTTTCCATCTTTTTGATCACCGTTTATCACTGCCTCTTTTTGGCCCATTTATTTTTTGCCTCCTGACACTTACATAAGTTACATATTACCACCAGATTCAGGTGCTCTTCCCACACTTTTGAGAGAACATATAGATTTTCAACATGCAGCCATATTTTACAGGTTCTATGTTGTTTAGCACACAGATTCATAGCAACACTCATACATATTTAACTACCTCCACAAACAACCAGGCCGACAGACAGATGAGACTAAAAAGAATGCTTGCAGGCCTCTTTGTGGTTTGTTTACTTGAGGAAGACCAAACACGGCTCGTCTTCTTCCAGCAGACTTATCTTTCCTGCTCAGAACAGCCATCTGACAAACATCTACAGAAGACAACAGACGACAGCCCCAGGCTTGGCGGTTGCTCAGAGCTGATCGATCTGTGCCATTAGGCAACAACCATTACACAAACAGCTGGAAATTGGAGTCCTGGTGTGACTTTCTGCTGGCTGATTAGACGAGTTAGAGGATGCTGACAAATCTGGAGCAAAGACGCCGATTTGCAGCACAATTACAGATCATTTGCAACGTCCGATGATTCTTTTTCTTTTAACCTGTCAGGTTCCATTTGGAGCAATGCATTTATCAGGCTTGGTTAAAGGATCTCTGCTGAGAGGGTTTTCTGATATTTGTGCTCTCTTGAATGCGATGAATCGGTTTGTGGACGAGCACTTTGAAGCCAAAAATATTGCCATGGTTCCACGCTGACTGCATCTAAGTGAGAACACGAGCAGACGCCTCATTAGAGACTTGTTATTTAAAAATCTGCCACACTCTAAACAACTATTTCACATCAGAAGCAGCCATCGTTTGCAGACTAAAGTGATGCTGGTAAACTGATTACACTGATAATCATACTCATCGCTGATAATTTTATTTAAATGCAATTAAGGCTGTGTCCTTTGTGCAGTGTTGTTGCGGATAAGAACGCCAGTGACTAAAAAAACCTCTTTATCACTGCAGTGATGTGAAAACTAAAACCACTGGAGGCCAGTAAGAAAAGAATAAGAAGAGAGAAAGACTTTTAGCTGCTGCCAAGTACATTTCAAACTCCAATATTGAGTCTTATCCCTGCTGACGCTCTCAGACAAATTACTGAAAATGAATCATATACAGTCAAGTGCATGCACAGACGTTAGTATAATGTAATGCAAGAAGGCAGCCTCTCATGCATATATTGATCAATCGAGCTGTCAGACGTGCACAGAGGAGTGAGCGTTTAAACGTTGCTGCACTTACCCGCTTTGGGAATCAGGTACAACAGTCAGACGCAGACATACAAAAGTTCCCTCCCAGCACACACACACACACACACACACACACACACACACACACACGCACACGCACACACACGCACACACCCTGCAGGTGACTCACCTTGAGGTCCCTATGAACCACCCCCATCTGATGGCAGTGGAGAACGGCCTCCAGGATCTGCTGGATGCAATGACTGCACGCAGACAGCAGGGGGAGCAGGTTAGTCTGAGCACGTTCAGGCCTCATCTGTCACGTCCATGCAGAGGCAGCAACATCTCCATCGAGCCACCCCCAACACGCAGACACACACACACTCACACACTCAGAACCACAGTCACAGCTAACACATACACTCGCCCACGTACACGTATTCAGTAGGGAAGTTTTTTTTGCAGCACACTCACACCGCTATTCCTAAATACACAAGCAGTAAAACACTGTGAAGAGTGAACCTGTCTGTGAACTGCGCTATTTTCTGTTTTCTAGAAATGTTACTCAGGCAGCGTGGGTGTCAGCTGCAGCTCCACGTGGGAGGCGCCGTGTCTAACCTGCACATTTTAGTGTGGAATGGGTCCAGCAATGTCAGTAACGCCGCTTTTTATAAGCCTTTCTCACAAGCAACCGAGTAGGATGTCTGCTAGGACTCGAGTTTCTGCTTCAGACCATCCAAAATAGTGCAAAAACAGTCCCAAATGCAAAGCCTGGTGACGGGCAGACACGCGGGGGAAAAAAAAGAGACAAATAGATGAACAGACAGCAGGCTCAGGCAAGTCTGAAACACAGGCGCAGACAAATGGAACTGAGCACGAGCATGTGAAGAGCAATCGGTGCACGCAGGATGAGGACAAATGCAGCATAATGAAATGCACACACACGCACGCACACACCTTGAGGTCCCTGTGAACTATGTCATGTTGGTGGGCGTAAGACACACTGTCTAGAATCTGATGGATACAGTAACTGTGGAGACAAAACGACATGGTGAGGAACAGATACAGGAGGCAACACGAAGCAAGCAAGGGGAGCGTCGTCGTCAGGAGAGGAGCAGGTTGGGATTAAGGACACCAAAGATCATTTCATTTCACTTCAACCTGTTTGCACCAGTATTTAACAATTTTAATATGATATAACCAGCAAGAGACATCATCCCCCATTGATGAGTTATAAATCAGGTTTAATGGGCTGCGTTTATATATAGTGGATGTTACACTTTAGAGATCGTTAGGATTGGGGATTAAACCACCAGCTTCCAATTAGTAGCAACAATGTAAGGTGATGCTGCTCATCCAGCCACGCGAGCACTTTTACAACGCTGCGCTTTAGACACGGATGTGCTAACATCAGCACCATACGCTCATGGGGATTAGGGGAAAAACAATTACATCAATACTTTAACAGCCAGTAGATGGATGCAGACTCGGACTGCAGAAAAGAGAGTTTTCTAACTAGAAATTTGACAACCGGGAGACCATAAAACAACAAATCAAGGAGGCTAGCTGCAGCAGTGAAGTAGGCATCAATGATTCATCAGTGGCACAAAAGTTCATCTGCCTCATCATCTTCGGTGTGGTAGCGTACGAGGAAGGAGGAACACAGAGGACAGCGCTTGTGTGATCTGAAAAACACCAAACCTGCCTTTCAAGGAGGTAAAGAAAGAAAAGATCAAGCAGGTCGGTGTGCAGATGAAGTACTGGGGGGAAATAGGGAGTGTTGGACACTAATCAAGAGCTGCTAATCAAACACACACATGCACGTACGCACGCACGCGCGCACACACACACACACACTGATTTATCTAATTTATGCAAAGAGAATGACAGACAATGGAGGCAGATGACAGGCTATACAGAATAATATGGTGGTGGGGGCAGTACTGTCCAACATATTCAGCACTGATGATTATTCTGGCTTTTATGACAACGCATCTCCCAGATGTTCAAAGACTGAATTATGGAAACAAGGCTGTCCAGGAACTGCCTTTTTGCATTCTTAAAATCATAATTATCATTATAAAATCAATTATTTTTACTGTAGCCGTTTCAAATCAAGCCATGTGGTTTTACAAGAGCTCATTTTGAAAAGACCAACACGAATTTCTGCCTCTCAGATATCAGCTTGAATATTTGTTCTGTTTTCTTTGTGTTTTTGGTTTTAGCTGCTTTAGGTTTAAATGCTGACATTTGTAGTACGTGACGTCGTGGTGGCCTTGGGCTTTGATTTGCACGGTGTAATCGCTTCATCCTTGTGAGCATTATCATTTAAATTAGCCACCATCTCAGCCAAACGTCTGCAGAACAGTGTGGCACTTGTGCATAAAAAAACACTTGTATGTCACATATTTCTTGACTGAATGAAACAAGAAGAACTGACTCTTGATGAGTTGATTATATGTCACGAATGACACAACCGAATTCTGAATGTTTGTCAATCACTGAGACTGTTGGTACCGTGTGAAATCACACATGTGGCGATGCGAGGAAAACAAAGATAAGAAGGAAAGGACTTCAAGATCAAAACCAGAGTCTGCTTCTTTCATTTGCCTCCTCTATTTAATGTTTCAGTCCCCATCTTTCCTTCTCTTTCGCCTCCACAGCCCGCCTCCACAGTCAAATTGATTTAGGTCTACCTCCTGAGGGGGTTACGGCGTGGGCGTGTGGGCATTTTGTTTCCATCTGTCTGTAAATCCTGACTGGGAAAAAAAAGGCTCAACCTCAACTGCAACTTGGTTCCCAGAAGTCACAGAGGTATTCATCAGAGCAGGGGGGCGCAATGCCAAAAAAACCAACAAAAACAACCAAAAAAACCCAAACAGCAGTGTGACAGAAGTGCTTGTGCGCTAACGAGAGGACGGGGCTGCAGGAGGACTGCGGAAGACTGACGTACGGAGGAGAGGAAGAGGAGGAGGACGGAACACGGGAGAATCAGGAGGAGTTTACCTGGCGTCCGCCTCACTGTAGTACTCTCTCGCTACGATGTCCTCGAACAGCTCTCCCCCTGTTACCCTGAAATATGGAAGACAAAGAGCCAAAGGCCACATCACATTCTATACATTCAGAAGAGAGAGGGAGAGAGGGAGGGAGAGACGGGGGGATGTCCTCATTAGGGGGAAACCCCGGCTCCAGGATTCACTCCAACATCGTTGCCATGGAGACTGGCTCCAGTGCGGGGGAGTGTAGCTTGTGTGTGTGTGTGTGTGTGTGTGTGTGTGTATACGCTAAAGTAGAAGCTGCAAGGATGGAGATGGGGAGGAGAAGAGGAGGGGGCACTGTTATGTAATGGGGGAACTGCCTTGGAAACGAGGAAAAGAAGAGAGAAGGAATGGAAAGGACTGCAGGAAGAAAGAAAGGCTGAAAAAAAGGACTGGAAGAAGCACGCAGAGAAGACTGAAGGTAGCGGTGGAAAGTAAAGCACCAGGGGAGAGAAGAAGAAGAGAGTAGGAGGGACAGCGGCAGCAGCACAGCATGGCAGAAGAAAAGAGAAGAAAAAGAAGTGGAGGCAATAAGATGGATGAGGGGAAAGGAGGGAGGGAGGGAGCAGAAGAGGAGAGACTCACAAGTCAAAAATGAGATAGTGGAAGCCCTCCTCTGAGATGCTGTCATGGAGGCGAACTGCAGACGAAAACAAACAGACGGAGGCATCAGTTTGTTCTCATTTGTTATTTTTTGTTTTGTTTTGTTTTTTAAGAAAACAGTGCTGGTGGCACATCTAAAAACACCAAATCATTCCTGTTATCCAGCTGTTTGAAATTAAACTTAAACTAAAAACAAAATCCAAGAAAGACGCCGTGAAGGCGCTTCTGGAGCCGGTCGGCTGAAATCAGACGTGAGAACCCAGAAGAAGCCGGTGGAGATCTCACCGATGTTTGGGTGCTTGAGCAGTCTGCAGATCCTGGCTTCTCTCTCCAGCTTCTGGTGGTCTGGAAGACAACCAAAGCCCAGCACATCTCAGGCTCAGACAAACCCGAGCGCCACCCTGATGCTCAGATCACAGCGAGGATGAATGAGGCCCGAAGAAGACCTGGAGAACGCTACTCGTGCGAACACCAAGTGTTTCCCGGTGACTTTTCTCAAGGTCGTGGGGGGGGGGACTCCTGACACAAACAGATGCACATCTGTGAAGGAGCCTGAGGGCCACGCTCGTCCCAGATGCACAGTCAACCCCTCCTTCCAGAGAGGGGAAAACAAGAACTGGGGGAGGATAGACAAACAGGATACAGCAGAAGAAGACGACAGGAAGCTCTCCTGTGGAGACGTGCGTGATGGTCTTTGTCGTTTTTTTTTGTGATGTGATTGACAAAATCCTAGTTGACGCTGCTGTGCAGATGTCACAACAATGTCATAATGTTTTTATCCTGGGGACTGCACAGAAGAGGAAACGCGGTGCCAAACTGAAGCCGCCGTAGCGCCGCAGGATCTGATTTTTCTTATTTCTTTATAAGAAGATATTTTTATGTGTGTCTTTAAGCAGTTGCTTCATCATATCACTGAATCGTGGCGCGGTGTTGATTGAAAAGTCATTTAGTGTGGAGACAGGGCACAGATTTGATTTCCTCTAAGAAAGTACCTTGTATAAAATGTCATCCCTGATCCCGGCTGTCTGTTTTGAAGGCACTGATTAGCGCGAGTGCGTGACAGAAAGCGTCATCTGCCTCTCATGGAGGAACAGACGTGGATGCTTCACACACTGGAATCAAACACTTGCTAAAATATGATAATCTGAGCTTTCAAATCTAGGACACAAACAGGCACGTAATGAATTAAACAAAACAACAACAACAACAACAACAACAACAATGCTCCTGCTTCTTCATATTCTCCTGATTTCCTGCAACAAACACGGAGCCGCATCGGAGGATTTCTGGTGGAGGTTTACATTGCAAACGCTCCCTCTCACCTCTGGCTGAGAGCTTTTTGGTGTTGATGATTTTGGCGGCATACTCTTGGCCTGTGCAGAGCTTGACACAGCGGCGCACCACTGAGAAGGCCCCCCTGGGGGAAAAAAAAAGACAGGGGACAGAAGGATGAGATGGGTCAGCAGCACTGTCAGCACCACCCTGAGCTGAATGCCTGATACACACAAATCTGGGATTTTAGAACAAAGTTGGCAAGTCAGCATCAGCGGTGGTGCTTTATTCAACATGGTTGCGTCTTTTCGTGTAGGTTAGCCAGGAAATCTGTCTTTTTTATTTTGCTTTTCATCCATAAGGAAGAACCACACTGACTGTATATACAGTTAAAAAAAAAAAAAAAAAATCCCAACAGCGCCCCCTGTGGCCGCTTTTTTCACAGCATCTTTGCTTGATTTAAAACAGTCTCAAAACCTTTTTTTAATTTTATTTTTTGATGTGACTGGCATCAAAAGTCAAAAGGGGAAGAAAAGAATACGTGCAGCTGAATGTTAAACTCCGCCGCGTTTTAGGCGGCCGTGTTGGCTCATCACATCCAACAGAGACAAACGGAAATAACTACCTCTGTCATTTCTCAGAGCTAATTTTATCTCACCTCAGCACTGTTACACAATGAAACACTCATGCTTTTCTGCGAACCCCTGCCTCTCTCATGAGCACGCAACATGCAGACGTCAGGAGGGCCTGGGGGAGAAAGTGTGGCACCCGCAGACAGGTTGACTGCAGGCCTGGAGTTCATGCACCAGTGAGAATCAGAGTGGAAACACCTCTGGTCTGATCTCTGCTCCTGTTTTTTATGTGGCAAAATTAAAAAAAAAAAACTTAGGAGAAATGCGGTGGACACGCAGCATCTTTGGTCATTGGATTTCAACCCTTCATTTAAAAACGAACTTCTAAACTGTTGAACGTGAAACACTTGATTTGCAAACACCATTTCTTTCATTTGGTGAAAGTTAACGCCTTGGCCCCTCCATCCAGCCACTCTCAGTATAATTTACTGCCCTGACGTCTGCATCTCTCACACAAACGCGCGCACACGCGCACGCCAACAAACTGACAACAGCAGCAAAACAGCCACAAAGCTGCTGTTATCGGCGGAGGCAGCTGCTGCTCTCCCAGCATCCCGGAGATCCCGCCTATCCCGAAAGAACCAAAAACCTTCCAAACATCAGCCATAAACCCGGCCACAGCCGCGAACTCGTTACCAGGACACCGTGGAATAAGTGTTCCTGCGAGGCAGAGAGATCCTCTCCAACCCACGCACAGCCTGACAGAGACGTCGAGTCCACTTTGCATCTGCCCACTGTGGCAACTGTGGCCACTTCACTCACTCTCAACTTGTCTGCATCCTCTTAGTCACACATGTCCAATAGCTGCCATCCATCTTTTATTTTTTACCTCAAAAGACGCACCTCGCCGGATCGGGCGCAGCAGCGGTTTCATTGTCCTCAGCTAAGCTGTGATTAAAGCCAGCTAATGACGGGAGAGATTAATTCCGACACATCAGCTTCCCCCTAGTATTAGGCCTGTTTGTCCCTAATTAGCCCTCGGGGTTGAGCTGGGAGGACTGGGACCACCGAGGGGGTCTACACCCCGTTTTCGGCTCCCGCAGCCCGGTTTTCTCCACCCAGGGAAAAGTGTCTTCCCGGGTCAGATGGAGCCGAGACGCAACCGCGGTCCACTGCGGAGCTGCAGCCCTTCAGCCAATCCTAGACGCACTTGTGGTTTGTTAGTTGCTGTTTGTTAGTTTGCTGCGTCGCCGCAGGCGTCGGCGCGGACGCGGGGCTGCGTCCGTCCCGGAGCGCGCCTGGGGGTCCGGCTGCATGCGGCAACCCCGGAGCCCTGGAGAAGGGACAACCGTGAAAGCGCCTTACTTGCCGAGCTCCTCGTACAGCTGGTATTCATCCGTAAAACGCGTACAAGTTGTCGTTGCCATGATGGGGTTCTCTGCCCTCCTCGGACGGTCGCCGGAGTCCGGATTGCGCGGTGCGTCGCTGCGGACGGGAGAACCTCGGGACCGGGACAGTCTCCGCCCACCGCAGAACCTCCGGACGGCTCAGCTGCTGGCCGGCGCGCACACGCTTACACACTCCCGCACACGCTGGGGATGATGGTGACTTTCAGTGGTGGAGCGGGCGGGGAGGACGCAGGCTTTAAATACCGCACACACACACACACACACGCGCGCTGGAGACGTGAGCTCACCGTGACGCGCTTCCACTGGTTAAAAAAGGGAAAAGAGGGGAGAAAAAGTGCGTTCAAGGCGCGCTGATGGAGGAGTTCAGCATCTCATTATGGATCCATGAAGCGAGACTGCAACCCCGACGCCACATAACCCTTCTCACGCGCTGCGTTTTGATCTGGAAGTGTTATTAGAATTAGTGACTAATCAAAGGCAGCAGAGGGGAGGTGTGAGAGCAGGACGCTCCCACCATCAGAGGAGGGCCTGCTTCATGGTGCCCAATGGTTCCAGCCTCCACCTGCACTCAGGCGTCTTTCCATCCTCCTCCCATTATCTACTCTTTCCAATCTAAGTGGATGGAAAGATGCCTTTAGTAAACCAACAAATGGATTTGCAGGAGCAGAACTGCTGTCTAATGGGATTTCAGCCTATCGGTGGGATTTATTTACTTCATTCATTAGTTTATTGGGAACTTGGAGACCGCAAACCTAATAAATCCGTCCCTGACAACAGAGCCGACGGGTTCATTGTGCCAACTTGCACGTTCATTCTAACTTGTGAGAAACTTTCCCACATCCAGATAAAACTATACTTCATTTTGAGGTTAAGCTGTCAAAAACGCGCCGTCAGCAGAGGTAGCAGGTCGAGGTGAAGGTACCTGGAGGAGGAGGAGACTGCTGCCTTGTTCAGGTTCATTCTTTCCTTGATTTACTGCCTGGTTGCTGCCACGCCGGGGTGCTGCCTGTTGTAGAAGGAGCGGAGATTTCAAACAAATCCTTTATTTTCACTCCCGACACGTTAACCTTTTGCTGATACAGTGGTTTTGCTGTGAGCTGGACGATCAAACGATTCCCAGCATGTCGCTCTTCATGCATCTGAGTGTCAAGATAGAGACTGAATGAGTGAAACACGCAAAAAAAAAACCATCCCAACAAACTGTCAACCGTTAAAGAGCGGAAGCAATTTAAACTAAAACAAAAAAAAATGAGGTCTGGGTTGAAACACATGAAGCAGTATCAGACTCACGGGCACTATAGACACTTTAAATAAAGAGCTGATAATTACTGACGTACATTTAACAATCCGATAATCAACACAGGCTTACAGTGGAATCCACTAATATTGATCACTATACATTAGATCACCAATTGGAAAAGTTAGGAAATCAATCCTGCCTACAGATATATGTTTGTTGGAACCATTTTGGTAATTTTAAAAGATGTAAATAGGAAAATGTAAATGATCTGTAGACGGGTTCATGGAAACATGTGCAGCAAACTCAGTACAACTTCTCATCTCCTCCCTGCATGTGTGTGTTCAACACCAGAGTCTTCCCATGTCTGCACCTTTTTTTAAATTCTAGAAAAAACCAAACCAGCAGTCACTCTTGACCCGAGTCAGTCCCGTAAACGAGGATTCAACGCGTGTGTCAGAACTGTACGGCTCCGGGCGGGATATCAAACATGGAGGGGTCGAATTTCTGCCCTTTGAAGGGGGAACCTTCCACGTCCCAGCCTTTCTTCAGCATGTCATGCACCTTCTGTGGAGAGAAAACGTTTTCATTAGGCCTCATTTCTGCCAACCAAGCCGGCAGCGCCGCCTGGTGGATTCACTGAATATCTACTTCTGTTGGTAACGTCCTCCTCTGATGCTGGAAAAACAACTTCAATTTTGAATTTCTATAATGGAATGCCACCATGTTGGAACATGTTGGTAGGCCAGGTGAGCTGACAGTAATCAACCGCTCACTGCCATCAGTTAACGATGTCACATCTGTAATTGTGAACACGTTCTAAATGGCAACTGAATTTTTCCTCTAATGTCTTAAATAAGTATAGAGATAAACTTTTCTTTTGGCTGACAAATATCAAAACCAGCAGCCTTCTTCTGTATATCCATTTAATGGTAATTTCTTAGCCAATAATTTAACTATTCGTTAAATGACACTTGTAGAAATCTCTATTGCTATTGTTTCCCCGATTTTAACTTGTGCATTTTAGTGCTCAGTCCTCACCATTTCGTGACTCTGTGGTTTCCCC
This sequence comes from Tetraodon nigroviridis, assembly GCA_000180735.1. Taxonomy (NCBI): domain Eukaryota; kingdom Metazoa; phylum Chordata; class Actinopteri; order Tetraodontiformes; family Tetraodontidae; genus Tetraodon; species Tetraodon nigroviridis. The sequence continues at coordinate 2,220,682 of CAAE01014764.1, read as the reverse complement.
TGCAGCTTCTGTTGGTAGTCAAAGGTCAGTCTCTCCAGGACGGCGTGCTCCTCTTCATCAACCGTTGCCATGGAGCGCTCACGGTTGATCTGGTTAATGTCTATTTCCCTTTCCCCTTTCAGGACGGCCTTCCACCAAACCTCCGAAGTCTTACTAAGCGACAGCTGGTAGGCAAACACAGCAAGTTCAGGTAAAACTAGGTGGTCAACAATGCCTGTTTAAGAGTGTGTGTAGGTGCGTGTGTGTTTGCACTCACAATCACACACTTTCCAGGCTCCAGACTCCACACAGAGTTTTCAGTGTTGATCTTATTGGTCAGTTCTCCTTCCATCAGTACCTTCTCTTCCGCTCCATCCCTCATACACACTTTAATGCTGTTGACCTGCAGGCTGACACTGACCTGAGAGACAGCCGGAGACACACACATTAGAGGCTAGACTACACTCTTTTCTAGAATATCAGATGGAAAGAATGTTTTCGTGGTTGTACCTGAGAGCCTTTAAGGACTGTTTTTGGCACAAATACGCAAATCTCCACATCTGAATAGTCCTGGGACCAGCTGTAGTTTTCTCTCACTGCTCCGTTGTAACTGTCAGGGTTCTCCTGAAATGTATTCTGACCCCTGAAACACAGAAAGACACTTAGAGAGGTATTTCTAAGTGTTTAAAGACTTAGAGAGTAGCCGTTTTACGCACTGATCTGAATCTTTGCTCGCTGCAGCTGCCTGGTTTGGAACGCTGCTGTTGCTGCTCTCAGATGAAGACTGGGCTTCCACCTGAGAGGAAACCTCCTCAGCAGCTACAGACGAGCTCTCCACCTGCACCGGCTCACTGCTCTGCTCTTCTGAAACTGTGTGAGCTTCATCGGTGATTTCCAGCTCCTGAACCACAGGAGGAACACGCTGGCTCTCCTCTCTCCTTCGCAGCTCAGCCAGCAGCCGCTCTCGGTCATGCTCGGCCAACTTCTCAAACAGCTCGAACGTCTGAAAGACAGATCCAGTCACATCAAAGGTAATCTGTATGAATGCACATGGACCTGTATTCAAATCACAGTCAATTTCCAACATTTTGAAGTGGCTTGTATGAACATTGAATAAAGCTTAACTACGTTTGACCTGGATCTTCGGAGACGTTTCACCTGAAATGACTATCTAGCTTTCCGTTTTTCTGTTTACGTGCGGTAATGCTAACTGAAATTCCTGACGTTGATAAACCTTACCTTCAATACCATCTTCTCTGCCACACCAGGAGGGAATCCCATTTTATCGTTGGGGCTTGAAAGCAGGCGATAAAAGTCGGTCTTACGGTACAAAAACCCAAAAAAGACCTGCAAAAAGTCCTGAATGTTTCCAACGTGTTGTAGAATACCGAGCAAAGCATTATCGTACATCTCAGACATCTCCAGTGACGACGCCATCGTGACTTTGAGCTTTTTAGTGGATTAACAAAGCTTTCAAATCACAAAAATGAGAAATAATGAGCAGATAATAACAGGCTTTGTTGCTTAGTATGACATTAAAACCTCCTGTTTATCACGTTCTTCTTCTTCTCTCTTGGTTTCCGGCATTCTGGGTACAATTTAGTGCATTGCTGCCACCCGCAGATGGATACGCGCTACTACAGCTTTGCGTTGTTTTATTCTGTATCCGGATGGTACAGGTCACAAAAACGCCGGGTGAAAACAAATACCCGTTGAATAAATAGTTCCGGAATGCAGAGACGTTTCCGTGTGCAAATTAAGAAAAACGTGAACATTTAGAGTTTATTTTATAATATCATACATGGTTTTATTCATTTCCTTAAACCCCAATATAGGTTCAATCATATATTGAAGTTATGTCTCAATTTTGAGATAAAGTATACTGTGTTGCTATTTTTGTGCGCCGTTGGGAACTTTTAGTTCCTAGAAAATGGCGGCGTCCTTGAGCACAACGGGGAACCTAAGACTTTGGGTACGTAACGTTTCATTTAGTTACACTAAGCTTAGGTTATTGTGTAGCATCATACCCAACATCGTCACACTCGTGTCTTGAAATTGATGTGCAGATCGTTGTTTCCTGCTTTCACGGAAAGAAAAACGTATCTTACCCAGTGCACTAGCTAAAGTATGCTAGTTTGTTATACAGATATCTACTAAACTGCGTAGTATTACAGGGTCTGATATCCCTTTTGGGGGACAGTAGGTTAAATACTCAAGTGTCGTCCAGGTCTAAATACGCGTTCTTTTTAGAGTTTCCTGTCCAAGCCTGGTTTATTGTGTGGCTCCTCTGCGGTCAGAAGCCTCCATGTCACAGCAGTGTGTTGCAAGGTAAATATTCTTGTTTCATCACTGTAATGTGGGAGCATGTGTGTCTGTCACTGGGTGTCTGAGCTGGGTGTCTCCTAAACCGTTTTTTGAGTCTGAAATTGAAACACAAGTGATTTTTTTTTTCTTTCTAAAACCAGTGTTCCTACAGCTTGCAGGGTGAAGTGTAATTTTCCTTGTCTGTCTCCAGAATCGAGCAGCCCGTGTTCGAGTAGGGAAAGGTGACAAGCCGGTGACCTACGAGCAGGCACATGCACCTCACTATATCGGCCATCGCAAAGGATGGCTGTCACAGCATACCAGTGAGTCACTTTAAAAAGTGTGTTTATAGAATTTGATTTGTTTCAGGGCAAAATAATTAAAGGATTGTATTTGTGTAACACAAGAAAACATGAAATGTCGACTAACAAATAAACCTATATGTCAGAAACTGCATCACACGGATTTAATATCACACATTATAAAATAATTCTCCATACACTTTTCCTGCAGGCAACCTCAAAGGAGAAGGAGGAGCAGCTGAACGCGTCATTGAAGACATGTTTATTAGGCGGTTTATGTTTGGAACCTTCCACGGCTGCCTGGCCAATGAGATTGTGATCAAAAGGCGTGGTAACATTTTAATCGTGTGCGCTTTAATGCTGCAGAAGCTGCCGCCATACAAGTTTTACTTTCTCATAGGTTACACCGAGTCCTTACTGTCGCACTTCTACAAATGCCCCGTCAAATTAGAGATTCAGACGCTGCAGGATAAACCGGTATACAAGTACCTCTGATTAAACTGTGGGAGATGTATATAGCCCTCGTGTTTTCATTATAAACGTGATAAATAAAATTACATATTGATAAATCCAATACCAAGTTCCATTTTTTAACTGACAGGTTGTTTGTGGTTAATGAGCACTTGAAAAGAATATTCTTCTTGGTCCAACTTTAAGCATTCACTAGCAAAATGTGTATGATGTAGAGCTAACTCATTTCACCTAAAAGGGCTATCAGACCCTGTAATACTACGCAGTTAAGTAGATAATTGTGGAACAAAATAGCATACATTATCCAAGGCACTGGGTAAGATACGTTTTTCTTTCACTGAAAGCAGGAAACGACAATCCGACGATCAAAGGAGCAGATACAAAACAGAACCAAAGCATCCCGAAGTAAATCAAGCCATTTTTTTTAAGTTTGGGCAGAGTGGTGGCCACAGAAAACACAACTTGACGGTAAGACAATACCTTAGGGCCACATTTACATTGATGGAGGGACACAAATAAATGGCTGCAGGTTTTTTTAATTAATTCGTCGTAGTGCAAGTACATTACGGTAATTTTTTAAAAGGCACACAAGGCTTTTCAGTGCAAACAGGACGAGTGAAGCTTCCATTTCAAAAATTTCCAATGTAAATTATTCTTAAAAAATTCCCTATGTTTCACAGTGTTCCCTCTGTCATTTGAAAAAAAAGGCAACAAACAATCGCTACCACGAGATGGAACATATTAAAAACAATCAAGACAAAACAAAGTTAAGCACAGTCCATTATCATTTTAAAAGCTGCAGAAATATTACCGTTAACAGATTCTTTTAAAAACATTTAAAAGACTTAAAAATAAAGAAAATGAACATCATATAAAAAAGATGGAGAGAAGTTCTATACAGATTTACTGTACTCCTATAATGTCAGATATTTTTTTCTTTTTAAAAAGTCAAGTGTTTCTATTAAGAATATTGGTACTAAACTGCTGATTTTTGTATTAAATAAGTATAATCAAAGAATTCAGAGTTAACACACAGCCAGGACATTCACAATGTCGTGAAAACCCTTTTGTGTTACTGCAGTCCACGAAAGCCGGTTCATATCACTTTCCCCCCTTTTTATCTCCTGCTATGCTAAGTTAACCTTGTGCTGGTGATAATGGCACATATTCTTCAACAAAGTTCAGTATAGCATTGTAAGATTTGTAACTAAAATGTGAAAACAAATCTTTAAATGAAAAAAAAGGCAACTGTCCACATCTGATAATACTTTCTCGTAAGGTCAGTGCAAACTCAGTCTGACGTGTCTCAAGGTGTGGTTTAACAGAGTTCAAGAGTCAAGTGCATGAACAGGTGAGATTCTATGACGTTCCAGGTATCCGCTGAGCTCCAGCTTCACATTTAGATATTACAGTACACTCTTACACCCAGATTTACGCAGATTCCACAACTGAGCCTTGCGCTACGTCATGTTTCTTACTGTTAAATCTAGCAGAGATGAGTCAAACTACAGCTTTAGGATTAAGATTGTACCTGGAGAAAGTTAGCAGCCAAAGTTTGCATCAGTGACACTGTTTGCAAGATTATTTAAGCCAACATCACTGGAATCTGTCTGCAGCCTCTGTGTAATTAAAGTTCAGGCCTCTCATTCACCTGTGATTACCTGTCAAACACTATAAACTCGCCTACAGCGCGCCTCCCAGATGTCGTCTCTACTGGATGTCGCGGCAGCTTTGGCCCTGGCAGGACTGGAGCTTTATGAGCCGCTGGTTCATCACCTGCAGCACCGACGGATCCACTTTCTTCACAACGTTCTCCAGCTGGTGGGGGTCCGATTTCAGGTCATACACTTCCACAAACGACTGGAGGGAAAAAGAGCAAAGAGGAGCCGTTTTCCCAACCAACCAACTAGGCGCCACCCTTCGCCGGCAGTCGCTTTCATACCTCACTGTCTGCAAACTCGCAGTACTGCAGGTTCTGCCCGCTGCCGAGGGTCCTGACGCAGGCGTAGGTGTTGTTGTAGGCGTCTTCGCACACGCAGTCTGGGAAACATTGCTGGACAAAGCAAAATGGCTGAGTTACATCTGAGCGCCTCAGACCTTTTCTGAAGTAAGTTTTCCGTTTCCTTTGATGCTCTTTATCAACGTGAAAGCCTCAGAAGTTGTAGCAGACACTCACAGACAGTCCAGGACCCAACCGGGGGCACGAAGGATCACCCGTTGGGTGTCCCTCTCCGGTATATTCCACCAGGAAAAAGGGACGCGCCGTGCCGTTACGCAGTGAAGGAGCCTGAGGAGAAAAAGAGCTTCAGAGTCTGGAGAAAAGGTCAGGAAGGTGTCTGACCATCAGCTGACCATCTGAGAGAGGAAAGACTGGCCATCCACGTTCACGGCAGCCACGTTGAACCCACTTATGTCCAGTATGGTTGGAGCCAGGTCGATGTTTAAGACCGGAGCCTGGGGGAGTCAGGAGACAAGCGGCGATCAAACCGGAAGGGCTCGCAGCGAGCTTCCTGCGCTTTGTGCCTGGTTACCTCCACCGTCTGCTTCGGCGCGATCCCGGGTCCACGGACCATGAGCGGGACCTTGATGTCGAACTCGTACAGCTGCCTCTTGTCGATGGGCAAGGAAAACTGACCTGAGCACGGCGGGGACGGCAGAACAGGCGTGAGGGGGAGCAGACGCCGCCTCAGAGGAGCCGAAGGCGGCGGCGGCGGCGGCGGCGGCGCAGACCTGTGTGGTAGCCGTTGTCCGAGGTGAAGAAGATGTAGGTGCTGTTCAGCTCGTTGATGCTGTCCAGTTTCTTCACCAGCTGTTCCACCATGTCGTCCACGGAGACCAGCGTCTGCCACCTGCAGGACGGGACAGCTTTTTAGAAGCTATTTCCCCTGCAAGCTTGTTTGTAGAGCAGGAAACTTGATCTAGTTCTCCTTTCAACCTTTTAAATCAAAACTTTAAAACAGAACTTTGGTGTGGTCGTCTGAATCCAGCCCCCAGATGGAAGAAGAAGAAGTGTTCTTACCGTTTCCTGTAGGCATTATCCAGATAGGCGAGGGAACTCGCCGTCATGGGATTTGCAGGCTGACGCAGCAACCAGTGTTTGTCCTAAAGTGCCCATAAAAACACACCTCCACTTGAAAAAGGGATTCAATCCGTGATCGGGGTGACGCTGCCCGAGGTCAGCTGGACCGACCTTGCCCGGTTTGTCAAAGCTGCCGTCTCGGGGGGCTTTGACGTCGCCAAAGTCCTTCTGGTACTGCGGCGCTGCGGTCCAGGGGGCGTGCGGGGCCGGAGGAGACAGCATCAGGAAGAAGGGATGCACAGGGCTCCTGGTGTCCAGGAAGTTGAGCGAGCGATTCGTCTGAACGATTCACACATTTAAAAGCAGACGAGAGAAACACGAGACAATCAGGGAAAATTCTGCCTCCATCTCCCCTGATTTTTAAAGATATTTGTAGGAATTTTTAATAGTTATTTGAGGTTTTACTCGTGAGTTTTTGGTTCAGTATTTAAAAATAAAGAACTGTCTCAGGAGACTCTGCTGACGGAACCGCTCCACATTCCTGTGGGCTGTTACCATCCAGCCGTGCAGCCCAGAAGAGAAAGCTCAGCACTCGTAAACTATATTTAAAGCAGACAAACTCGTCTGTCACATGGTCTGAGACTGAGGTGCAGAAAGAAGCCATTAAAAATTCTTTTCCACACTTGACCAGGAACAAAACCAATGTTTTTCACCACAATGAGATCACAATTACTCAGACAGGAGCAACATTTCCTGAAAGGCTCGTTTCAGTTTTCTGATTTTAGACGTTGATATTTAGTCTGTTTCTGCGTGCACAGCAGACTCCAGCAAAACGAAACACAAGTACCCTTTAGGCGTGAATCGGTGCGTGGGTTGAGCAGGTTTCCAGCCGCTGAGCATACTCACTATGAGATCGGTGAGGTAATCGGCACTATAATTGTCCCCGTGCTTCTCCTCCTTCCCGTTGACGGACAGCGAGTAGTTGTAGTACTGCGAGTTCCCCACCTGTGAGCGGAGAGCGAAGACCGTGACCGCAGAGCCACATGCTGATGCTGCCTGTGTGTTTCAGTCTCACCAGTGCGTGCCACTGGTCCCAGCCTGGCGGAATGTAGTCGACACCTCCTGCTTCTTTCATCCCGTACTGATGGAAGGAGAAACTAACTCAGACTGACCATGAAGATGAAGGCCTTTTCTTCCTAGTTTTTTTGTTGTTGTTGTTTCATTAGGAACAAAAAGCTGCCTACTAGCGATGATAAAACCTTTTGATCGAGAAGGTTCACACCTGGTTAAGGTACTTCCCTGCAAAGAAGGTCTGATATCCGAGTTTGCTGAGGAGGACGGGGAAAGCCTGGGACTCGGGGCCCTTCTGCCACTGAGGGCTGGAGCAGTTCCCCGACAGGGAGTTGTTCCTCACCTCGTGGTTGTGGGGGTACTGACCGGTCAGAATGCTGCTTCTGCTGGGGCAGCACAGCGGCGTGACAGTATACTTCAGGAAGGAGGGCAGAATGGTAACAGAGGAAGACAAAAGAGGAAGAGGAGAGGAGAAATGAGCAAGAAAAACCACAAGAGAACAATCTGTCATGCAAGTGACACTCTCAGGTGCTCTAATGACTTGTAATTATTGTAAATCATTTAGAAAAAAACAATGAAAATGCCAAGTTTGAAAATCTTTTAAGGTCAATTTCAGCCTGCACTTTATTAGAGGTTGGAAAAACTCCCCCTAACTTAACATTTAAACCGTATAAATGTTTGTTGTGCTAAAACTTAAGCAAATTCCTCTCAAACGGCTCACCTTTTTACTGCTGTTTCCCCGAACCGACTCTAAAGCTGCGTGTTTCTACCTGCTGCGCTGCCTGCTTGTAAAGTCATTGTGTTATTCATATGATTGCAATTCTATCATCAGCTGATGGCAAGTTTGAGCAACAGCTGACTCAGGCAATGAACTCAGATCTCCAGTTCAGTTTGAGATGGAAACTAAAGGTGTTTTATTGGGTTTTCCGGTTGGTTTCTAACAACTCGCTGATGCGTTGATGGTTGTGATGTTGTTATAAAGCTCCTGACTCATACTGTGTGTTTTCATGACGAGGCCGTGGGTACTCACAGCATTGACAAATGTTGCTCCTGCATCTCCTATTAAGGCTTTGGTTTTCTTCATTGGGCTCTGCAAAAAAAATAAAAAATAAAAAGAAGATACATGCAAATGAGTAAGGAAAACGTGCTCAGAGCTGCGCCAGTTAAGTTCAACTTTTCTCTGTACTTTTGTTCAAAAGTTTATGAGGAGACGGTTAAAGTCTTCTTCCTATCTTCTCTGTGCACTCACCAGTCCCCCCAGCAGGACGTCCTGGTCGTCGGTCACGATCAAGACGATGTTGCTGGGTTTTGCGCGCGTTTCCGCGCACCTGACGCGACAGGTGAGCAGCGCGCACAGCAGCACCGTGACGGCCGCGGAGGCTCCGGTTCCGATGTTCTGGACCGCCATCGGGTCACCTCAGCACAGCTGGACACGCACAAACACACACAGACACGCACGCACGCACGCACACAGCTGTTTGGCTGCGTTTGACCCCAGTGGAGGAAACGCTGTCGCACGCTGGACACACACACGCACACACACGCAGAGCTTGAGGAAGTGAAGCTGATCATATGATCAGAGGAGGAGGAGGAGTAACGGCTCAGAACACCATGTACAAATCAGGTTTACCTAACTTTTCTACACTTCATTTATTAAATCAGCGGGTTTTCTAAAGCCCCAAAGGCCCACCGTGATGATATGATATGAGGGATATGAAACTATTTATTAATATAAGAACATTCACCTCCCAGTCCTGGTAGTTATGATGGCATCTAATATGTTTATATGCTTTGGGTTTTAACGTAATCTATTAATATTTGACAGATTTTTAAAGCAAAAAATATATACTATATTAAACATTACATGAAAAATGATAAGAAGAAAGAAAAGAAAATTCATACCAGAAGTTTGCCAGATGTAGGTACGGCTCTTGCAAAAGACATATAATTATCTGAATTTTAGTGCCATTTCTCAGTCAATATTATGTAACTGTTACAAGCTTCAACCAGAGACTCAAGACATCTCCCTCAGCAGTTCAAATTTAGACTTTCGTCTAACAAATGCCCTAAAAGCCTATAATAGCACAATCCAAGCTGATATTTCAACCGTGAATTTTCCAAATGAGCCAGCTTTTGTGGCAAAATTAGTTTTCACAAAAACAGTAAAGTGGAATCGTATTTTTACCGGAATCTTTTTTCGCCCAATAATAGTTGTACGTGTTTCCAGTCGGATCTATTTTCCTGCTGCACCGCCCTACTTTGCCGAATTTACAGTTGCATGCGGTTTGCCTGCGAAAATCTAAACCTACATCGGGAAAAAATACATTATATTCATACGTATTTTAAGAAACTAGCTGTAGAAAAGTAAGGCTTTCTCAACAGTAGTGACATAAGCTAATGTCAAACTCGGGAAGATGATGCCCGTGACCGTTTCAGATTGATCACTGAATCACAAAGTCCACCATGGTGCCACTAAAACGAAGAAAACTCGTCTCCTCGCATACTGAGAATGTCGAGGCTAAAGGCAGTGAAACTACTGTAAAGTTCCCACAAATTGTTATATTCCTGGTGGAACGAAAAATGGGAGCAAGTCGCAGAGTTTTCCTGTCCCAACTTGGACGTAGCAAAGGATTTAAAGTGGAGGAGCTGTACAGGTAGGATAAAATTATGTCTTAAATGTAAAAAAAAAATCATGTCTTAAGAATGTACATATATTCTTTACATTTTCTGTGCATATCAGTGCAATCTAAAGCTATATTTAAGTGACTTAACCTACATGAAACTTGTGGAAAACTGGTTTTATTTCAAGCAAAAATCAAATTGAATACATCTTCTGGCAGTGAACGCATCACACATGTCGTTTCTGAGAACAACTGCATTGACGAAGTCAGGACTTGGCTGGAGTCTCACGTTAGAGGCCAGAGTCTGCCGCCCGCTCATCTTCTGGACGTCAGCTGGTACACAGAGAGCATGCGTGCAGGACATCCCGTTGAAATACTGGAGAGACATAAACTACAGGTACATTTCACGGCACAATTTTAGAGCAATGACTTTAGCAAGTGCGGAATAGGTGATGGAGGAAAAGTCCCTCCATCTGCAGTTTGTATATTCCAGACTTGTTGGTGTCTTTCAGGAGCAGCAGGATAATGAATCTGAGGATGTGTTCTCAGTACCCAACTACGCCTGTCAGAGACGGACCACGCTACAAAATCACAACACTGTCCTGACTGTATGTCCCTCAGAATCCACATACTGTGTCTGTGATGACTAAATATGAACCTAATTTGGGGTTCTCTGTGTCAGGAGGCTTTGTCAATTTTGGCAGAAAATGCTGAGCTGAACGAGGAGGACGGACGGGGCATCGCTTTCCGCCGCGCTGAGGCAGTGCTGAAAGCTCTTCCCAGAGCTGTGAGAAAGCTGACGGAGCTCAAAGGGCTTCCCTGCCTCGGAGAACATTCACTCAGAATCATCAAAGCAAGTGGAAAGGCTGCGTTTCCCTTCTGGTTCAACCTTTGTTACCTACAGAGAACTTCAGTCCTTTTTGTTTTACTGGTTTAGGATATTCTGGAGAAGGGTGTGTCCAGTGAAGTTGAAGCGACAAAGCAATCTGAGCGCTATAAGGCACTGAAGGTTAGTTGTCCAGATAAAATCCAATCAGTGATTTTTAATCCCCAGACAGTGATTATATTTCAAAAGAATTCATCCTAATTAAATATACATGTCATATTCATGATGAAAATGTGTTTCAGCTTCTAACAGGTATTTTTGGAGTTGGAGCGAAAACGGCAGATCGATGGATCACCATGGGGATCTACAATCTTCAGCAGTTACAGTCTTCAGGACCGACTCTTAATCAAGCACAGCAGGCAGGTTTGTGTCCCGGTCCCAGCTTTGGATCTGTATTTGGATCCCGACCTTTGCTGTGAGGAAACTTTGTCCTCTTGTAGGACTTGAACACTACGAGGACCTAAACCAGCCGGTCACCAGGGCAGAGGCTGACCACATCGGTGAGATAGTGCGGAGGGTTGTCCTGTGTGTGTTACCTGGAGCACAGCTCACTCTGATTGGAGGATTCAGGAGGTACACCAGCAGGGCTGCGCTGGATCTGATCAATATAGCCGATCACCTTACTGCAAAGATTTGCACTGATGCAGATGGAATTGTTGACATTTTGAACAGAGGAAAGCCAACAGGCCATGATGTTGACTTCCTAATAACACACCCAGAGGAGGGCAGAGAAGTAGGACTTTTGCCTAAAGTGGTTTCCCTGTTAAAGTCCCAGGTAACAGAATGACAGTAACACTTTGTGTGTCTCCTGTTGCTAGGTTGGATTAGAGCTGATCTCGTTCATTTAACAAGAGTTCTCTCCATCCAGGGTTTCCTTTTGTACCAGAAAACCACAAAAAACTCCTACCTGGAGTCCGAGGACCGTCCCACTCAGCCGTCCTCCAACATGGACCGTTTTGAGAGGTGTTTCTCCATCTTTAGACTGAAAAGGAACCCTGGAACAACTCTCGTCAAACCTGACACCAGTCCTCGATCCAGTTCATGCACCCAGAGTCAGAGCGAGCGTCACAGCCACCAGGAATCTGCAGAAGTCCGTGGGAATGGATCGGAGTCCAGACCCAAGTCCTGGAGAGCTGTCAGAGTGGACCTGGTGGTCTCTCCCATCAGCCAGTTTGCTTTTGCGCTGCTGGGCTGGACGGGATCCAAGGTGAGCCGAGACAAACCACACTTAGGAACCCCACTGATTTCTTTGCAAGGAATTCAAGGAGACTGGTGCAGAAAAAGCTTTCCATATTAATAATCTCCACAGTTGTTTGAGCGAGAGCTGCGGCGGTGGGCGGGGCACGAGAAGGCCATGTCTCTCAGCAGCCATGCTCTGTATGACACCAAGCAGGTATCTCTTCAGGACTTATTTAACACCTGAATTCTGCCAAAGAGTTAGCAGGTTTTAATTGTTTTTCCTCTCTCTCGGTGATTCCAGAACAGCTACCTGAGAGCAGCTTCAGAGGAGGAGATATTTGCTCACCTGGACCTGGAGTACATCCCTCCATCAGAGAGAAACGCCTGAAGAGACCCGCTGAGCGCCCGTGGGACACTCAGCTGTGGAGGGTGGCGGATCATCTGGGCCCTGCGTTTGGGTCTGACTGCAGGTACAGTTTGGAAAGTAACCGTCAAATTCACTGGTTTGTCACATATTAAAACAGTCAGACAAATACCAATAACACATCAGCAACACACTCTCAGACAGGTGTTGTGCAGTGCTCTTAAATTATAATTTTAGGGGGATTTTTACTGCTTATTGTAATTTGTTGTTTGAAAGGCGTTTGTTTTTTTTCCTTAAATTCACATTATGATGTCAAATAATTTTTCTGCGTACTTTATTGTCAAAAAGACAACAAGAAAATTATACTGGCCTCTGAAGTGAGGATAAAAATCCATGAGAGATTTAGAGATTCATTTCCCCTGTGTGCGTGTGTATTCACAGGAATTCACTTCACCTCCTCCTAACAGCCTCATTAACCTCTAAATACCAGTTTAGGATCAAAGGACGTGTCAGAGTTCACGCCTCCGTCTCCTCTCATCCACTCTTTGACGTGTGCACATACTGGTGTTTACAGCTTTGATAGAGCTAAAGGTAAACTATATTTTAATAGGTGGATCAGTCACGAAGGCGCACAGCGCTACACTTAGCCTGTGCAGCAGGAGGGGTTCAGGGACCTTGAGCTTGTTGGCCTGCAACGGTTAACACCTGAATGATTTCGACACCGTATGTGTGACACAAATGTTTCTGAGGGAGAAGCAGACGTCATCCTGCACCGACGAGACTCTGAGTCTGGAGAACAAGCGGGAACTTATGTAAATGTACCTGGGCAAGGGTGATAGAATCAGCTTTCTCAAAGGGGGTACAATTCTTTTAGGATTTTCCAGGTTATTCCAGTCTCAAAGTTCAGATTGGACCAATAATCTCAAACTAAGAGGGAGTGGTTCAATCACCCCTGAAAATGCTCAGTAACAGCGTAGATGAATATGGTGTAAAAATATCCTTGTAGTCCTGGTCCTTCTCACGGTTTTTCCTATTCAAAAGAAGTTTTCTCTTCCGCTGTTTTTCCTGGAGGTTCAGGCTCTGGGTTTCTGCTGTGTCAAGCGCCTAGAGACAATTTTTATTGTAAAAGGAGCAATATTAATAAAACTGAATTGAACTGAAATATGTGATACTTTACATTTAAACCCAGGCAAACGCTTCACATATTGGATCTTTTAATTTAGCTTTGCAACATGTAACATTTGTGCTCCTAGCTCTTTGTTTTGTGTAAATCAACCACTTTTATCTAAAAGCAGATCCTGTATATGTGGGACGGACCCTAGTTGCGTGTGTGTATCCATGACGAGGGGGTGGCTGATCCGGGCGGCCCCAGCCCTCGCTGCTGCTGTCTGTGGGGTAATAGTCTCCCGCTGGCTCCGTCTTTGATTGGCTCCATTCAGACTCTTTCATCTCTAATGGGCCTGTTTGCAGCTCTGTTATGGACACAAACACACCTCCGACCCCCACCTCTGGGCACCGACGGGAGGCTGCAGGAGACACATGCCCCGACTCGAAGGTGCTCATCCTCTAGTTATCTTTATCGTGTTTTTAGCAGATAAAACCCAATAGTCTGGTCCTAACACAATGCTATTAAGTGGAACAGTGTCTCCCAGACGTCCTGTCTGTGACTTTCATCTCATACCGATTTAAAATATATAAAAACAAATATAAAAGACCCCAAATACATAGAAATGTGAAAAGACTTTATTCTCTCCAACATAACTTTTCTCAAAGCAGATTTTACATCATTTGAACCTGTGTTAGCATTATCAAAGACATTTTAAAGAACTTGGACTATTCTCAACAGGATTACATTTTCCCTCAAAATGGAACAAAACTAGTTGGAACAAAAACACAAAGCTCTGCTCTTGATTTCTATGATCTAAATCTTTAAAACATAAGGTTGGACGACCTAAAAACCTTGCCAAAGCAACCGCGGCTGTATCAGGTGCTGAATGAATTCCTCCATGCAGATGAAGGCGGCGGGGACACCCAATAATCATTGATCTCCATTGGCGGCAGTCTCCAGCGCTTGCCCGCCCCGTCTGTAACACACTCAGTTAAGGCCTCTTCCCCTGTCCCATTGATCCCTATCAGCCTCATCAAAGGCTCCCGCTGCTTTGATGGGGCCAGCGGGACTGGTCCCGGCGGACGAGCAGGCGCTGCGACTCCCCTCATGGTGGGCGGGGGGAGGTAGAACGACGGAGGGACGGAGGGCAAAGAGGCACGTCTGTAACTGTGAAATTTACATTTCTCTTCAAAGTGCCGGGCTCCTTCACCTGAGGGCTTATGGCAGGTAACTGTAAATATCCCAGCAGAGAAAGCTTGGATAATGTTGTTTTTGTTCATCTGTGGAAAATAAAGAACACAGCTGATGGTCCTCAAATAACTGAGAAACTGAAGGAAAAAGTATTTGCAGATTCGCCTTATTTCATTAAACGAGCTGCATGATGCTAGTTTGATTTAACACATCTATTTCTATGAAATCATACACATTATCCACAATCTAAATCTATGGCTCGGGAACCCTGAGTGTCTCCTTTAGCATAAAGACAGAGGTAGAGTAACATGCACCCATCTGGCTGTGACATGTGTCAACTAGGAAAAAATGTGCTGTGAATTCACACGTTTAAGTAAAATAAGGCTTAAAGGTCAAATATGGCGTCAACATGTGAGCCCAGATTCTGCACGTTAGAAGTCTCTGAAGACTTCAGCTACTGGTGGAAGAGCCTCCACTCGTCCTCACATTAATGCATGAAACCAGAACACGTCCCTCGTTCCTGATAGCCTTCTCACGGTTTTCCGACCTTTGACTGCGTCTACTCAAATGACGATGTCAAAAAGAGAAGAAGAAGAACAGACGGCTGATTGGTCCAGGTTCCAGTTCAAAGGGCCCCTGATCATTTGTTGTCTCTTTGTCACCTCCATCGCTGCCTCTCTGTCTGTGAGCGGCATAATGAGGTGGATGAGGAGTATCGCTCCGCTCTTCCTCGTCCGTGACAGACTGCACCTCTTTGATGTGACAAACAGACAGACAGACAGACAGAAACATGGCAGCAGTCTGTGTTAGACACACAGCTCCCTGATAGCAGCGTGTCATTAATCACATTTTATTACTGATCCATATGTCTGTTGAATTATGGGAGAGATTTTCTGGGAGAGATTAATGAGAAATAATAACTTCTTTTTTAGTGTTTCTTTTTTTGGTCCATCACTGCATATTATGGGTTTAAATGCAAAGATCAATATGAAGGTTAATGATAAAGATGTATTGATTGTAAACTGGTATTTAACCATCTGTAGTCAGTGAAAGTTTATTGCTGCCTTTTAGCTTAAGCAGTTTTTTAACCCTTTAATGGTTCCAAAAAGTTTATTAATTGTTCACTTAGTTATTTTTCCAGTTTAAAGAGTCCTTTTAATGTATTTATCAATAGAATGCTAGAACGACACGTATCCCCGAATAGCAGCGGCCCCATGAGCAAGGCCCCTAAAGCCCAAATACTGTACAGGATGGATTTAATGCGCAAAACTATTTTAAAAACATAAATGGCCACATTTAAATAAAATTGCACTGAAAGTCTGACCAACGTCCCATCTCTCGGCAGCCTGATTGCTCTCATTACCCTACCAATGGAGCCGCTCTGATTTACAAGACTAATCCTCTAAACCCGCACAGTTTGCGTCGCCGCGCAGCATTTGCACACAAAACAGCGCCGGGTCGCGTCGCGGGTCCCCGGCGCGGCTCAGTCCGGGGCCCGAAGAGGGGACCGGACCAGGACCAGGACCAGGGCGGGATCAGACCAGGGCGGGATCAGCATCTCCGGCTCGTTATCGCTCACTTAGGTTGATCCGCAGATCAACCGCTTCAAGGAGTCCGAAACTCCATCTAAATTCCTCACAAACCTCTGAAAATTAAAAAAAAAAGAAGCACGCAGTCAATATTCGGATTTATTGGAGTATTAGAATACAAGGAATAAAGCAACTCCAGAAATGAAGTATTTCATGATTGATAAACGCTTAAAATGATCATATTTTAGAAACTTTTTGCTTTAGTTCCTTCAACTTTTTCTATGGTGCTGTAATAAACTACAAGTGTTAACAAAGAAGCACCACTATTTATTAATGATTTAAAAAAACACAGTAGTTTCTTCTTCATCCACATATAAGTTGGTGTTGTTGATGTGACCTTTCGCTTGTCCTGGTGTAAATGTAAATTCTCTTGATTGCAGTCTTGATCAGTTAAAAGAATAGAAAGGTTGTCGTTGTCGGGCCTTGAGTTTCATATTTCCAGGCAATTTCCCTTTAATCTGGGGATCATCCCGGATTAGCCATCATTCGGTGCTCATTGTGTTGCTAATTGCCCTGAGAGATCTTCCAGAATGAAGCTCAGGATACATGTTTGAAGCAATCACGCTCTGATTGATGATCAAGTCTTCAGCAGCCTCACAGTTTGCTGAAAAGTTGGGCAACAAAGATGTCAGTTTGTCCTGTCAGTCTGAATTTTATAGAGAATTCGTGTTTTATTTGTAATGCAAACAAAAGCTACAGGTTTATGCTTGGAAACAGACTACATCCCCACTGCCGGTTAAGGCTAAAGTTGCAGACAAGTTGTCATTTTCAGCTAAAATAATTGATCCTTCTGCAAAAATGTTCCTAATAGTGTCAATGTTGTGACATCTAAAAAAATATATTTTCTGTACCCTAAATACACAAACACATGAATTTTAACTTTGCATTTTTACACAAAAGTGACTTTTTTTGGCCGTGAGTTGTTTTATCTCCCAGATTTTGGACTTTTGACCTGAGTGCTTCTGTAAAGCATCGACGTTTGCGTTTATTTACTGCATTGATGTTGATTTGAAGATACTTTGGGCTGAGGTGTGTGGATTATCTTTTTGAGGCAGGAAGGAGGAGGAGGTGTTGGGGTTCTTCCCAGACTCACTGGAGCCATGTTGTAACAGCCTCATTGAGACTGAATGAGACGCCTTAATTACTCTAGTTGTGAAAACTGAGGGAGGGGAGGACAGGAGGGAGGGGAGGATGTGCGCTTTGATCTCTGGGCTGAGGGAGGCTGAGATGAGGTGGGGACACCTCCTATAAATGCAGCCACGCCGGCTCAGGGGACAGTCAGGACTTCACTAGCAGCTAACTTCTGAAACCTGTTGGCCCTCACCTCCTCGCTCTCACACATTTGGACAAAGGGATACTTTTCCGCCGCCATGAGAAGACATTTTTCTATCGAGTGGATGGCACAGAGCAGCCAGTCTGCAGACACGGACGCCGCCTCCGGACCCGCCGCCTGCGGGACGCATTCGGAGAGCCTACCTGGTTTTTACTGCAGGCAGAGATCTGAAAATGTACCTGAAGAAAACAGGAACCAGAGCCTGAAAACCTTCAACCAGCACCAGATCTCCCAGAGTGCTCAAGGTAGGTCCAGTTTAATGGAAAATACCTGCAACACACTTTTAAAGTTAGTTTTAATCCAATTATGATGCCTTGTCCAGATGAGAGTATTCATGCTGCTGCTGCATGTCTTGATTTATTAGGCTACCACACAGGTCCTCATAGAGATGTGTATTTGTGTCTTCCAGCGACCACCGAGGCTGGCTTCAGCAGCGGAACAGAGGAGGAGACCTCTGGCTACGAGAGTGAAGGAGGTCACTCGCTCTCACCCGCTGCTACCGCTGAGTGCAGCACAGCCTCCTCGCCGTCGTCCCCCCCGTTGGGGAGGAGGCCCCGTACGGCCTTCACGGCCGAGCAGATCTGCAGCATGGAGAGGGCCTTCAAGAAGAACGCCTATCTGGGAACGCAGGACAAGGCCGAGCTGTGCAGGAAGCTCAATCTGTCAGACAAACAGGTAAAAGTCCTGACTGGTTCTCTCTGTGACTGATAATTTAATGTTTACAAAGTGTCTACTTCATGTTGGGGAATTTCGCTACATGAATTTTATCAACCTTTCAGATCAGAAACTGGTTCCAGAACAGGAGGATGAAGCTAAAGAGGACAATGCAGGACGCGCTGGCTCATGCCTGTCAGGCAAATGCAGTCCCTCAGTTCATGCATTACCCCGAGCTCCAGGCCTATAGACCTGGGCCCTACCCCAGGTTTACCCCTGCCACGGCAGCAGGAGCCGCACCCGAGGGTCCAACCGCTGCCTCCTACGTGCACCCACACAGCCTGCAGTACAGTCCGGCCCTGCACAGTGTGCCCACTCTGTCTCTAGACTCATATTACCAGTACAGCAGCCTCCCAGGGGTCATGGTGCCTCCGGCAAGAAGCACGCTGATGGGCTCCTACCCCACCTATACACAGTATTACTGACGAGCAAGTGCATCTGTTTCTATTACTGAGCTCTCACCGAAGCTTGAAAGGGTGCTGTGCAATACCTGCGATTTAATGTATTATAATTGATGTAAAATTTGAATTAATTTAAACTTCAATCTATTAAGTGTTTTATTGCATTTTTATGTGTGTCACCGTGAAATGTGTTAATGTGAACCCAGACTGTGAAAATAAATTCTTTATAAAAACATGAGACGTTCTATTGTGATGTTTACATTCTCGACTTAGAGCAGGTTTCAAACTGAACGTGACTCTCATTCAGGGCTTTTAATTTTTCCATTTACACATGCATTAGCTGCTGTGTGTTCTCACAGATGACACCAGGATCCAGTGAAAACAAAACATCTGTATTTAGGGTAAAAAATGTAAAAACGTCCAAATGCCATTTATTCTAGCGGGCAAACCGTCTCTGCTGCCACCTGCCGGCATAAAATGTTAGCACAACATAACGCTGACTTGTTACTTCCATCAAGTAAAACTGCTCAAATGCAATAAACTTTAATATTTCGGTAAATTTTGAAAAAAATATAAGGCTTTCAAAAATTATTGGAAACACGTTATTACATTTTTTTCCAAATACTATGACGCTTACATCCACAGTTTGCGTCATTTTATATATAGGTAAGCAATGAGTTTGTTGTTGTTATTGTTGTTGTTTTTATTGATGAACCATTTCGTACAAGTAAAAGTAGCACTGAAAATTTATTTTAAGTTAAAAAAAAAAAAAGACTTACTAGTCTAACGGATTATGTGTGTTTTTGGAATAGATTTGGGAAAGGAATGGGGAAACACGGGAGGTATGCGAACG
The DNA here is from genome assembly GCA_000180735.1 of Tetraodon nigroviridis. NCBI lineage: Eukaryota > Metazoa > Chordata > Actinopteri > Tetraodontiformes > Tetraodontidae > Tetraodon > Tetraodon nigroviridis. Next base: position 2,201,297 of record CAAE01014764.1, on the reverse strand, counting down.
CAACGCCTGGCTCGACCAATAGCTGAAGAGAGATTCTGTACGTACGTGTGACGGACAGGTTAGTTAACCAATGAGAGCAGTGTATTTGCGTTGACGCGTGAGTCCGACGTGTGGATGGACCAATCACGACACAGAGTCGAGCGCCACACGGCGAGCGTGAAGGGAGCGCGCCCGTGGAGTGCACGTAGCAAGTAGCTACGCAGGAGAGAGGGGCAGAAGCCGAATGGTGGAGCTGAAGATGGCGGATGGAGACAGCGGGAGTGAGCGTGGGGGAGGCGGCGGAGGTGGCTTCCAGAGGGACCAGGAGACCCAGGAGCTGGCGTCCAAGCGCTTGGACATCCAGAACAAGCGCTTCTACCTGGACGTCAAGCAGAATAGCAAGGGCAGGTTCATCAAAATCGCAGAGGTCGGGGCCGGGGGCTCCAAAAGTCGCCTGACGCTTTCCTTGTCAGTCGCGGCGGAGTTCCGCGACTACCTCGGGGATTTCATCGAGCACTACGCCCAGCTGGGGCCTAGCAGTCCGGAACAGATAGCCCAGGCAAGTGCTGGCGAGGACGGCGGGCCGAGGCGAGCGCTCAAGAGCGAGTTTCTCGTCCGGGAGAACCGCAAATACTATCTGGACCTGAAGGAGAACCAGCGGGGAAGGTTCCTGCGGATCCGACAGACCGTTAACCGGGGACCTGGCTTCGGAGTGGGGGGCCCCGTGGGCGGCATGCTGTCCGGTCAGACCATAGCGCTCCCGGCCCAGGGCTTAATAGAGTTTAGGGACGCCCTGGCCAAGCTAATAGATGATTACGGAGGAGACGACGACGAGCTGAGCGGAGGCATGGCCGCCGGGGGCTACAGCGAGCTTCCCGAGGGCACCTCCATCATGGTGGATTCTAAGCGCTTCTTTTTCGACGTGGGCTCCAACAAATACGGAGTGTTCCTGCGTGTGAGCGAGGTGAAGCCCAGCTACAGGAACTCTATCACCATCCCCTTCAAAGCCTGGAGCAAATTCGGCGGAGTTTCTGCAGGTACGCGGAGGAGATGAAGGAGATCCAGGAGAGGCAGAGGGATAAAATGTACGAGCGCAGAGACGAGTCCGATGGGGACGACGTGGATGACGACTGAGCCCCGGGCCCCGGGCCCCGGGCCCCGGGCCCCTGCTAGTGCAGCCACACCAGGTCTAAGGATAGGGACATTTGAACATAAAAGATTAAGTGCATGACAAATCGTGCTGTAATAGCCTTCTAAAGTATCGTGGCGTTAAAAAAAGTACATGTTCAGGGAAATCTTGGTGTATTATCCTAAAGTTTGTAGGGTTGAGGGTTGAAGTGGTTGTGTGACTGTCTGAAAGTTGAGAAAAAAAAAGTGGAATACGTGTGTAAATGAGACAAATCTCGTTGGCTAAAAAAAAAAAAAAAAGAAGATGTCTATTGTAATGAAAAGAAAAAAGAACCAACGGATTGGTTTTCCAATCAGAAACAAGGCTGGTGAATGCTTTCGTGTTTGCATCATAGGTTACATTAAAAGGGTGAGGAGTCAAACCGATTAAGATGTTTTCCTTGCTTGGTTTAGGGAGAGGTAGCTTCCGATGTTTTTGTTGCGTGGTTGAGGGAGAGGTTCAGTCCACGGTCCTGTACCAGTGCAGGCATGTCGGTAGTGGACGGTTTGTGGGATTTAGTCAAGTCGGACGGAGACGGAGTCGAAGGGTCAGCGGCGCTCGACGTGTCGAAGAGCAGGGCGCAGGTGATGTCAGGGAAGCGTCGCCGATGGTGGGTGCGCGCCCTCGAGCGCTGCGTTACCAGAGCTCGCCCGGCGTTTTCTGAAGGTCGTGGGCTGTTTTAGGCAGCTCGGTTCAATTCAAGGGAGCCGGAGCATCTCCGGCGCTGCAAGTCGACACGCCGGGAAAAACCGTCACGTGGGCCCAGACTGAGTCCACGTGCCCCCGCACCAGTCACATGTGGGACTTGCTACAGTGCACATGTGCCACTTTCTAAAGTGCTTCTCCTGCAGCGTGCCACTGCGAGCGTCCAGCAGTCTGACACTGGCACAGCGGCGCTGCCCCCTCCGGCGCCGGGGGCCCCGGGGGCCCGGGGCACAACCGGAGCCGTGACTTTCTGACACAACTAACACGCGAAGTCCCTGGACAGAAACACACTGATGGATGTTCTTTTGTTGTTTTAAAAAAAAAGGAGGACTATATTAAGATGAGATTCTAGTTATAGGAAAAAAAAATATTACTGAATAAACCAGCAAAACATATTTTGAAATACTTATAAATGAATATGTATTATGTAAAGGAATTTAATGCCTAAAGATTAAAAAGGATCATTTCTTAAAACAAAGTTGTGACTCAAACCTCAAGATATTTTTTTTAATTTCGGTTTCCCCATAGTGAAAGTCTATTAAAACAACTTTGCCCCATGTTCATCTCGTGGCTCTGTATTCGGAGGTCTTTATTTTGATCGATCCTAATGATCACAGATTTTCTCCTTCCGCGGCTAAAACTGTGGGATTTGCAGAGAGATCTTCAGCTCGGTCTTCCGAAGCGGGATAATTGCTCCTTCACTTCGGGGGACATTTGAATGGATACCGAAGGAGGCGAAGCCCAGCTGGAGCGGCTCCCGGGTCGCTGCAGTCAGACGCTCAGGCCATGCGGCTTTTATGCAGACACCTGTTACTCATTAGACCCAAAGAAGGTCGTGAAAACGCCATTTAGGCTGATTATTTGGACCTTTGTCCAAATTCATTTCACCTAAAAAAGCACAACCGAGCCTTTAAATGTAGAAAATGGTGCACATTGAGCACATTTTCAGCATTCTGCTGCTTTTCTTAAGCTAACTAATAGCTTTTGTGACGTCATAAGAAGCCATCCACAGCTTCTCTGAAAACCACATTCATTTAGTAAATATTGTTCAGAAATGATGTCCTGGTCCGGCGTGAGGCCTTCGATTCACAGCTGAGGCTGCGGCTCTTCCTGAACCCGAACCCAACCCATGTCCTGTAGGTGGCCGTCCAGACGCTAGCCTCATCCCAGCACAGAGCTGGACTTGTTTCCTCTCCAGGGCACCAGAAGCGGGGAGGACAGCCGCAGGACAACTGCGGGGTTTTTCTCTCCACACCTCCTCCCAGACTGGCCTTCTTCTTCTTCTCCCCTGGCTGGACTGTGTGCTCCTGGTCTCCCATGAGCGCTCCTGCTCAGGAGCTGTCCCCGTATGGCAGCTGTTGGGCACCCATGCATGTGTGCTGACAGGGCGCGCTGGCTATTTTAATGTGGGAGGCCTCTGAAGACTGGACATTCCGGGCCAAGGAGTCAGCTGCGGCGGGACAACGCTGGGATTGTGCTCACGTGTCGTCTAAATCCTGCCAGCAGGTATTGCACAGTTGACGGTTGCGCAAATGCTTGTGCAATTATTCAAATTCCAAATTAGGAGTCTGCTGCGGCATGCTCCTAGTTTGGAGTCAACCCGTTTCCGTCCAGCTGCTTCTGGTTTAAATGTTTGACACATTTCAGCAAAAACGTGTCTTTTTTTCCTGAGCCGTTGATCTTGTCCAGTTCTCAGCCCAGCGTGGATGCGCGCAGCCCGTAAAGCTGTCGGAGAGGATTTGAGTTAACCCAACGCAGCAGGTTTACGCGCAAAATCAACATCAGCTGTGCAGCAATCAGCCGAGACAGAAAGGATTAATGAATCTAATCAGGTCCTTTAATATCTTTCTCAGGATCAGTTAATTCATTTACTTTCATGATTGAGTAACTTTCTATTACTAGCACTTTTTAAAAATGTATATCTCGTGCTATTGTCCCTCTCTTGCTTTAAATGCCTGCAGACATTGTGCTGGTTGTCCTGGTGGATGTTTGTGCCGTTAATCCACGGGACACGTCTCCACACACACACCTCACTATTTAGGACACAATGTGTGTGTGAGTGTGGTCAGCAGCGGGTCAGCTGAGAGGCTGCTGACGGACACAAACTGAAACTTCCTCTCTTCCAGATCCTTCGGTTGCTGAAAGAGCATGAAACCAATCCAAACCTGGCGACCAAACGGCTCCGTTTTTCATCTCGGCTCCTGAAGGTCGGTGCTCACCGCTCGGGCACAGAGGTGATGCTTTCTGTCCTCCCACAGGAGACAGGCACTGGGTGAACTCTGCTGTAACGGATCGAGCTTTCACTCGTGCTGCGTTGACACCAGAGAGTGACATCACTTTTAATCTGCTTGCGTTCCGGTGATTTCCACAGCCCTGAGAGGCTCCAGTGTGCAGAATTGTCTATTTACGTCCGGAGTGACACACAATCTTCCCCATTTTATTTATATTATTTACCATCATCTTAAAATGAGTCTTTTCAGAGTCGGCAGCTCTGAAGGGACCAACTAATTACTGACTACAGAGAGCTTTTGTGTTCTCCAGAAGCTAATTCTCCTCCACTGAAGCTTTTCCCCCCAGTTTTCATTTCCAACCTCACCGCTAGAGGTCGCCATTGTGGCCTAGACGCTAACGTCAGAAACCAGGCCTCCAGAACCACAATCCAACTGTTTTCTGACCTACCAGGTGGAAAACTCCTTCTAAATTACACAAGTGAAAGCCAATTTCTGCCTGGGAGGACAGAAATTGCGTCTGAATTACAGCCCTAGAGGACTGGGCTCCAACACCTCTTGTCTTGACCATTATGTTCATCACCATAATGGTTCCGCCTGCTAATCCTGGACAGACCTTCAACTAGTGCTTCCACTAATGAGGCCCTGTGTGCAGATCCAAGCGGATATATTGTGTTTGATATGGTAACACAGGGCAGCTTCGTCTCCCCTGGCCCCGAGGTGAGATGTCAGCTCTCGCATGCTTTGATGGTAACCGACAGCTCGCTGCTGCAGCTTCAGGGAACAAATCATTCACACTCCTCTCCACTGGAAATGAAAATGGCGTGTAATCAGATCAGACTCGGACTTTGCACGAGATTGATGCATCCTACAATGCCAGTCAGAACGTAGGTGTGCTGCAGCTCAGGCAATTTTGCACATTTTGTGGTTAAAAACACCTTTTTTCAACCCCGTAACAGCCACTCAATAACACAGCAAATGAGTCATTATTTCTGCATCAAACATTCATCTTTGCACGTTAGCTGACCAACCATCACCTCCAGTTCAGCGTGAGAGCACCACAGCCATGGGAGTGATAAAATATCTGACCAGGAGATGTGTTAAATGGAGCGGGATGAAGCCACATACTCCATTACTCCTCCATCACGATCCTTCAGCAATCAGTTCAAACTGACCTTGATGACCCCCGTGTGACGTAGAGATGGAGAGTGATGTAGTGTTGAAACAAAATGGACCGCCTAGAGCAGGGGAGGGCAAACTTTATGATTCGTGGGCCACAAGGGGTTCTAACATTTGACAAAGGGGCCGGACCAGGGGCAGATGGATGGAGTGCTTTGGAACCCCACCTCACTGGAGAAAAAATGTACATCTTGGGATAAGGAGAAAACATGTGATTTAATTTCAAATGAAAATGAAGAAAAGCATGACAACAAAATATCTGACTTTGGAATGAGTCTCAAAACTCTGAAAATCAAATGAAAAAATGTGCCTTTTTTAAAATTACTGTCATTTAATTTTTTCAAGTTCGGCCGGCCGGATTAAAACGTTTAACGGGCTGCATGTGGCCCCCGGGCCGTAGTTTGCCCATGCCTGGCCTAGAACAATGCAAATATTGTTATTAATGCAAGAAAGGGAGAAAGGGAAAGTGTGAAAGTGTAAAGGCAATAGGAGAATCCCAAGAAGACGAGAGGATGAGAGAATGCTTGAAGGAAGCAGAGAAAACAGGGACCCTGACTGGGGAGGATCCAACGCATGGAAGCATGATCCTGCTGTGCTGAGGCTATATTTAGATTCTGTTGCCATGTGCTGAGAATGTACATTGCAGACACAGACACACACACGCACACACTCACACACATACACTCTTCACATTTCTGCAGGCCCTTAGACTCATGTGAGTGTTTGGTTACCTTCTCGTTAATAACTGATGAACCAAGTGTGTGAGCACTCGTGAGGAACACGTGGAGGGGGTGTCACAGATGTGTGCAATATCATCGACCTTAAAGCTCGACTGCAGCGTTGGAATTCTTTATCCGGTTCCCTGTTGCAGTTGCTTTCCTGGGTCGTCATAGACAGCAAACGTGTGTTGGGAGGAGGAAGGAGTGAGAGACATCCATGTTCTCATGCATGTATGGCTCCTGGTCCTCAGCTCCCGACCCCTCTAGCTGCTGGAGGCAGGCGTGCACACAGAGCTCAGCACCTCTGCAGCTCATTGCATAATCAGTTCAAAAGTAGGCAAATAAAAAAAAATCAACATGGAAACACGCTTAAGCCGAACCAATGAGAGGACAGCTTTGTCCAAACCCCTGACCCTGATTGGCTGACTTTATTGTGAAGTGATATTTAGGTCACATGTCACAGGGGAATTTTACCACTAAAATTTGTCAACTAATCTTTTTTTTTCTGGTGACACAAGGATAATCAAAAATCTTAAACAAATCTACTAATTTACTCTTTTACAACAATAATTTCTACTTTTAGTTGACAACCTGGACCGTTATTCAGGGCACATAAAAATAGGGAAAATGTAAGGAAAGTAAATATTCTCGAATTGAATCATCAGTAGTCTGCAGACTCAAAAATACGCGGATTATGTCTCCCTCTGGTGGTCTAATCTGGAATGACGTCCGTCGGGAAATTTCATATTTACAGCAGTCATCGTCTTGGACAAAAACAAAGACAAACACGCTAATTACATATGGCTTTCCGTACAAAATGTGTTACATCAAAACGGAGGTTTAAATGTGTCAACTAAAAGAAATGAACGAGGCAGGAATCCACTTCACAACAACCAGGAAGCGGAACCTTTCTGGTCAACGTCAGTTGCTGTCGGACCGTAAAAGGTGACGCACAACAACACAGGCGCGGCCATCAGTCAGGCAGCAGCAGGCGGAGAGACTCTTCCGCCATCACCGCAGCATGTGGCGAACAATAGAGCAAAGCTCCTACAAATATCCGAGAGGCAGCCGGTAGGACGCCGGTAGGACGACGGTAGGACGCCGGTAGGACGACGGTAGGACGCAGGTAGGACGCCAAACTTTTGAAACACAGACACTTCGGCTCCACAGCTGCAGAGTGTTTGGCTAGCTGTTTAATGGCCGCCGGTGCTGAGTGGCTGCTTGTTGTCCTCCTGAATAAGTGGGTTTACCGCGGCGATAGTGAGATGTGTGCGGAGTTAGATGTAGGATTACTGCTCAAGCGTTGAGTACATTTAAATATTTGACTTAGGTTTCGAAATGTGGTGAGTTATTATCAGGTGAAGGCTAATTGAAATAATGTTGAGGGCAATTTAAAGACAACACGATTAATGTACAAATTCTTCTTTATTTATATACAAGTGTAATTTAGGGTGAAAAGTGATTCACTCATGTTGAAGGACAGTCACAGTAGAGTTCATGTTAAATGCAGTTATTCTATCCCCCTCTCTCCCTCTCCCCCATCCCTCCATCTTTCTCCAGCCCTCCGGGGGTCCCTGGCTCTCCTCCCGCCTCCCTCCTGAGGTGGGCTCCTGCTGCTGGATCCAGAACCCCTCCACGGTTCTGCCTGGGTCCGGCTGCTTCTGCTCCTCGTTCTCTCTATTCTGCAAATCAAACTTCTAAATGTAAAAACTCTGTTTCATGACTTCAGAAAACAAGTTGTTTTAGTGTAAATTATATGTAACTGGTTAAGTTGACCCTTAAAAACAACAGAAACAATGATAATCAGGTGGTTGTAGTTTGTCAAGTGATTGAAATATGAGATGAATCAATCTTTTAACCATGATTAAATGCTTATTTTGAATCTATAATGTTTTTTCTTTAGTCTTTCAGAGTTTTCCCTCAACGTGTCCATGTGGTTTTTGAAGGTCTGGCTGCAGTCGTGGTTCTGGTAGCTCAGTCTGGAGAGCACCCAGCTGGGATGGTGGTTACCGACAGGCTGAGTGTCCGGTGGTGGTAGCTCAGCCTGCAGGGTGCAGGGCTGGAGAGCTGAAGGTTCTTGGTTCAAGTCCCGGTGAGGACGGACGGATGGATGCAGTTTTGTTCATGAGCAGGACTGGAGCCAAGAACCCAGCAGGTGGCGCCAACTCGGTGTCAAGGGGCCAGAGAGACCCAGAGGAGGGGGCCAGGGGCCCGAGAGGGTTGGAGGGGCCCCTGAAGCCTGAGGCCTCAAGCCAGGGGCCAGAGGCGGCCGGAGGGGTCCTGACCGGTAGTGGACAAAAGTAGAAAGCCAGCTTTTAACTTTTTTTTTTTTTTGTCAAATTTTTCAGTAAAAGGTAACTTTAATATCTCGTCCCCTACGCTTAGTCGGCTTTGTACTCATGTCGGGCCCTTGCTTTAAGACAGTTGGGCCTTCATCCCTATTCCGTTCGGGCTCCGGGATGAAGGCAATAATTGTTCTGCGGCAGGAACAACGGTAACACACATCCCCTTCGGGCCCTCCGTGCGTTGGCGCCCTCGCATGCCGGCCCCTGGGACTGTCGGGCTGTGGTGTTGAGGGTTTTCTCTGCGTCTCGGCCCGGGCTTGAACCAGCGGCCCTCGGCTCACCAGCCGGGGACGCTCCCTCAGAGCTATTGGAGCCCACCTCCTCACCCTGTCCCACCACGGCCTTTGTGGTTCTATTTACTATCAACACTTAGAAATATTTTGCTAAAACTTCTCCCCTGCCTCCCATCTCTCTGGGGCCCCTCCCATCTCTAGGGGCCCCTGGTCCTCTGGGTGGGTGGGAGGGTGGGAGCTACAAAATGAACCTTCTGTTCCAGCCTGGATTTGAACCCAGGACCTTGGGCTCTGCAGGCCAGCAGCCTTCAGACAGAGCTACAGACACACTCCTGTCTCACTGTGGTTGGTGGTATTTCAGGGCTCCAGCAGAACGCTGCAGCCCATAATAAGACCTGTCACACACCAGCTGGGGAAGCGGTGGATGTATAATGTAGCTCATGTGGATGAATTTTTAAAAAAGCAAATCAACACTTTTAGAACAGGACTGAGTTTATTTCCTAAGAAATCTGATTCCCTAAAGTGTTCAATGCAACGCTCCAATGCACCAAAACCTGGCAGCATTCCTCAAAGTACACAATAAAATCAAAAGTAGAATACTTTACAACTGTCACTTGGACAAAAGGAAGAAACGATTAAAAAAGGTCTGGTTAAACAGGCGGTAACAGCGATGTACCTGAAGTCTGAGCTCCACCACCTCCAAGCTGCTCCTGAGGTGACGCTCTTTCAGAGAATCGTATATTTACACACTTCTCTACCAAGAAGGACAAAGTGATGAGTTTTGTTTTTACATTCAGGCTTCTGCCAATGGAAATGTACATGAAATAGAAGCTAAGAGCTCCGAAATATGCTCAGAATAAAGAGGGAATGAGATGGAAACACAGGGAAATGCAGGAGGACCAAAGCCAACGTGGAGCCGTTTTACCTTTAAAGCACATTTGCAGACGGGATGAGCAGTTCTGCCTCAAAAATGACCACACAAGATAGCTCAAGGCCTTTCCCACATGTTTACACTCACACATGCAACAATGACAGCGAGGCAAAAGTGCTCAGAGTTCCTGACGTGAACGAATGGCGATGGGGTCATGTGACGAGCGGACGCTCCCTAAACAACACACCTGAAACACATCACACACTCCGGTCCGGGGTGTTTGTTTAAACTCTTTTGGGTCATGGTGTGCAGCTTATTTTAAATAATGGCACTCACAAAAGCCAGCAAAGACACAAACGTGTGTGGGGAATTTAAAAAAGCTTTTTTAAAAAATGTTAAAAATACAATTAGACCGAAACATGGATTTTTGTCTCCCTCTGCTGGGGCGATGAGGTATTGCACAGGTGCGGACGCCTATAAACCTGCTCCGCGTTAAACATTTTTAATCTGTGTCCAACGCCCTAAAACCATTAAACAAAGACAAATTTATTCTAAAGCCACCAGTCAAATGTTAACGAATTCACCTGAAAATAGTCCCACGGTCCCAAACAAAGGCGCTATTTCCTCCTGCTGCTTCAACGTTTAAAAGCACACAGTTCAAACTATAAAACAAAACATTAACTTTGACCAAACTTCTTAAAGCGTAAAAGAGTGAGAATTTTAACCTAATACTGGGGGCATTCTGTGTTACCATTTTACCCCATCTGGCTGACTCTCATTTGAAATATTATTTTAAAAAAGTGCCCAAAGTGAACTGATTGTTTTCCTTTACATCAAGAAATTCAAGAACTGGTATTTTAGAGTTTCCAGAACCTACAAAAATATGGAGCTTTTTTGGCGTTCTACGGGTCACTTGAGGGTCCTAAATCAATTTAAGAAAGGAAATAGTTGAGTTGTTCTTTGCCAGCCTGAATCCACTTTGGTCGAATACTGAAATACGCTCCCATCATCAGAGACGCGTCTGCGCAGTTCACACCAGCATCAGCGCCCACATTTCATGCAGAAATGGCCTATTATTAACTTGATAGCCTGATTCATGTCTGAAATGGACGGGCACACACACACACACACACACAGCTTTGGCACACAGACTAACATAAAGAGAGGAAGTGCAGAATTTAGTACAAAAAGACTAAACCTGGAAGAAAGGCACTGCCAAATTAAAATATTAAATGAGAAAGTAGAAACATGTATCAAAGTGTATAAGACAACATAAACTAGTCATCTCCAGGACAGGACAGGGGAGTGGGTGGAAGGAACAGAGGTGTAGATCTACGTTAGAGGCCAAGGAGATCACTCTCACTCCAGTCTTGTCCAAAAAGAACGTCGGTTCCAGCCAAGGAGGGTTCAGCATTCAGAGAGAAACTCTCAGGTCTGCCTGGTTCTTCGCAGCAGGAGGACGGAGCTGCTCACCCACGAGCCTCCTCCTCCTCGGTGGAGCTCTCCTGGGCCTGGCTGCCACCTGTGGGACCCCACCAGTGAGAGGAGAGCCGGGTGACGTCACATGAGGAGACAGACGACGGGAAACGAGCGAAGGGGTTGGCACAAAAGAGAGCAAGAACCAGCATTTAGAGCCTTGTTTTGACCGACTGACTGCCGACTGATCAGCATGAGGACAGGAAGCGATTTCTATTTTCTTTTTTCCTCACCTTGCTATGAAAACCAGAGTTCAGCTGTAGTATTTTCTAAATTTTGAGGATTTTATACAAATCCTGCAGAAACAGAAGACAGAATGTTTCTGCTCCAAAAGTAATTAAAATGCATACAAAATCCCCTGGCCTGTAAAATCATTTAAAATCTAACTTTCTAGATAGATAACCCTGATGAAGGTCCTGATATTAGTGCTTAAACTGTGGAAATACTGTGATCTGCCTTTGAGGTGGTGACAGGCCGGCGGCGGGCGGACGTTCAGGGTGTGTTTGCAGGTCTAAGTGTGCTTCTGCCATCACTTTTGTGCCATCGTGTCTAATTGTGTCCTGGTTGTTGGAGCGAAGGAACACGACTCCGAGAGAGAGTTTAGGAGCTGAGTCAACAGTCTGCAAGGTGAAGGTTGCCACAAACACAGGAGCCGGATGAGGAAAAGGTGAGAAATGTCACAAACACACACCCTCACACACCCTGATTCAAGATGCTCCAGGGGGAGGTTTTGGAGATAAAAGCAGTCCTGTCAGGCTTTGGAGGCAGGACCGAGGGGGAAGCGGTTACACAGACGAGTGTGTGTGTGTGTGCTGGGGTGGGTTCCCAGGTGGGCGTGGGTATGAATGTGCACGTCATGCTACCACCAGGCTGCGTTTCGTTTGCCTCATGCAAAAACATACTAACAGTAGTTCTCAATGGAATCAAAGAAGGAAAAGTTCACAGGGAACTCTGGACACGGAGGGCACGCAAGGAGGGAAAAGAAAGAGAAAAAGAAGATCATTTTAGTTCAGCTGGAGACAAACAGGAATAAACAGGCATCAAACAGTACAGAGTCTTGAAAAGGAGTGTTTTGTTGTGTGTGTGTGTGTGTGTGTGTGGTGAGGAGTGGGGCGGCGGAGCCGAGGGTCCGACGGCGTGGCGAGCGAAGCTACCTGGATTGGTGTTTCTTTCGTTGAGGAGCTTGGTCTGACTGTTGGGGAGGATCTTAATCTCAGGAGGATCGGGACTCTGACCCACCCGGGACGCCATCAGCGCATTCAGGTACTGCAGACGTGTCACCTGCCATTCCAACAGGAGCGAGGAGTTAGAGGTTTCATCCACAAGAGAATGGGTCTCAGGAGGCGTTTGCTGCCCACGCACCCGTATGATCTGCAGGTCAGTCAGAGCTCGGACGGTGTAGTCGGGACAGTAGCCGGACGGGCTGGTGGCCTCAGCTGAATCGAAGGGATCCCTGGGGGAGTGACGCTGGCTGGACACCGGAGACTGGTGCACTGTAAACACACGTGCGCGGACACCGTTGTCAGACATAGTAAATAAGCACAACAAGACAAAACTGACCAAAAAAATGACCTGAAAATAGGCAGAGTTGAGGAGTTTGCGTTAGAGTCAAATTAAATGAGCCAACATTAATTTTCTGTAGTCCCCAGACTCACCGGAAGAGGGCAGCGTTAGCGCAGACACGCCGTAGTAGGTGAAGGCTCCGTTCTCGAACTTCAGGCCCTCCTTCCCGATTTCCACCTCCACACGGCCCTGACGCGCAAAAAACACCAACTACTGACACGTCATATTCGCAAAACATTTACAAATGGCCAATCTGCTGTCAGAAGACCGACATTTTGAAGTGTTTCTGTCACAGCATTAATTGCATTCTGGGATTTGTAGTGTTTGATGTTGGGGTCCGTTTCTTTCCTAAATACGACACCAACTCATCTAATATGTGGTGTTTTAAGATGGAAAAATTGTGTATCAACCCTTCTTCGGCTGCTGCATGATTACATTTGTCAGCGATTGTGCCTCCACCATTTTATCTACATCAGAGTGGGACCAAAGTGTGACTTTCAAGGAAGGCGAAACCTGAATTTGTGTGTTTATAATTGCACACAGAACTGCTGGATATTGATATTTTACTACGCAAACATCAAATTCACGGTTGCCATGGCCACAGACCTGTAGCAGCAGGATGAAGTAGTCCACCGGGTGGTTCCGCGTGTACAGGTAGTGGCTGGCGCTCAGGCGGTTGCCGGGGTCAAAATGGATTTCTTGGTTGACGCTGGGATGGCGCAGAAGGTGGAACAGGACCTTTTCGGACACGCGCACGGGGCTGAAGTGCTCCACCTCTACCAGAGGAAGGTCAAAGGTCAGGGACAGCGTGGTTGGGGGTTAGAAAAGGTGAGGACGGCAGCTTCAACAACTGGTCAAACTACTGTGTAACAGTAACACAGTCATCACGTGGCTGTGTTAAAGCATGACTCATTTAACACACACACACACACACGCGCGCACACACACACACCTCTGGAGAGAAAGCGGTGCGTGGCCAGCAGGAGCTGCGGCGATGTCTGGATCTTGGGTTCTCCTTCGGGCGGCTTGAAGAGAGAGAACTCCTCGTGGGAGCTTCGAGGCTCCAGGGGGATCTCCAAGGCAGCGAGGGGACGCTTCACCTTCCTGTCCACTGCTGGGCCAGACGGAAAGAGCCGGTGAACACACTCAGGTCGGCTCGCGGCCAAACGGGAGCTTCCGACACCTACGGCAGCCGTCAGACTCGTCCAGGATCTCTGACTTGATGATCTCCTCGATGACGTCCTCCAGGGTGACCAGGCCCAGCACCTCGTAGAACGGGTCGCCCTCGCCCTCGTTGTTCACCTTCTGGACGATGGCCATGTGGGAGTTGCCTGGCCCAAGGGGAAATGACACAAGAGTGTGTGTATGAAGCAAACACCTCAGAATACACTCCGTTAAATCTGAAACTGAACCGCAGCGGTTCCACCCAGAACAGGGCCCCGCCGCCGCTGCTGCCGCCGCTGCTGCACCTTTCTTGAACTCCTCCAACATGGCGTCCAGCTTGGTGTCGTTGAAGACAAAGTGCAGCGGGTGGTTGTAGAACTTGGTGATGGTGGTCATGGGTGTGCGGTCATCCGGATCCACCAGAGCCAGGTCCTTCACGTAGAGGATCTCCACGATGTTGGACCTGCCGCACCAAACCGCACGTTAATGAACGGACACGCGTTAGCGATGAGACCAAATATCTAACCCGGCTGTTAGGCGCGCGCGCGTGTGTGCGCGTGCGTGCGTGTGTGTGTGTGTGTGTGTCTCTCCACTTTTTATTTGTGACTGAAGCAACAGGCGAAACCCAGAGGGTGTTCAAACAATTACAGCTTCTTTTCCTGCCAAACCCTAAAAACGCAGGCCCGAGCAGCGTTGGCGTGCACGTGCTCCTTGTTTCAGGGCTGCATTTCTCTCTTCTAGTTCGTACGTGCGTCTCTGCGAGGGCAAGAACACTAGTTCTTTCACAATCAACAGACGGCTCCGTACGACCCCCCGCCACCGGTTTAAGAGCCGCTCTTTGTTGACAGATGAAGCAGCAGATTAACGTCATCAAAGACGTCAACACAAAACCCGCAACCAGCGACTCTTTTTATCAATCCAGACGCGTCACAGATCAGAGGCAACGGGGGGGAAGGAAACGCTCCCTCTAACAGGGAGAAACCTCGAGCAGGACCGCGAAGAGCAAAGAGCCAGAAGTGGGCCAGAAGTGGGCGCCTACCTCTCCTCCTCGTAGATGGGCACCCGCGTGTAGCCGCTCTGCATGATCTCCGACATGGTGGAGAAGTCCAGGACGGCCGAGCTGGGCAGCATGAAGCAGTCCTTCAGCGGCGTCAGGATGTCCTCCACCGTCTTGGTGCGCCAGCATTCCGCGGCTGAACTCCTCCTTCACAAACTCGCTGCACACAGCCGACACGGCGCCGTTCAGACGCGGGGCCCCGCCGGCCCCCCCACACCCGCCGCCGAGCGCCGCCTAACCTGTAAGGGTCGTTGACGCTGGTGCGGATCATCTCCATGGCCCTCTCCCGTATCCCGCAGGTGCTGATGTCCCGCCTCAGAGCCAGGTCCAGGATCAGGCCCAGAGGGCAGGACAGGGGGCAGGTGAGCACCATGCAGACCTGGGCCAGCCAGGTCAAAGCCGGGGCCATCCGGAACCCGTAACCTGAGCACACGATGTGAGGAGCCAGCTCGGCCACGAGGAAGATGAGGATCCCGCTGGTGAAGGCTGCCGAGAGGACCGAGCCGAGCAGCCGGTAGAAGAAGACGCCCAGCACGGAGTGGCCCAGCGCGCACAGGAACAGCAGAGAGCAGGCCTGGCGTGGAAGGGAAACACACCATGGCACCGGGGACACCAGGAGCTCTGTCCCCCCGAGGCCTCACACACACACACACACACACTCACCAAGAAGTTCCCTCTCCTCCTGACCGGCTCCAGGCGCTTGGCCACCCGCTTCTCCTCCTCGGAGCCACAGCTGTGGAGGACATAGAGCTCCACGGGGTCGAGCCACAGCAGGCTCAGGCTGACCGTCCTCAGCACGCAGCAGATGGTTAAAAACAACACGACCAGCACGCCCAGAGCCCACGGGGGGATGTAGTCAGTCGGCAGAGCCCTGTCGGGGTCCACCCGCAGCCTGTCCGGGCCCGCAGACCTCCATCTGCCCCCGCTCAGCACGCACAGGTGGTGGAAGCTCTGCTCGCCGTCGGAGGGGCTCCACGGCCGGACCTCCACCGTCACCAGCCCGCTGTGGAGCTCGTCCTGGGCGAACTTCCCCGTCACCTCCGGAAGGCGGACTCGTTGCGCCGGTTCTCCTCTAGACACGGGTCTCGGGTGTCCCCAACAGCCCCCGGCCGCTCCGCCAGCTGCCCCCGCGAACGCCACCCACGGCCAGCTTCCATTCAGGTCGGTCCCGAAGAGACGGAGCTTGAACGTGGCTCCTGGCGGCGCCGAGATGATCCGGTCATTCATGCACACTCCACCGGGCGGGTCTTCCAGCCGCAGCCCCAGAACCTGAGGCGCTTCCTCGCTGCAGGCGCCGTACCTGATCCCGCAAAGCAACAATATCATCAACAAGAACCGTAGACCTGCCGAGCTGGCCACCATATTGGAATTGGTCAGGCTGCCTCTGCGCCGATCATGTGACTCTGCAGCGGCGCCGCCCCCTCGGGCCGAGCCAGCCAATCAAATCAACCCTGCAACTGAGCTGCGTGGCGGCCATTTTGGCTCTCCGCGGCCAGGCGGAGCTCTGAGGCCACCGTTCATTTTGGATCTTGATTCACATGTTTTGATTCATGTTTTTCACCGCCCCCGTGAAAGCAGCGAATTGGAGTCAACCTGTGCTGACACCCAATAGAACCTAAAAAAACAAGTCACACCTCCATGTTGTGAGCTTTCGAAGCCAGCCAGCCATAACCAAAACACATTGATCAAATTCTTGCTCATTTTAAACCTTTAAATAGGAATAGTAATGCTGTGCATATTGTGCATTAAGAATAAAAACCAGCCAAGGAGTTTGTTGATACTTTTGTTTGTAATGATCTGTAAGGACTGAGCATCCATGCATCTATTTTCTTTTAAGCTCTGCTAATTCCAGGTTGTGGAAGCTTAGAATCAGCTTTAAAAGTGCTTCTTTGCATTCCTTCTAAACAATCCGCTTGTGAATGATACACAGTGGAAAAAATCACTAACCCAAGAAGCCCGCACCAGAAAATATTTAACCTTCCCACGTCTCACCGGCGGAGGCTTAAAAGCAACACGACGGGAGTTGCTGATAAGCCAAGCTGACCCCGGTCCTCCCTTGCCCACTTCAATGCGGTCCCAGCGCAGAAAAATGTCTGCACAAGGAAAATGTCTGCGCAGATCAGGCCCGCGCCGGAATTTTAATATTTCTGAGCAGCGGGAAAGGAGGCGAGATAAGCGCATGGGGAAAAATGAATGAGGTAAAAGAAGGGGAAAAAAAAGACAAAAAGTGGAAAGGAAGTGTGTGGGAGAAGAAAAATGTGCCAAGAATGACAGATAACTGAGGTTTAGAAAGGAGGACCACGATAGTTTTAGAAAAAATAATGAGAGCAGGATGTGAGGAAGTCAGAGAAGACAGGGGCAAAATTAATGTCTGAGGTCGACTTTGTGCAAGGTTTATTGCTCTTTAATTGCTTTCCTATAGCAAAACAATGCAAATAAAACTCAAAATTAAATATCTTTCCTTAATAAATAGACTTTTTTTTATCTCTCAGCATCACATAAATGCCCTTCATTTACACAGTATTTACAGAAGTAACAACCCAAACATCAAAAAAGAAACTGAACACAGTATCTCTGGATCTATCACCCAATAAAAGCTGCGTCTCACAGCTGGAAGCCCGATTCACACGTCCATATTCAAGCATATAACCCCCCAGACTGGTAACAATAAATACACTGTATACAATAAATACAACATCAACCAGTAGAATGAATCCATTTCACCGACAGCCAGCCGGTGGCTTTGGAAACCAGGATAAGACCGTTTGCTACACAGGACCCATGAACCAGCAGGCGGGCCTGCGTCTGTCTGTTATTGTCCTTTGTTCAATCAACCTTCTAGCCGATCTCTGGGCCCTTCGATGGCCCTAGACTGTTCTCCCTGCATGTGCGTTTAAGCAGGCGGGCCCGTCACCGTCGCAAAATCTGGACCAACAACTGATTAGTAACATTG
>CAAE01014764.1:2163165-2177613 GCA_000180735.1 Tetraodon nigroviridis | reverse complement strand
TTAAGAAAGAATCACGTGACCGATACAGGAACTGTATCGTTTGGATGTGGCGCGCCAAAGTGTGTTTATAAGGAAACAAACTGTATCAACATGTCGTGGGTTTGTTGGATGGAGTTTAGCAGAATTATGGATCGTTCTAAGACATTTTCTCCCGTGTGGAATAACTTTGATCTTGTATCGCCAAACAAGGTAAATCTTTTTCTCCTTTGAGCATTGTTTACTGTTATGTACTATTATTTACGCTGGCGCATTGCACTCACTTTATCAGTATAACAATGAATGACCTGTGATACATATGATAGTCAGTTAAAGAGCCTTTATTCATTTTATTTTGTATTATGTCATTATTATATTATTAAGTGAATGCAATTCTCCACCTTAGTTTTAACTCTGTTCTGCAGGGGTCACTATTGGGTGACCAACACAGTATCAATACAGTGCCGACACAGTTTGTGTAGTAGTGTGTCAATACACTCCTTGAGGTATCATCGTCCCATCACTAGTTTCAGTGGCAAAGTGGCGAACATACGCGTGTGTATCTATTTATCCATCAGTCGCAGAGGCAAAGTAGACGAGGTAGAGACACTGTTCAGCTGGGGCTGACGGATTTTGCTGTCCAAAATATTGAAACTGACCCTAGCCCGAACCCTAACCTTAGCCCTGATGCTAATGCTAAGCCTAATGCCAATTCCACCCTAAAAAAAAAAAATTGCGTGAGACTCCTTTGCGCATGGGCGAACTGGCGACGGCTACAAGGCCGGTTGCCGTTAGACTCCTTTGCGCTTGCGCGAACCCGGCGACGGCTAGAAGGCCGGTTGGCGTTAGACTCCTTTGCGCATGCGCGAGACTCCTTTGCGCATGCGCGAACCGGCGACGGCTAGAAGGCCGGTCGCGTTAGACTCCTTTGCGCATGCGCGAACCGGCGACGGCTTCAAGGCCGGTTGGCAGTAGTTTCAGTGGCAAAATGGCGAACATACGCGTGTGTATCTATTTATCCATCAGTCGCAGAGGCAAAGCTGACGAGGCAGAGACACTGTTCAGCTGGGGCTGACGGATTTTGCTGTCCAAAATATTGAACCCTAATGCTAACCCACACGCTAATGCTAAGCCTAATGCCAATTCCACCCTATAAAAAAAATTTGCGCGAGACTCCTTTGCGCATGCGCGAGACTCCTATGCACATGCGCGAACCGGCGACGGCTTAAGCGCCACCTACTGTTTCACCCTGGGAGTCCACAGAGACGCCGAGCACAAAGCACAAAACCGACAACACAGTTTGGTGCCTTGTGTAATGTGCGTGCGACGTATGGCAGTGATATAACTCCAGAGCTGCCAATGCGCAGCTGTTTAATTTAATTAGCGGTACAGCTGTTATCCGACGTATTCAATGAGGAATCGACATTTTCAAGAACATTTATTAGCAGAAAATAACAAGCACTCTCAGCAACCATTATTCTCACCATTGATCACAAAATCATCTTTTGTTAGTAACTGAAGGCAGCAAGCCGAATTCATTTTGAATAACATTGAATTGAGATTAAGTGATTGCGCCAACAAATCATTGTTTGCAACAAAGAACATTCTAAAATAAATTTCGTAAATTTTGACTTATATTAATTTATTTCATTTTTCACCGCATTTCAAAAACGGGGCACAAAGAAGTAAGTGAGATGATAAAGGACTCATCATCAGATGCGGCTGCACTGACACAGAAAATCTATTTTTCAGACATAATGAGGACCAACTAAAAGTGGGGCACGAATAAAAATAGGGCCCAAACCTGGCAGAGACATTAATTTCCACTACGTTTGTAGGTTTTTAATTGACAGGAGGGGCAGATGATGTTTGTGGCCCCAGAGGACCCGAAATGTAGGTTATATAGGCGGCAGCTCAAGTGCCTTCAGTCGATGTATGGAGGAAGATGGTTTGTATGTGATGTTCGCCGATGTTCCTGAAATAGAAATATTTTTATTTAATATTTTTGTGACACTAAATAAAATCAGAGGTTTGACGTACATTAAGCAAAGGGTGTACTTCCCCGAATCGGCCACTAGAGGGGAGAGTAACACTCGTAAATCTGCGAGCGGAATAAAGCGAATCAGCCCCGTCGGACCCAAACTTGAAAGATGCTGAAAGAGTATAAAAAGAGGAGAGATAGAGGATTGGTATGTAAATCTTGATGATGACAGTATGTAAACGTCAACACAGCCAGTGTACAAGTTGAGTCCTAAAAAGAAATTTTAGTTGTACAAATATTATTGATCATCTTATCTTGGTTTAGTGTTTAATGTAACAATCACTATCAATGAAATTTTGAAGTTTACCGACCAATACAGGCAATTTATTGCATATCAATAAATTGCATGCATGATATATAAGATAGTATAAGCTGTAGAAAGCCAAATGTGATTTTAATGTGAGTCTTTTAGTCCTGAATTTGACTGAATCAATCGGATTTGAAAACTTTGTCCTTATTCTATCAGCTTATCCTTGCAGTAATAACAACCTCTCCTGCTCTCCCATGTTTACTTTTTTTTAATCTGTCAAGTGTAAATGTCAGAGTAATTTTACCTTCTGTGAGTGTGACAATTAAACAAGCGGGAGACAAATTGATGCCAGTCAGCCAAGATAAGAAGACAAAAGTGTTCAGAAAATAATATATTTATTTCAGCTCTGAATACGTGAACCAAAAGTCATATTTTGAATTCTCGTTTTTGCCACCTCACACACTGTTCTCAAACTAATCCTAATCTTGTTTTGCTCCAAAGCAACAGTTAGATCAACGGTTCTGATTAATGAAGCAAATTAAACCCACATAGATAGAAGCACAGCATGAACTAAATGAGTCAGTGCAAATTCTAACAAAAGCCTCCAAATATCACCTGTGACATTTGTGTTAAGACCTTTAGTTCTTGGAAAACATTTTCTCTAAATGTTCGGTATTTGGGTTGTGTGTCCCACGCTGCTGCCTGTGTGTTCACACTGCAGGTAAATTAACACGCTGAGACATTTCTCGCCGTGGCCCCCTGGGGTTCCATCTTTACTGTGTTTTGGAACGACTGCTGTCTTATTTGCATACACATGCAGCCATGGATGCTGTAGATAGGCTGCAGATGCAGAGGGTTGCTGGCAACCCCCAGTAACCCGGCTAGTCGGTGAACCCCAACCAGCATGTGTGCTAATCAGTCATTTTGGATGGTTGAATCTGGTCTGTTTGTGGCCCTTGGTCCTCCCTTCACTCAGCACCAGACTGTTCCAGGATCCCTGCCTACCAGACCAGGCCACCTGCTCAGTCTCCCTCAGAAAGAACCAACCATGAACCGGAGCTCTGTGCTTGGGCAGCTGTGCAAACATCACCCAGTTGTAGATGAGTTGAGCACCACCACCCGATTGACCAGCCCAACCAAGAGAAATGGAGAGATCTGACTAATCGCTTGTTGCTGACGAATGTGACGTTGGTAAAGTCAGTATTTGTCATTCAGAAGTAACACTTGTTCTGGTTTTCCCTCTTTTCTTTTTTTCCTGGATGTTCATCTCAGAAGATGGCACGCTTGGATGGAGGGGACTAGATGTAGTCTGAGGACTCGGAAATTAAATATGTGCAATAAAAGGAAAGGCTGTTTGTTTGTCATCTCCAGTGATGCATTCAGGTGTCACACAGAATCCTGGAGAACAGTAGTTTCCCTCATGACATCCGAACATCTGAACATGCACACAGGAGTCTGCTGGCACACGTTCATTTCCACACCATTGCATCTGGTATTTGTTGGCTAAAGATAGACGGATTTCAGTTGGTTTTTTTAATTACAGTAATTCAGGAGAATGAAGCTGGAGCAGCGCGGACAAGCGTGAAACAGACCTGACATCAGATGAAAGGGTGTGTTCATCCTGTAAAGAGAATAATGTCAGCTTCTCGGATCTTGTCAGGGGTGCGAGCCTGGCTGTGATCACATAATAACCCTAAGTAATAAATAAAGAGGCCCCATTTTTGTTTTACAGCTTTGCGGTGGAATAAAAATCGACGTTTTACACGCCCTCATTTATACGATTACAATAAAAACGATTTCCCTCTCATAAAAGGAAGCAATATTCTGCACCAAACCATTAAAAAGTTTCACTCGGAAGGTTTTTTTCTCGGTTGTGAGTCAAATCCTGGAAAGCTGGGAAGTCATTAAGGCCATGCTCACTTTTTATATTCATTTTTATTACGGTTACATTTTCAGTTTTATTTATAAAGGCGAGCTTTTAATTTAAAGAAAGGTGCCCGTGAATAGATAGGTTGCAACCAATCAAATCAAGTATACAACAATGTGATGAATAGGTATACTTTCCTCCAAAAACATCAGAAATCCTTTGAATTACATGTTGAGAGAAGCTGAGAAGCATAAAGTTTGAAGTGATCTGATTTAACGATCTCCTGAGGACGTCAATCAGGGACGAATCATTTGGGCAATTACTCAAATTGTTTGTCCGCGGTTTTTCTCTTTTTTCTTGAAATGTAAAGTTCTAATGCTGTGGAGAATTAAAACATTGAGGGCTTTCTTCCCTCCTCCCTCGCACTGATGTTTCAGAAATACTTTGATTTAAACAGAGAGCGCAAACACGGAGCCCATCTGAAGCTGTGCGTAAAAAGGCGCGTCCTCGTTTCTTTCCCTCCCGGTGGCATCCTCGTCAGCTCTGCTCCACATCTCAGCGAGCAGAGTCACGCTAAGAGGAGCCCAAATGCCGGAATATATGAGCCTCTTCGTGTATTTTGGATTGACTTTAAAAAGAAAAGTTCGGGCAAACGCGCGGACCTGACCGGGGGAGTTCGCGTCTTTATCCTCCTGCTGGTCTACTCGTCACGCACCTCTGTGGAAAACCCGCCTGTGGTGATCAAAACGTCCCCGGCGCACTTTCTCTCACCATCTGTCTGACACACCAGAGTGTCCGTAAATCTCAATGTAGAGAAAATAAATCTTGGATTCTTTTTTTTGGCACGGAGAAACGAGCGAGGAGCCACTGAAACCAGTAAGAACGGTATTTATTTTGAGTTTTGACTTGTGTTGAGCTTCATGTCAACCTATAGGATATTGTAGTATTGACTGATGTGATGATTTCAACAAAAATAGAGTGAAAAATAAACTCTGGCAGTGTCTGCACAAAATAATGTGCAATTAGTCGTCTGATTTTTATGCATAATTTAGAAATTGTCAGCAAAAGATCAACAGCAACAATAAAACATGTAATTTTCCTGGAGGATGTGGAAGCATTACATTCTGTTCCTGAAGCAATCAGCTGGATCTTAAAACACAACATCACACCAAGAGAATTAGTTGCAGAAAATGATCTAATAGAAAGTTTCTGCATTTAAAAGACTCAATTTTTATTGATAAAATTTGCCAGATTAGCATCTGATTCCAGAATTCGAACCACCGTTTCACCAAACATCTCACTCCTGTCTTTTTCCCGTTGGTAACGGCTGGCTGCGCCCACGCAAAGGTCAGCACTGTGTAGGTCAGACTCCTAAAATATGAATGCAAAAGTTGAGACGTGCATGCGAGCGAGAGGAGCTTTACGTGAGCAGCGGATGCACAGTTCGACCCCCTGACTCATATAATAGCCGTCCCTTTTAGTGTAAATGGCTGAAATTACATTATGTCTTTTTTCCCCCCCAGAGTATTTTGTTTTGTTCTGTGTCTCATTCCTGGAAGTCAAAGGTCATGGATGATAAAACAATAACAGGCGACGACATTTATTTTAGAAATTTGCGTGATGATGTGTGTTAGTCACCCGCAGCCATCACATCCCACTGTGGGAGAAAAGCTGCAGGGTGCAGTTTCAAATCCACAAGCACCGGAAACCGACTGAACAAATACACCGTTTCCGCTGGCGTGTGTTGGCCGCGGCCGTGACAGGTGTGACGGAGCACCAGCGATGCCGTGGTGCTGATTCTGCTGCCGCCACTGCTGCTGCTGCTGCTGCTTCCCAGCAATCAAAGCAGACGAATTGGACCAAGACCAGTTTTTAACACAGAGAAGTAGAAAAAGTAACTTCTGATGAGAGCTGATCTCTGTCCCTCTGGTGCTGTAGATGAAAAAGCAGAAGGTTCCTACCATGATCCACTAATTAGGCAGTTATTTTTCTCCACCCACACATATCAAATGTTGTGACACCACAGTAAGCAATGTTTTAGCTCCGCCGACGTCTCTCCGAGCAGGGTTTTGAGAAAGCAATTTCCTGTAAATCAAAGCTCAAACTCCCCCATAATTCAAATCATGAAGGTAGCAGCATGCCGAATGTGAAGGGAGATAGAGAAGCTCAAAATCATGTTTCCACCAGAAATAATATGTGGGCTTTTAGAAAATTAGCACAGTAATATACAATTTGTTCATCTATTGTTGGTTAATTGATTCTTATAAAGTCAGGTTTTTATAACTGTTATGCACAGAGCTAATTGCTAATCGTCAAGATTTTTCTTTCTAACAGAAATAAAGGCATGTTGCTTTTGGCTACAGGATCATGGGTCTTTTTTTCTATGTCTACACCTGTAGGAGCCAACCCTTAGACCGCCAGCACCATGGCCGCGGTCCCAGACGCCCCCTGCCTGTCGGAGCTCGGAGGACTCCCGAACAGAAACGCCAGCCTCATGTCCGGCGTCCAGCCCTGCAACCGGAGCACCGCCCGCAGCCCGCCTTACTCCCCGCAGGCCACTGCAAGTATTGCCATCGCCATCACCTTCATGATGATGGTGACCATCGTGGGCAACATCCTGGTCATTATTGCCGTCCTGACGTCGCGGTCCCTGAAGGGAGCACAGAATCTCTTCCTGGTGTCTCTGGCAGCGGCAGATATTTTGGTGGCCACTCTCATTATTCCCTTCTCGCTGGCCAATGAGCTGCAGGGCTACTGGGCCTTTAGCTCCATTTGGTGTGAAATCTACCTGGCGCTCGACGTTCTCTTCTGCACTTCCTCCATCGTGCACCTGTGCGCAATAGCGCTGGACCGCTATCTGTCCATCTCTCGGCCCGTGTCCTACGGGGCCAAGCGCACGGCTGTACGCATCAAGGCGGCCATCATTGTGGTCTGGATGATCTCCGCAGTCATTTCTTTTCCTCCTCTTCTTACCTTGGACAAGAGCGAAGGAGGCGAGGAGGCCTGTGAATTGAACAGTGAACGCTGGTACATTCTCTACTCCACCATCGGCTCCTTCTTCGCCCCCTGCGTGATTATGATTCTGGTGTATATTCGGATCTACCAGATCGCCAAGCAGCACACGCGCTGCCCGCCTGGACAGAAAAGTAAAACAGGAGCGGGGAAGAACGGGAACATGATGACGTGTAAACATCCTGTGAAGCTATCTCAGAAGATGCAGCACAGGAAGGCTCCAGCGGTGGTGAATGCCGGCCAGGAAAAGAAGGTCCTGACTAAAACACCAGACTCTGGCTCACCAGGGCTGCAGAACCCGCCTGGAAGTACCAGGAGCCAGGACCCCCAGCACCATCCGAACAATCCAACCACCACATTGGCCCAGGAGGCCCCTGTCATGCCCTCACTTCCCCAAGGTGACAACCAGATCCCCGCTAAGGAAGAGGTCCGGAATCCTCCTCGAACACACGACAAAGCCCATCGGGACAACACATCCAGCTCCGACTCCGAAGCCGAGATGGAGCCGGTCGAGGAGAGGGTGGTCGGCGCTGGCAGCAAAGAAGAGATGAGCAAAGCTGGCAGGCAAACTCTGGGGCTGTCCCAAAGCCAAGGGTTCAGAGGGCCGGTGGAAAACCTGGCCTGCAGATCCAAAACCACTGTGGCCACACCGTCCGGAGTCAAACTGGCCCTGGAGGACAGTCCAAAGGTTGGGGGGACGCCCATATCGCGGCGGAAGGCCATGCTGAACAGGGAGAAGAGGTTCACCTTTGTGCTGGCAGTGGTGATGGGGGTATTTGTCATCTGCTGGTTCCCTTTCTTCCTTTCTTATTCTCTCCAGGCCGTGTGCCCGGAAACGTGCAGCATTCCGCTCCCCTTGTTTAAATTTTTCTTTTGGATAGGCTACTGCAATTCCTGCGTCAATCCAGTGATATACACCATCTTCAACAATGACTTCAGGAAGGCCTTTAAGAGGATACTATGCCGGGACACAAAAGGATCCTTCTTTTAGAAGAGAGAGCGTGGCGTTTGGAACTGGACAGAAAAACAGTTTGTGGAAAGAAATAAAGTGTTTATTTGTGTATTTTACCCCTAAGGACCCTCGATGTTGAGCGCTGGAACAAACACTTCTGCGTTTGGGAGGAAATCGCCTCAGTTTTCTCTCTTACACGGAGACTGGGATTTCAGAAATCCACATTCAAGTGGCTGAATCAATTATCTATAATGTTGTTTAAGAATACAGCGTAATTAAATATTCAATGACTCTGAAGGCAAGTGATTTGGTTAGGTTTTGAAAAAGGAAGTCAAGAGGAAACAGGGTCTGTGTTCACCATTTCAGTCCAAACACAACTATGATTGTACGTGTGTGCGTGCGCGTGTGCGTGTGTGTGGAGGAGAGTTGCCTGAGGGTCTGACTGAAAGAGAACAAATATCACTAAGTGTCTTTTATCGAAGATAAAATGGGCACTCAAGGAACACAAGATCAGGGAAAATGTGAGCATCCGCTCTGTGCCTCTCACTCTCTTTCCTCCTCCGACCAGAGCTTAACGCAGAACACACAGAACATGTACATAATCCTGGATTGAGTTCTATTCCCCAGTTTGTGGACTGCTGGATGGTACACCTCTCTATGGGATTCATTAACGTGATACCTGGAGGTTTTACCAGGAGGAAAAGAGAGCAGCAGAACTGAGACTCAGCAAACGCTACATAAAAGACGACAGCCGGACACGTGTAGCGGCACATCGCTCCCCCCAGTTCCTTTAATCTTTCCTCCCTTTAATGTTATTTCCCCCAAATAATGACTCAGAGCACACAGACTAAAGATGGAGATGCAGTTTGTGCTATTATGGAAACTGGTGGACTATGAACTTTCTCTTTTTCGGCCTCGCTGCCAAAGCAGCGGCGCTGCTTTCGGACGGACGTAAAGGCTGGACGCCTTCATTTGTTTGGGATCTTGAATATGTGTGTGATAAGAGTTTGTAGCTGCATGTTTATTTATTTGTGTGGTTCTTTCAAAAATGCATACCAAGGAAGCCGACAGAAATTATTTCCAATAAACCAGCCGCGTGTGGCATCAGCTGCGGCGCAGCGTTAGCTGTGGCTTAAGACAGTATTCTTGCTTATTGTGTTAAAGTCCAACTGAAAATAAACTTTTTTCTTGATTGGTGAAGAATTCTTGAAACAGCTTGGTTCAAATGTAACTGGTTCTGGGCTGTACAAGCTGTCCAGTCATCAGGCACCTCGGCAGCGCTCCAGAAGTGTCCGAGCGCCTCTCCAGCTCAGTTCCCAACAGCCGGAGCTGCTGCCGGTGCCCAAGCAGGATTTTCTGAACTCTGGACTTGGAAACAGACCCAGAGGTCTGAGAAGTACACACCTACCACTGTTACTGCTGCTGTGCATGGAGCAGGTGCGCGTCCATGCACTTAGAGCAGATGCTGTAGTACTTGGGCACCTGGAAGCTGACATGCTGACCCGCACTTATCCATCACTAAACTGAAATTCTGGACAGCCAAGAGAAGAAGAGCCAGACTCAGACAGGCCGCTGATGCTCAATCCCTCCTGTCTTTGCTCTTTCCACACTTTTGTTGCTACAGACAGATTTACTTTGTGCAGGGAACCTAAACCGTGGATTCATTGGACAGGCTGGTGGGACTAGCTGATGCTCGCGGTGGTTTTCCGAGAAAAACTTGCAGCAACGGTGCAGCTTTACTTCATCCTCAAAACTGAAACATCCACACAAATGATGCACGTTGGCTCTCACCTACTCCCCTATGTTCTTTTAGTGCTCAGACAGTTCACATGTTGGGAATCTACTTTGTCCACTCATGACATTCATGTGTTGACTGAGGTTTCTGAGTAATGGAGGACAAATATGCAGGAAACAGAATATCTGTGTTCAGGGGGAGGTGGCTTTAATGGCGCTCCTGGAAACTCAGTGTTTGCTCTTCGCCCCACCAGTTAGGAAACATGACACATTGCCCTTGTTTGAAATTTCTTCTTTACACTCAATTAAGCATACTCTGCCTTACAGAACCGGCAGTTTTAAACAGCTGAGTGACACAACCACCCTGCTGATATTCTACTTAGCTGTAAAACAGCTACCGTAAATTCCGGACTATAAGCCGCTACTTTTTTCCCAAACTTTCAACCCTGCGGCTTATTCAGTGATGCGGCAAATTTATGTACTTTTTCTAACGGCCGCCAGGGGCGCTCGAGTAGAAAAGGTAAGAGTGAGACAGGTGGAATATATGTGTCGAGGAAGATGCAAGTTTAACGTAACTTCGCGCTTTGTCCATGAATAAAATTAGCATGAACAGACCCTCATCATGGAAAATTTAAGAAGAAATGCATATGACGCAGCTTTCAAGTTAAAAGCAGTCGAGCTGGCTTTCAGTGACTTTTACCGTTTTTTTTAACCAGCCCTGTTAGTGCTGTGCTACCGTATTCCTGCTGTGTTACTGCCGCGTCACAGGCACTGTTTGGAAGAAAAGCTAAGGTATATTCTTAAAACTTTGAAAGCTCTTTCTGTGTACCGTCTTTCTTTGTAAATATCTCATGTTTCAATGTGGGCACATGCGGCTTATAGACAGGTGCGGCTTATGTATGCACAAAATGTTTTTTTCTTTAAAAATGTACTGGGTGAGGCTTATAATCAGGTGCGCTCTATAGTCCGGAAATTACGGTATATCCTTCGGGAAAAGACCACAGTTCACAGTTACACACCAGTTTAAACTGTTAACATTAACTCTAGAGGGTTTTTTGGGTTTTTAAACAAAACTGTACAAATGGTGTGATGTCAGCTGGACTTTGAACTTTGCCTGTATCAGTGTTGGTTGTATCTGCTTGTATTTCCTCTCCTGTGCTGTCGTGTCCCAGTGCTTTAATTTTTTAAAAATCAATCCATATTAGGACTGAATAAAGGGCATGGCGAGACTGCATAAACGTTGCTGGTTGTTTCAGGATGTGGGCGGTGGGGGCACTTACAGAGATCAGAATAATGCAATCAGACAACATCACTTCTCCCTGTCACAGCATTTGTGAAACAATCTTCTTCTGCATTGGCATGACAACGCTAATGTAAGCACATGTAAATAACAATAAATATGCGCGACCCTAATTGGCATAATGAAGTCTACAAGACTCGTATTAGGCTGTACTCTTTAGGCACCATCAGTGTGAGCTGTCAGAAAGCCAGAGCTGGATGTTTGTTGCTTTGTGCATCGCTGACTTGCCTTATGATTTGAATTTAGCGAAATGCATGAAAGCGTTCCAGTGGTATAATTTGGTTTAATTAGCAGCAGCTCTTATCTCTGGGTGAATACACATCCTGTCTCCAAGAGCTACATAAACCTCCCAGATTTCAAGCCCCAAAAATGTAGGATTTAGGAGTTTGTTTTGTGTGTGTGTGTGTGTGTGTGTTAGGAAACAAAGCACACAGCAGCTCACACTCACAAAAGAGCCCGCTAATGCCACAGTGACCACAAATGATGTCTTATGAAGCAGTGGCCCAGTTTCAGCCAGAATCACACTGATTTCCAAAGAACTCTGTAGATCTGCGTTTCTGCTCCAGCAGTTGGGCTCAGGCTTGTGCATTCTGTGACCTGCACGTTGCTATTTGGAGTTCATGTACACCACATCTGCTGTGCCTGTTCAATTTATAGACCCAAACAGCAGCGAGACTTTGGCTCAATGGGGACTGCCCGCTCGATCAAGAGTCTTTCTGAGGACAAAGAAGATCGAATCTGACTCAGCTCGTACACTTTGGTGAGTCTGAATTGACCCTAACTGTGGACACAAGAGTGCAAAGCCAACTAAAACCAACAGCCTGACCAGTCAGCTGCCCACGCTACTGTGGGCGGCACAGAAATATAATTTAGGAGTACTAGATGCAATTCATGATGCATGACTTAACCAGACAGAGAAATCCGCATATACCGTTTTATTCTTACTTTACAACACAGACAGTAAAATGCTCTAAACGTTTTAAAGAGAAAATATTTTTAGCATAAGTCACCTTAAGACTGGTCTACTGGTGGATTTGCATTTTCTGAGAAAAGAAGCACCTTTTATTAAAGTTTTTTCCCAATGTATGTTAGATACGTTTCACTTAAACATGTAACAAACCTTAACACAAAGTGCTAATTCACACGTGTATTCTTTTGTATTTTGTACAAATACAAAATGGAAAATCTTTAATCTAATTTCTTCCAGAGCTTGGTTGACGCTTGATTTGAATGCTTGGCAAACTTTTTATTTTTTTTTGTACTGAACTCAAGTAGCCAAACATTCATTTGAATGTCAAATGTGCTGCACTGGGAAATTCTTTAAAAAGTCAAATAATAATATATTCATCTGACTCTCCGCTCAAAAGCTTTAGGTTATTGGATTTTTTAATGTCTTTTTGATGACGCCATATTAGGCAGCTCCCTTGTTGTTTTTGTCCATCAGGATGTTCTGACATCAGCGCGACGGTGCCACTCAGTGTGACATTCTACATCCTCCAAACATGCCTCCTAATGAAGTCAAACAATAGCTTTTTATTGTATCTGTAATGTGAGTCCAGCAAGATAAACGCAACACAAAGAAACGACACAAAGAACAGCAGCATTCCAGCGTCTAATCCGCACACGTCTGGATATGGTCCCGATGAATTTTGCACAAAGATGTAATTATGGGTCATGTTTTCGTGTGTGCGTAGACCTGGTGCCTATATGAGCAAAGTGTTGTGAATTATTCATCTCCACTTCCACATGATTGCTGCTCTTCTGTAACCATCATGCTGCACCTATGGGCATTATTTAAACCAGTATAATGGGAAACATGTAAAGAGTTATGTGCCTTCTCCTCTTACCTGGTTTGTTGTTGAATTAGTTTCTATGAGTTTAACAGTTTAGAAAGAGAGTCTCTGGAGGTTCATTTACATGCAAGAAGACAACAAAACCAGCTCCAGCTCCTTGTGTGACTGACAGCCTCATTGTGAGGTTTTACATATTTGAAAAGGTTGTGTTTTGTCAAGACAGATGTAGATTATCTTTCCTTCTGTGCATGAGATGAGAGGATGGGTGCTGTGAGATTAGCATTGTGGAAGGTGCAGAGCTGTGTTACCGCTTCAGCACAAAGCAAGAGTGAGACTTTTCATTACCTCCACAGTGTTAGAAATCAACAGACAGTCACACAAAAACATTAGCTGTAGCCTTCAGCTGAAACGACACGTTTGTTCCCACCCTTGTTGTCTCTTTACTGTCTGTCTGATTCCAAATTGCCCTTCAGCCACCAGTGGGAGGGTGGTCCTCCTCAAGGTTTTTTCCTGTTACCAGGGCCTTTTTTCTTGTCACCGTTGCTTGAAACTCTCTCTGTTGTGCCCAGAGACAATTACAACTGTTAAACATCAGCAGAAAATAACCAGCACACCCAAGAAAGCAGTTGTAATAACAACCACAGATGTATGACACACATAAAATATTACTAATGAAAGATGAGAGCAACCATAAAGTGACTCTTGACCTTTTCTTGTGAACTAAAAGGGAGACGTGATATCGAAAACAGATCCAATTGGTTTCCCGCCATGTGACCTTTAACTGGAGCTGTTTTAATTGCAAAAGTCACTTCTCAATTTTCAAGCATGTGCGCTGGCCGTTGGAACATGGCAGTGTGTTTTTCTGAGAATGCATCATATCTGACCCCTGACTGGATAATTGAAGCCACCTACTCTCCCTCTGCTCTCTCTGAAGAGTACCCTTTCTAAAATCCACTCCACAGCAGTGAAAGGAAACAGCATGTGCAATTTATTTTTGCTGAATTTTACACAAAAAACAGCCGACACAATAAATATTGCGGCACAAGTTGGTGTGAGAGATCCACAATTGTGGACACAAAGCATCTCAATCACCTCTAGTTGTTGACAGCAGGACTGTCCCGCGACCCGTGAATATACAATAATCACAATTCCACCCGCGTTCAGATGTTTTTTCTCCTGCTCTCCAGGACCTTGCGAAATTTGCCTGGGTTGATTCTTGCAAATGAGCCGCTCATGTTGCTGGTTAAACGAGTGCTGATGCTGGCAAGTGATAGCGAAATTTAACTGATATGGCAACGAAATCATTCCTGTGTTAGAATACTGACTGGACCGACATGCATGGTCAGTATGCAGCTCATCCATCTCCAGGAATAAGTAGATTCATGCTTAATAATAATTATAAACGAATGGTAATTGTTATTGCTAGGGTGTCACTATGCTAATTAAATGATTATATGTACTCACATATCACTTCACAACATATTAGCTTTTGCTTTAGTTACTTCTGCACTCATTATGCAGTG
>CAAE01014764.1:2148914-2163115 GCA_000180735.1 Tetraodon nigroviridis | reverse complement strand
CGATCTGCCTCCAGTACCATTATGCTTAGTGAAGTCTCCACCCTGATTTGAGGGGGGAAAAAAGCTCATGTTATATCGTTTGCATGGAAGCCGTGAATTTTGCCAAAAAAAAAAAAAAGAAAAAAGAAAAACCCGTACCTGGCACATGAACTTAGGGATGACGCGATGAAAACCGGAGCCCTTGTAGCCAAAACCTTTCTCTCCGGTGCACAAAGCCCGGAAGTTTTCTGCAAAATAGGCACTTGGTCATGGAGGCCTCGGCCTACCATATCAGCATAGTCCTGAGATTCATGGCCAACATGGTGCAACCGGCCCGAGTCAAAGTCCGCCATCAAATCAAATCAAACGGGCGACCAACAATAGTTCCGCTCTCTTCCGTCCTCGAGGACGGGGCCCACGTGGTCGCTACACTTGGCTCCAAAACTGGTTTTTCGCTTCCTGCCTCGCCCAAAACCCGGCGGTCCATGAGCACACAAAGAACCCCCCAAACGAGCATTAATACACTCCAACGACGCTTAAAATGACCCGATACTAATGCGGTGGCATAATACGAGCTAAAATGAAACATTTCTCCGCGTTAAAAGGTACTTGCCTGCAGTCTTTGGTACCACATCGGCCCGAAGCTGCAGAAAGACAGCAGACACGTTTCAGTGCATAGTTCAGGGAAGTGGCGCGAGTCCCGTTAATATAAATCATTGACGCGCTCGTTACCTCCATCACAATCCTCCCAGTTGGTTTTCCGTCACACGCGATGTCAAAAAATACCCTTGGTTTGGCCATTTTGAAAATATAGTTTGCACCTCAAAGAGCTCCGGACGGCGTACCGAGAACTTCCACAGCCCGAATTTTATAGGATTTGATGCGCCTGTGACGCAGAGGCTGAAAGCCAATCACAGCGAGGCTTTTTGTACTGGGCCAATAGGAACGCAGCAAAGGCGGATTAATACGAAACCGCTGTCAGGCGGAAGCCCGAGCCGTGGTGGCACGAGTTAGACGCAAAATAAAAGCACGACACAAAGACCAACATGATTTTATTAGCGAAGATCGAGCAGGAAAACAACAACTAATTAAATATTTATAGCTGTCAAACGTTTTCAGTTTGAAAGAATCAGACCTTTGATAAAATGCCAGAAAACTACCCATTTTACGACTGACCTTTATTAGCAATACCATAATGACAAGCGTCCTTTCCCTTTCATGCAAAAACAGTTTACATTTAGTTATATTTCATGTTATTTAACTACATTTGAACGGTAATGTGGTGCCTGAATGACAGGTCTAATAATACCCTTTTTATCCAATAGATGGTAGTAGGGCGCGTTGGGAAGTAAATTAAGAGATACAGCACGGTAAATTTAATTTATTTACACAATTACCATCATTGAATTCTTAATGTGTTAACAAATAGGGTGCCTAAATAACTAACATCTTAGATACAAAATATAAATTATTGGGACACGAACATTTTTATGACTGTTAGATTACCAGCATGTTTCTACTGACGTTGCAGATATGCATCACACTGAGCTTTGACTGGGATATGGAGGATTCATGAACTCCAGCCGCTATATGTCCTTATTTTAGCTCACCACAGTCAGCAACAACGACCTTGGCTTTGGGACTGCCGCTCTTTGTGCCTTGTTTCTCTATTGCCTTTACAACATCGATGCCCTCCACGACTTTGCCAAACACCACGTGTTTCCCATTCAGCCTGGGAAGGAACGGGCACCAGCTCAGTATGTAGCAAACCTTTAAAACAGGAATTACTGGACCTGAAAAAGCTCACCAATCGGTCGAAGCTGTGCAGATGAAGAACTGTGATCCATTGGTGTTGGGCCCAGCGTTAGCCATGGACAGCGTTCCCATACCTGTGTGCTTCAACTGGAAGTTTTCATCAGCAAACTTCTCGCCGTAGATGGACTTGCCTCCAGTTCCGTTGTGGTTGGTAAAGTCCCCACCCTCAAATAATCAAGAATAAACTATTCACAGGACCTCTAATAAATGAATGTGAAGAAAGCAAAGCGACATGACTACCTGGCACATGAATTTAGGGATGACACGATGAAATGTGGAGCCCTTGTAACCATAACCCTTCTCTCCGGTGCACAAAGCCCGGAAGTTTTCTGTAACATAAAGACACTGTCAATCTCTGCAGTCAATGATATGAAAAAATGGAACATAAGTCTAATTCAGTATTAAAAAGGTTATAGATATCTCTAGTCTAAGTAAAAGCTGATGGTTCTTACTCTATGTAGTTGCATCTTAACACAATCTTTCTTAAACTCAGATTGTGGTATTTAAATATTTGCCGGAGCTTTACCCACCTGCAGTTTTTGGGACCACATCAGCTCGTAGCTGCAAATAAATGAATTACAAAAAAAGAAACATGTTTTAATTCGGTAAAAGCTGGTTTCCAAACAAGCATAGTGTGTTTTAGAATCTAGATGACAGCAAAAAAAAAAAAAAAAAAATAATTCTGCTTTTGTAATGAACACTCGCGTCAGCAAAATTCCAAAAATAGTAATAATATAATGCTTTCCCCGTCATTTGTAAGAGGCTAAAGCGTGTTTTGAGAGCACATCGAGGATTTTATCAGGAGGCATCAGTATTCCCGAGCTGATGGGTGTTTCCATCAGAACGTCACTCTTGGGAATACGTTTGTTCTGCGCATGTGCACCTTTATCGCATATTTAAATATTAATTTAAAGGACATTTCTGCCAAACCTCCGACGTGCCTGCAATTAGATATTTTCCATGCGTTAAAATGAGATAAAATGCAAGACATGACGCTCGAGTCTGGTCCGTTTGTTTACCTCCATTATAATCCTGCCGGCGTTGACGCCATCAACAGTCATGTCAAAGAAAACGCGAGGATTTCCCATATCTTCACGGTTTTAGGGTGTTTTTATAATAAAAGTCCTCTTGGCAGCAGCCCTGATGCCCTCGTTCTCCACCAGTCTCTCTTTATGAGTCAAAGCAGCGCTGATGCAGAAGGAAAGGACCAATCACCGCCGCGTACACTGTGAAGAGACGGCCACGGACCAATCAGGATGGAGGTGGGCGGGACCTCGGCGACACGCTGTCGGCTGGTTCGATGACCTAAAATAGCTAATGGAGGTTGAATATTGACCTCCTGCATTATTAATATAATCCGCAGGCGTCGCCAGCCGCACTAACAGGTACCTGGCCCCTTTATGCAACCCTAACCCGGAGCTAGATTTAGTTCCAAAATGATTCGTTTTAGAACAACTATGATGTTAAATTAAAAGCCACCTGAAGTCTTTTTTTTATTTTGATTCAGGAAAGGGACAACCATATGTGCAATGATTATTATGATTAAAAAATAAATATAAAATAATGGCAATTACAATGTGTTACAAAATATGTGGAATACTTTACATTTTTTTGAAGTAAATTTGCAGTTAATTCGTCTAACATTTTCACCGTCGTTGCAATCCTGCTCTTTGTTTTTTTTTTTTTTTTCTGCACAATCAACCAAGAGTCTGAAACCTATTATAGAAAAAAAACCGTCAGCTTTGAAAATTGGCATTAAGAAACATTTGGACATTGTAAAATGCATTACTTTCTGGAAGCTGACTCTGTCCTGTCATACATTTTAGGGTGACCTCAATTTTGACAATGGCATTTTTATCCAACATATATATGTTGACCTTTCCAAAGATGGTGCATTATCCAACTAAGAACATTAAAATTACCATGATTAACAATTTGTTACACACACGTTCTCTAATGAAAACAGCTGATTATACAGTACATAAACCCGTGCCATGATGGGTTATACATGTGAAATGATCCAAAAACATAGAAGCATCTTTCTAACAGCAGAAAATGCCATACCATACAGTTGTAGTCATTTACAGTAAACCTAAAAAGGCCCAAAAATAGGGTCAAACTAACAGAGGCAAAGATGGGAGTTTGTTTGTTGTATTTCACAGTGCTGAAGGATGCCAGAGATGCAGTGAACCTCAGCAAGATTCAGTTGGAAAAACATGATTATTGTACATGTTTTTTTGTTTACTTAGATGTGTCTTATTTTGAACTGCCCTTGTTTTTACATTTTTGAGTGTTTGATGATGCGTTGGCTTCTTGTCATCGAAATCCATGAACGTTACATCACATATAAAAGCTACATCACATTTGGTTTATAAAAGCAGTAATGACTTCATGTGAGGAAGAAAGGGCTGAATGTTTCTGCTCGGTGAATGTTTACCCTAATTAATTGTCCAGGACAAGTTTTTTTTTAAAAATGTGTACCATCTTCTCAAACCATTTGAAGACTTTAGCGAAGTTTAAAAGAGAACGCCGGGGACCCGAAAACACAATGTCGGTTTTGTCTCTTTAGGAGTCATTTAGATTTAAAGACAAAAGTACATTTTATCTGACAGGATTTGACTTGTGTGCTTGTGAAACAACTCAAGTTAGATCATGAAATAACTCCCAGCATTCGTTGTCTTTCTCTTCAATCCAGCAACTGTACAAAAACATAATTTTACAGTATTGGAATCCTTCGGCCTGTGCTTTGTGCTATAGTTTATATAGTTTAAATGCTGGTCCGCAGAGTCAGTGCTTCGGTTCTGTGTTACATGAATGAACAACGTGTTTCCATAGAGAAAGTCTTCCTTCTATTCCTGCACACTGGACTGGACGTATACTAAAGGACAGCAGGACAATACAAAGATATATTACAACGCATTCATGTACATTAACACACACTCAGACGGATACACGCACGAGTGACGGGTGCCAGCAGACACCTGACAGTGAGGGCGGGACCACAGCCGACAACCAGAATCAGGTGTGAAAGATGAGTGTGAAGGCGGTCAGTTGTTCTCGAACAGAGACAGCAGGTCGTCGCTGCTGTTGTTGGGCAGGTCGGGGGGGCCCAGATAGGACAGCAGCTCGTCTGGGTTGGTCAGCTCCGGGAGAAGCTTGACGGCACAGAGAAACAAAACGAGGAATTAAAACACGCAGCAACTAATGACGGGAATTCCAACAGAACTTCTGGTTATGTTGGAATAGGCAGGAATTCTTTTCGTATCGTAAAACCACAAGGCACCCACCCCATACACCTGAACTACCACAACCAGTCTACCTCCTCCTACCTCCACCTCACCGTATTTTCTGCACTCCAGTCACCTTGTAAATTGTAAATACCGTAATGTACAGTAAAATTGTATAGTGTTTATATTCTATTTTTTTTAAAGTGTTATATTCCGTTCTGGAAAGTTGCTGCTGTGGGAGTACCCCCCCTAATTTCGTTGCACCCTGGGTGAAATGACAATAAAGGACTTATCTATCTATCTATCTATCTATCTATCTATCTATCTATCTATCTATCTATCTATCGATCTATCTATCTGGAGTAATCACATTGGCCCAGATGATAAGTGAGCTACGGCAGCAAAGACTTAGTTAGTTAGGTAAGCCTATATTTCTTCTGTTAAAATGTTACTTTAGGAGACATCTGGAATAAATTTGACTTCAGTATTTTCCCTAAATGTGGCCTTATTCCACCTGCTCAAGACCCTCCCACTTACATCAAGTGCATGATCAGCTCCCTCTCCTCCCGGAGCTCCGGCACCTCCGAGACCAAAAGACCCTTCCCCCTGCAGGCGGGAGCTCTGAGTATTGGCGTTCCTCTGCGGAAGCGGACTTCCGGTGTCGCAGAGACTCTGATTACCGTGAACGCTTGAACTGTGCTGCTGGAGGATGTTATGAGCTGGTTCGATTCTCCCGGGATGAGGCGTCTACGAGTGACAGAAAGCGTCAAAACAAGAGAGAAGCTTTATCAATAATGGTAAAATTGACAGCAGATGAACACTGTGCAAGTGTTTAATGAAGGGGCAGAACACCAGAAGTGTGTGACACTAAACAAGGGCAAACACTTTAATCTTCTAAAAACCTTTGGGAGACAGCGGAGCAGCTGTCTGAGACAGGTGTGAGGCTTTAGTGGCTCGAAACGGGGGAATATGTGTTCTCCCTCCGTGCTGTCTACTTCAGATTCAGTTAAAGGCTCTTAACTGAGCTCACAGGCCAGAAGGAAACGACAGTCACTGTTGCATAACCCCAACACACTAGTCATTCCTTCAACCAAACGGTTCCGGGTACAAAGTCCTTGCAAACACAGTTTCACTTTTTCAAACAGGATTAACCATTTCAGCGATATCACCTGCGGTACGGAAGTTTGGCTCGTTCGCTGCAACAGCAGGAATAAACAGCAGGCAAATGTGGGACTGAGTCATTGCAAACTACAGAGAGAGAGAGAGAGAGAGAGTGTGTGTGTGTGTGTGTGTGTGTGAAGACAGATGTCAGGCAGTCCAGCAGCGTAGCTGCCTGATGTGCACTGATAGATTTGGGACATCAGAGAGACAAAGTGGAAAATGGTAACAGGCTTCGGTGTGTGTCAACAACAACGTTATTAGAGAATTACCAGTTTTATTTAAAATATTAATAATAATAATA
The DNA here is from genome assembly GCA_000180735.1 of Tetraodon nigroviridis. Taxonomy (NCBI): domain Eukaryota; kingdom Metazoa; phylum Chordata; class Actinopteri; order Tetraodontiformes; family Tetraodontidae; genus Tetraodon; species Tetraodon nigroviridis. The sequence goes on along the minus strand of CAAE01014764.1, from coordinate 2,156,632 downwards.
ATAACCTCCCCATAATGCTGATACCTACACCGAGGGTCTTTGGGTTATATAACAGTTAGCCCTGAGTCTGTATGCGAAGCTAGCTTGTGCAGCAGCGCCTTTGGCCCATGTTCTATTCACCCTGACAACTCAACCATGAGGGAAAAGGGACACAAAAGATCCTGATCCAGGCCCCTGAGGCCACAGCCACATCAAGACAGATGTCTTCTCAGCCCTGTGTTACAGTGTAGGAGTGGAGCACGAGCTAACCTGCTCCGACTGATAGGGCAGCGGAGGCGGGGGTCCAGGGGTGGAATACTCCCCAAGTGTTGGGGTGCCGGGAGTGTGCGGGAATTCTGTGAAACCCGCTTGGCTGGAGAATCCCTGGCTCCCTACAAGACAGAAAAGTTTTCCAGATCATCAAATATAAACAGAGCAGTGCAGATTGGAGTAAATGGAAAGTGCAGAGTGGAGACGGAGAGCTTCCTGCTGGGGGGTGGGGGCAGTGAGAACGGAGGGATGGACTGGTGTTTGTTCATCTTGGAAATACCATTCTGGGTCACTTCCTTGTTAAAGTACACATCTGAGTGACTTCCACAGTGATTGTTTCTGTGTACTACATCGGCATGGAAAATATTACACATCTGCTACCAGGCAAGTAGGTGCACAGCAAAACACTGAACTAAACACAGAATAAATATATATACGTTTGCTGTTAATTTGTTCATATGTAAGCACAGCTAAAGACATGCTAAAACACACAGGCTTTGGCTTTGACCTTAGAACCACACATGGTAGAAACTGGCCCAAACGTGTACCTGGTCTGCTGTAGTCAGGTGTGTTTCTGCCCCCAGCGTTAAGACTCTGGTAGGGGGACGATGCAGGGCCCAGAGAGGCGATCATTTCCATCACGTTGGGCAGAACCATGTGACTTGGACTGACTGTTCGGCAACGTTTCAGGACGGGACCGTCTGGCTCCTCCTTCAGGTGCAGGTCTGGCTTGACAGGAACTGGCCTCCAGCCGCACATGGGGTCTATAGTGATCTCCTCATAGTCAGAGCTAAAAGGAAGGCCGCAACAGTTGCGTCGTTATAAATGAGCCCTCTCCTGTCAAATCTACGTTAACTCTTACTTCTGGATGTAGACGAGGATGCCCAGCATGTACTGGTCCACCTCCAGCCCCTCCAGCAAAGCGGTTTTACTATTAAAGACAGGTCACATGTCATGTCAGTAACATGATTCTCACAGCTGTAATGAGATCTTGCTGCGGAACGTACTTGCACACTGGACACCTCCAGGTCCCTCTTTCACAATTCAGTTGCAAATAGGACTCCAGGTCGAAACACTACAAACAAAAAAAGCCATTAGCACGCAGATGTTCAGGTGTCTGCAGGTAGGATTTGTGACACACACCTGTATGTGTCTGCAGTCGTGCCCTCTGGCTGGAAGCTGGATTCGTCTGAATGTGATCGGACATTTAAGAGACACTTTGATTGCCGTCTGCTCCACGCCGTCCTCGCCGTTCAGACCCGGGGTCCCGGGGATGGTGCCGCTGCTGAAATTTCTTTTTACTTAAAAAACAAAACAAAGTCACCTCACTCCATCTGATCTTTCCTGTTCCTTTCCTCTTTTTCCTACTCACTCTTGGTGATGCAGTGTTCGGCTGGCAGGAGTCGCTTCTTCATCAAACCCTGCAAGACCGACCTTACAGACGGCCGGTGGACCAGCTGTAGCACAAACAGGTGGGACTACAGGGGGGAAAGGAGAAAACGGGATCAGGAAAAGATCCGTTTTTAATAAAAGCACAGATAGTTACTCTTGTTACTCACACAACAGCAGGCTGTTACGGTGATCTGTACAGTGTTACGTCCTGGTTGGCACACATGCTTCAGATACAAGGGCTTGTGGGAGGTCTTGTTGTCACCTCTTTCGATGCATAAAGGCGTCGCATTGACACTGACCTAACAAAAATGTCACATTCCAACAGTTTTAAATTACAACAGAACTGGTATTCTTAAGCAGAAACACAGATTAACTCCAAAATGTTGTTCTGACATCTTGTTTTTGAGTCAGGTCAATTTACTTTGAGCATGTAAATACTGACTTCATTAGTATTAACTCCATCAATACCACCTCTTCCCTGTTTTATTAAATATATTTTGACTGTATCATGGATGAAACAGGAACTTCTCAGATGACTATGCTAGATGATACATTTTTAAAGGTTCTTTATCCTAGTATGAATTTAGAGCCAACATACCATAAATGTATACAAACGTATACCACGGGATTCCTCTTGGTTTCACACTTAACAAGCTCAAGATTTATAACGAAATCTGTATTCTAACACAACAGCTACAATTAGAGTTGTAAAATACTGTTTCTGGCTGTAACTGGGCTCACTTGCACAGAGGCAGGCCAGTTGGTGTTCATCTGTCTGTCTTCGTGGTGGTAACACTTGAACTGCAGCTCCAGGTCGGGCCTGCAGGGGGAGACACAGCACATGTTTTGATAAGGAGACTGGGTGGGGTTATCAAACATTCCTCGCTTGTTTTTCTTATTAAACACACTCAAGTGTTCCACCCGGAATTTACACTGAAGCCAAACGGAACGTTACAGAGAAAGGTTGCAGCTGTTACTGGCCCTGTTCGACTCACCGGTGGAGGATAAAATTTACTAGACTTTATTTAACCTGTGGTTTTTTTTCAGGATTAGTAAAATATCATAATATAATAGGAGTAAAAAGTATCACAATAAACTTTTAGTTGTAGAACTTGTTGCTAAAATGATCATAAGTTCACTCAAAACATGACAAAAAACAAGTACACTCAGTCAGGGGAATAAACTGGGAAAAAGTGCAATGCATGACTGCTTTTCTGCGACGTTCTGCACCTCGCTTTGTGTGCAACCAAACAGGAAAGGAGCAGATAGGCCTGTGTGATTCCTAAGTCCTCCTACCTCATCATGAGGGTTTTGTACACAGAGTCTCTCAGCTGGAAGGCGTGGTTACTGACTGCCAAGTTGTGCTCCAGCCTGAACGGCTCCAGCACGACGCCATCCCGTACTGGGAATGTCAGACGCAGGTCATCGCTGGGGTTCCCTTCAATGGGAGAAAAACAAACAACAGAGACGGCAATAAGGGTCTTTTCACTGGGGAAACAGGAATGTTCTGAAGGATTCAAAAACTTTTTCCTGCAGTTTAACCAAAAGTACAAGTAATTCAGTTGATTATAATCTTTTTTTGGTCCTTTCCCTGATTAAATGTACCTGGAGAAATAAGGTGCCTGTTCATTCTCCAACCTAAAGAAGCTACTATGTCAAACACTCCACACATTCACTCCAGACGTTTCTTCTCTTTTACTGGTGTCTTCAGTACGGTCTCACCTGTCGAGGGCTGTTGGCTGGTGAGGTTGGGTTTGATGTCTGGCGGCAGGTACGGGGGTTTCGTGTCCTGGCCTGGGGACAGGTAGGGAGGCATGGACGTCCCAGGTGTCATCGGAGGTGTTGGATTCCCTCCCATTGGTGAACTGGGATACCCGGACATCACTCCGCCTCGGCCTGGCTGAGAAAGGATGACCACAAGTGTTCAGAACATCAGCACGGATCCAACCAGAGCAGGCTTCCACTGTGGAAAAGGTTTGAGTGTGTGTCCTACCCCGCTCACCGCAGCCTGTGTGAAGGCGCTGTATCCTCCTGCCCCCCCGCCTGGGAGGCTTCCTTGGCCATTAAACGGCTCCGACTTCAGATAGGGAAGGAAAGACATGATCGATCCATTTACACAGGGTTGAGAAAGTGGCTGTTCAGACATTTATTACACCAAGTTGTTAGTTTTATCTCTAAAATTAATTGTATTTACTGATCGCTAAGAGTAATGATTAAATTCCATGCCTGATGAATAACCAAATACCTTATAATACTGTGGAGGATTGGGCTGAGAAGCTCCAGGGGCGAACTGTACTGAATTGTGAGATCCAGAGGGGTACTGGCCCATGAGAGGCATCCGACTGGTTGGGTAAGAAGGTGAAGGGGCGCATCGCTGCTGTGGACCGGTGGGGTACTGCAAAGGCTGGGTAGGATAGCCTGACATGCCACCAGAACCATACTGCTGCATTGGAAAACCCTGGGAAAATGGCAGACATTGAAGATATATTTCATTATCTCGCTATTTACATGCAAAAGCACACGGTGAGGAGGGGCCGTGATGTAATCAAAGGTATGAAAAGGAATGTAAAATGTAAAGATGAGCCCCCCGACCTCTGAATGAAAGGATCGTTTCAGGCCCTGCTGCCCTCCCGGATAGCCTCCATGTTGGGACATCTTCTGTGTCTGAGCAGGGTGAGACGGGTACAACCCTGTGCTGGTGGGTGGAAGCCCTGGGCGGGAAGAGACCATTCCCGGAGGGGGGGCAGCGAGGGTTCGAATGCGACAGGAACTGGGTGCTGTAGGAGGATGCTCCACCCATCTGGAAAGGAAAGAGAAGGACAAAGGTCTAGCGAGTAATGTCAAGATTCCCCAACAGTGGACATTACACAGACTTTTACTTGACTCGTCCAAACCATCTAAACCTTCTCACACGGCGCTGTTTCTGAAGGCAGAGACCACCATTACCTGCCCGTAACTCAGCTCCTGGTTCTGCTTCTCCTGTATGGCCGCCACAGTGGCTGTAGCGGTGGCGGTAGCGGTGGCGGCGGCGGCAGCGACAGCGGCGGCCGCAGCCTGAGTGAAGTCTGACGGGGCCCGAACCCCCAGACCGGCACCTCCGCTGTTACCAGAGTAACTGCAGGGGAAGATGATGGGGAGATGAGTGGGCGGTGAACTGAGTGTACAAGTGAGAGTTTTCGTCATGAACGTGACTCAGTGGCGTGGGTGATAACCACCCTGACATATGTTCGTGCATTACCCAGCAAAAATAGCCCGGAATAAAAACAGCTATTTAGGTTGTCAGTAACTGCTGTTTAATTGAGCGGAGAGAATGAATACTGACAGGGCTATTATGTTTGGAAATGTAACATTTAAAATGTGAAACCGGTTGCCACAAGTGACACAGAAAACCCAGACATTTATCCAACGCTGTGTTAATATCCACTCTAATATTGTCTGCAGGTTTTGACTGTCTCTCTAATCAGTTTTGATTTTTAAAAAAAAGAACAAGCAGGTTTTCCCCAGATGTTCTTTCATTATTAACTCAAAAGACTCTGATTCCACAAAACACTGTTGTTTCTTTTAGAATATAACACAATAGAAGGCAATGGGAGCCATTTTCAAAATAATGAAAGATTCTTTTTGTTCAAAGTGTTTAAATTCTGCTTTTTTTTTAGCACAATCAGTCGAGCTCGTGGCTGCATCAGAGGCTGAGCAGAAATGGCCTCACAGAGGAGGAATATCAAGAGCACATGAACATGAAGAGTGCGTCTGCAGAGGCGGAGGTGGCCGTACCTTCCGCCGTAGGCCGAGGCCGGGTTGTAAGCGGGACTGGGCCGCCCGTACATGACGGACTGCCCGTAGCCCTTGGTGACGGCGTCTCCGTACGACTGCTGGCCCATGAACTGGGAGCCCATGCCTGGACCCACACCAGGGCTGCCTCCGGGCATCATGTGACCGCCGGAGCTCTCACCCGGACCCATGGGTGCCCCAAAAACCTGCAATGCAGAAAGAGGCAGATGGGTGTGCTTTCTGGGTCCCGAAACATGATGGAAAATGAAAAATCATGAAAATGAAATACTAAATTGTGCCCAGACAGATTAAATGAATCATTCTAAGGGTTTTTTTTAATGCTGCAGCTGGTATTTAACCTACACAATCTTAAACCATTAAGCACATTTTCAGTTTTTAAAGCACTAATTCTAAAGTGGAACCTTCAGGCCAGCAGAAAGAGAAATTAGAATAATTTTACGGATGCAAGATTTTACATTGTAAGATTAAACATAAGCCTAAATGTGATGCCTGGTACAATAAATCAGTACAAGCTTTTTCATCTGCTGTAGTTCTCCTCGGTACACAAACCAGGAGCAAATTAAAAGATGTCCCCGGGTACAGAGACATGTGTTACCTGGCTGTGTGTGGGATTGGTCACACCCCACACTGTGGTTACTACAGAGAGAGATCCTGCGTGCTGATTGGTGCCTGGTTGCCAGGAGACTGGGTCATTTAGGAAAGGGCCGTCACTGCTGCAGAAGGATATTAAATCTGAGTTACTGGGATGGTTAGCAGGGTTCAGCAGTGCATGCATTCTGATATCACTCACAGCATCACATGTCTTCTTCTCATCGCCTTGTTTCCAAAAAAATGTCTTTATGACTAATTTGTACTCTTCCAGAAAATACAGTAGTAAATTACAGGTTGTCAAAAAATAACTTGTATGTAAATGGTAAAAATGGACACAAGTATTCAAGGGCTGAGCTAACTATCTGCTTTAACACCATCTTCAACACAAAATTCTAGCGTAAAAGTGTGACCGTCACATGTTCGAGGTTAAAAACGGACGCTGTTGCTTCTCCAGCCCGACATCACCAGCTTAGAAGATGGGAATGAAATGCTGAATCCCAGAAACACTCGCCAGTAGTACAAATTTTGTATCAAACTCCAACTTTACAATGGAACGGTCTATGTGACTTAATGCGACATAGATGGTAAAATAATATGTTGTGTAAAACGTGGCCTTAATGTCTGAACGGCTGCTGCTTTCAGACTTTCTGCTGCAAAAAGGAGAATTTAATGGAATGTTTTGCCTTGAATCAAGTTAAAAGAATCCAAACAACCCATTAAGCTCCAGAAGAAAGACAATTAATGTATGAATAAAAGCGAGTTGGAATGATTTATGTGGTGCATGAGATTTAAAGGCAGTGATGGGGCCGTCAGAGGTAGATAGAGGAGGCCTCAACGTTGTCCTCAGAGGCTGCAAATGGGGCATTTTAAAGGGGAATTAAAGCTGAATCAGTGTACCGTATTTACTCGCTTATAAGACGGGGATTTTTCCTCGAAATTTCAGGCTCAAATTGGGGGCCCTGTCTAATAGGCGAGGTCTACAGACATAGAAAATAGTTTACTCAGAACAATGTGGAGATTTCTCATGCAAAAATAAACAACAGAGACGCGTACGCGGTAATTACCGTAAATTAACTGTCATGCGCGACCGAGAAAACGATCCAAGATCGGAGAATGAAGGAAGAAAAACTAAGAAACGCTTCCTCCAAGACCCTGAAGAAAATGTGTACCGTGCTGGCACCTTACGAAGACATGGAGAGTAAACTTAAAGAATGGATTTTGGATCTTCGGGGCAATAGTTACGTCGTCACCCGACCATCGATGGATGGTCGGGTCGAACGGACGGTGCACCCGCTTCATGAACCCGCATGATCTCTGCCTCTGCAGATGGCTCAGAAGCTGTCCAGTGATGTAGAAGAACTACACAAAACCCCAAAATGAGTTTCTATTAATTTCTGTTTTTTCACCTTTCTCTTGTTACCTGCTTTCCTTCCTCCCGTCTTATAAATGGGTCTAAACAAAATACCGACGATCTCCCAGGTGAAGGTGGGGGCCCATCTTATAAGCGAGTCGACTTATAAGCGAGTAAATACGGTAAGACTTTTCTGTCTGAGGTGTGTTATGATGCACCTTAGTAGAGCACGATGTGGTGAACTTGATATAGATGTGATAAAAGCCTAATGCAAATTCCACCCTAGACCTAACCCGAATGCTAACCTAAGCCAAAATGCTAATGCTAACCCACAAGCTAATGC
>CAAE01014764.1:2122156-2141859 GCA_000180735.1 Tetraodon nigroviridis | reverse complement strand
AGCTTTAGTTGGGGTGGTTACTGTCAGAGGTTGGAAGAATACGTCTCTTAAAGTCCTCGATGCAAAGAAAAAACCGCTTCCAGACCTCCTCTGAACCTGCTCACTGCAGCTTTGGAGACAGTCATTCAGGCAATTTTAGAAACACAACTTTTCCAAACGTTCTTTTATTCATGACTGCTGTATATGTAAATAAGGCATGCATGTGTAGACCATCTGGATTTCCTCCATTACCTCTCTACTTTCCTCATCCCATAAATGCAGAAATGTCTCCACATTCTCTGACACCAGACAAATGACTCCCTCGTCAGGAGGACGCGAGCAGATTTTTTCTAATACGCTGCCATTAGGAGTGCTGCCCACCCCCATCTCTGGAGGACTCCTGCATCGTGAGCTTCTCCCCTACAGGACCTTGTGTGGGTGCTATTAATTCCCCTTCACGGTAGGAAGCCGTGTCGCTGCCGCCTCTTGCGCTCACTGCTGACTGTTTCCACTCAAACGCACCACAGGAGCCATAATGCTTCCGTTCTTCAGACACAATCAAACGACACTGACCGACTTCCACCACACGCTGGAAAGTGATGAAGAGAGGACATTAGCACTTCTATCTCCTTTTTTAAACAATGGCTGAATGACAAGCTGTGCACTGCCAACCCCTCCTCCACTTCTCTTTCTCTTTCCAGGAGTTCTTGCCAAGCTTCTTTTTTATTTATTTTTATTTTACTTTTTTGCAGTATGAGTTGTTTGAGCTGCTGGCTACGATCCACTCCCTCAGGTCTAGCCTCCTCCTGGCTTTTTAACACTTCTCTCGGTTTTATACAGTTTTCTAACTTGTACAGTGGATTACTGAGATCAGACAGGCAATATTTCTCTGTCCGGTTCTCTCCCTGCCATCTCTGGAGGAAGGTCAAATAAAATGAAAGAAAGAAAGAACACTGCCTGTGATGACCTACACACAGTTGCAGATGTTACTGTGTTAATGTGCTGATATTACACCAAATGTGCACCCTGCTCACCAGTCTGTGATGATTTTAATATTGAGGAATTAAAAAAACCCAAATATTTTTATAAGTTACAGAAAAAAAAATACATCTGGCTTATGTTTACAGATTTCTACGGTCCTATTTAGATATAATAGCCCTTATCTGAAGCTTTGTATGAGCAGCTGACCATTTGCTCCACAACACACAAATGTGCTTCACTTAAAAAAAAAGAATGCAATTCACTGAAGGCATGAAACTCTAAATAACCAAATTCCACTTGGAGTAACATTTTTCAACTTTACGTTTCATTTATTTTGATTCAGCAAGTTTGTTTGAAGCCGCTTTGGAAAAGGGAAATCAGGCGAAACTGTAAAACCAGATCTGAGTAGCGAGCACGTCTTGTGCTCTAATGATGAGGCGGTGATATGAGACCATTAAATTCACATTTATTTCCTGCCAGCAACCTGCTCCACATTTAGCTGCTGCAAATGTGTGACTACATGTGCTTTGTTTCATCAAGCACCAGAGTTTCTTCTGTAAAACAGTGTCTTCCTTTTCTTAATATTGCGCGCATTCTTTGCATTTTTGATTGGATTGGTTTCAGAGGCTGTATGTGAATGCAATAGCACACAGATGATTGATGTGCGCATTGCCTGATTTATTTATTCTGTTTAATTGCTGTCTGTCTCCATAGAGAAGAGACATGCTGTTCAGAAGGCTGTTAAGAGCGGTTAGGAGACACCAGCGCACCTGCTGAATAAACCAAACGGCCCAAATCAGGTAAATACCAACATAAGCAGTGTTAAATTCTTAAATGTCTAAAATTAGGTGTCAACGGTTGGTTTTATAATATTTCCTAAATATCACATGAAAAGGGTTTGCAGCTACGTCACTGATGAATAGAATTTTGTCTGCATCATAACATTTTATTGTTTGTTTTTTTTGAGCAGTCCTAATGTGTTTCAATTATCTAAATTAATGACTTTGCAAATTTGGGGAGGAAAAAGATCCTAATAATCTAATAATTTAGAAGCAGGGTGGCCTCTCATCTGTAGTCAGCGTCTATAGGATGACTACAGATGCTCTGACCTCACATTTGGGAAGCTGCAACGCTCCATCCGCCGCCCCCACACACACACACACACACACTCCAAACTCAGTAAGTGATCTTCTTTTTGATGAGTGCTGCTCTTGTTGTTTCTGTTTATTAAAAATGGCGCTTTGGAAATAGATCTAGGCATAAGATTGACGGTTATTTAGTAACTGGAGTCTGTTCCAGTCGTCACCAGGGAGGCAGGACTCCTCCATTTACAGTCTGGGAGGACACAAGGTGCCCATGGCAGCAATGAAAAAACAAAAAGAATGGTTGCAAAGGTCCGATCTGTCTGCGTGTTTGTGTGCTGCCACAGCCACAGACAGCATAAACATGTCTGTCAGACACAACATCACCCGCCTGGGTCACAGTTATAATGAATTCTCCTGACGGACTGAAGGGAAATTATACTGAAGCGCATCGCCGACCGTCGGGGCCGCCAAAGGCAAAACCTCTCTGTCCGGCTGATTGTGTAAATGTGCAGCAGAATAATAGAGAACGCTGTGAAAGAGATTAAATACATCCCTTCATCGCGGAGTGCTGACCCAGCTTGTGAAAGCAGAAGGCACAGAAATCACTGAAGAAGAGATTTAATATTCACTTTTTTAACTTCTCTCATCCTAAATCCCACCAATTTTTCGTTGAATTAAGTGATCACCTGTTGCCTTGTTTTAACTGAAAGAGCCACAGTTTGAACGGATAGCAGGTGAGTTGACGTCACCTGTGTCAGGGGCACTGGCCCCCTCATCAGCAGGGGGGACAGCTTCTGCCGGCTTTGACTGATGGCAGCATGGTGACATTTCTGCTCCTTTTGGAGACCAGTCTGAAGCCACAAGGACAGCTTTCTTTCTTGCTTGCTGCTGTTTCTGTGTCTAAAAAGTAAGGCTGATTGAGATCTGTTGCCCTAATGTCAGTTTCTAGTCTGGCATTTCTTTCTTTTTTGCCTGCTTTTGCACATCAGGTATAATATTCCATTAAATCGGCGCCCTCTGCACCCATTAGAGCACAGACTGCATTAGAGCACTCTGAGACTGCGTCATGCAAGTTGCACCGACCTTCACATATCTTTTCATGCTAGGATTCAATAGTCCTTTACAAACTAAGTAATACACATTCAAGACTACACTTTAAATGTAACTTCAGTTGTGTTGTTGCCTCGGAGAAGAAGAAGAGCAGCATGAACATAACTATATATTACCAACGTTAACACGGCACCTGTAATATTACTTTTGGCCTTGTTATTTTCCCTAATGATAATTAGCTGTTCTGCTTCCCAGAAATCCGCGTTTGATCTGTAAAATAAGAAAAGGATGCGTCCAATGTGGCTAATTAGAGAAGGAATATTGGAGGAAACCTGGGACAAGTTGTTCCATTGCCCAAGAAAAGCCCCAAATCTTCCTGTGGTCAAAGGATGATCAACAAATACAATTTCTGGCATTAGTTTTGTGAAAAAAATCCACCTACATCAGTGCATTTTCTGTCTAATTCTTCCAGTTGTGAGCAGTTGGGGTCGTCTCTCTAAGGGTACAATTGGAGTAAAGTTGGCAGAATGTTCATTATCTGAAATGGCCAAACTTTTACAACATCCCTTCTGCAGGCTGGAAGCAAAGCCGTTGCAGTTCAACCGGAGTCCGAGGAGAGCAATGTCAGAAGCAAAGCTCCACGATCGGCAGCAGGAACACTCAACTTCAGCAGTGGGGGAGAAACAGAGGAAGAAAACTAGAGCGAAATAAGATTTGGCAGAAAAATTCAACTTCCCGTCTCCCACTGAGCACTTGTGTATTCTGCACCTGGGCCACATTCGCATGAGTCGTGACTATTGTCATTTTCCATTATGAAAGAAGTAAAATGGAAGCATGGCTGTCATCCAGGCAGCACGACACAAATCTTGTTTTGAAATATGATGATTTTTTTTTTTGTCCAGCCTCCTCTTCTGGAACATACAGCATGTCCCGTCTATCCCATCCTTTCCTGACTGTTCTGTGGCCGCGCACATATGCTGCATTACCCTGAGAGATGAAGGCTAATGTCATTTCGAAAACTGGAAAGCCAGGCAGAGAAAATGCATCATATCTGTCATGTCACACATTCTATTTTTCACTCGCAATTGGTTTTTTGGTGGCGACACGCGGCCCACCATCATGGTCTGGCCATGTCAACACATTGCAGCAGCATTGCACAGTGTCTCACACAGTCTCATCTATGCGCACAACATCTCGGCACACAGACCCAGGGCCAGCAGCACCACATAGCCATCCCATCATTCTGGTTACTAGCCCGCACTCCGCCGCCCCCATCATCCCCCAGTCAGCAGCCAGGTGGGGTCCCAGCACACACCAGTGCAGTCATTTGGTGCCGTTTCATACTTTACTGCCCCTCTGGTTTCCTCCCGCTGAGGACCCTTATCATTCACAAAGATGGAGCTTTTCAAGGGGAGCGCGCCGCCTCATGTATCATTCACAGGGAGAGGGTGGCTGCTGCCGACTGTTCCAAAGGAAAGCAATCTGAAACTGTCAGGACACCCAAAAACCTTGTCCACTCTCATCACAGGGAGCGGTGATGAATGAAAGGATCAGAGACTCGCGAGTGTCACCTGCCAGTGGCACCAAAGCTTAAAAAATCATAAAACAATCGAAAATCAAATTGTTTTCCAGAAATTTCACTTCAAACGGCCTTTTTAATAATACTGCCCGTAACTAAGCATGGATGCGTCTTTTTAAATTCACAGCCAGACATTAGAATTTTTGATTGGGAAGTTCTGAGTGGCAGGTGTTAAAACTGTGCTGTGTAAAGTAAGAGTAGGGTGGGGTGGGGGTGGGGGGTTAGAGAGTCAGATGAGAAGTCTGCAGGGCATTTATTAATGACATGCACATATATATGCAAAAGGTTCATTTTTACTGCCTTTCACCTCGAGGGGAGGACGATTTGGCATGCAGATGATCACCTCTGCTGTCTCAGTGGCTAACAGCCTGTCGACTGACTCAAGTGAACTTTTCTGATTGCTATTAGCTCTAAATTAAATGCCCTAAATGGACCAAAGTGCACCCAAAGGGGTAAAGAACTTCATCTTCCCACCAACTTTTCTTTTACAGAAGGGTAAAGGAACGCTGGATAAAACACAGATTACATATCCAATCCCAGGGTGGCTGCTGCTGAATCTTTAATGCAGAGGTGCGCTGCACTTTAGGCTGTGGGCTGGACAAATCCCACTAGTGTGCAGCAGCCACTGAACTCTCTAAATACTGCATGTCTGCTCTCATTTATTCAGGTAGGTCTCCATATTAGGTCTCTATTTATCTCCCTACCACCCCTTACCCTTTTTCTCCTTCCAACTGTGTCCCACGCACAGCACAAAATATATTTTATCACCACAGTTAAAGCGCTTCTAACAGGTCTGAGAATGAGATTTTTTGGGGGGCTGGCAATTAAACTTCTCGGTGCCAAGCCAACTTTTATTGCACATTTGCTGTGCATTAAAGCCATAAATCACCATTATGCCTACTGCAGTGTACAGATAGGCAGCTGATAAAAAAGGAAAAGACAAAATAAATGTTCATTTGATCAATTCGGTGTCTTTTTATTTGAGTGAACATCGGATAGAGGATGTGTCGTGACTCATCTGTTTTTCACCTTGATGTGAGAGGGCTGTATTATGAGTGAGTCAGATTTAAGAGTGTGATCATTTACAGCTCCGCTGTGTTCTCTGCTAGCGCTCAGGTACAGCAGAAGCATTTTTTTAAAAACCTCTCCACATATCTTTTAGCTCACAGCTTCACCTTATTTGAATTTTCTACTTTTGTCCAACCCGCCCATAAACTTGGGGGCAGTAAAGAGAGTCACCCTGAACCCTGTGCATCATTTTTTAATGTGGTTCTTGATTCTGTACAGGTCTGCTTTATTTCTCCAATATTTTCATGTCGTGTCACTACTTTTGTCCAATAATAAACTGCCTAGAGCGGCCACTTGTGTGGGAAGACGTCTAAACATTTAGACCATAAATTAAAAAACTAATGTACTGGTATTCTTTAAGCAACAAAAAAAAAGGGGGGGGGGGGGGGTTCCTGCTTCCATAATGCAAAACAGCTGCTATTTCTAGTTTATCTAGTTGCATTTCTTACCGTTGCTAAAGCTTGACAGGAGTTGTAAACAACACTTAAATTGGCTTTTAGGAAAGGAGAGCTAGCATTCAGAATCATTTGTCACCTGCAGCTGGTGCAAAAAGCAATATACGGTAAAGCTTTTTTTCCCCAGTGGAGAGAGTTTTGCACATTAATTAATTTGCCTCTCCCTATTCCCTTTTATTCCTCCCTGTTTTGCTATAACCAGTCTATTCCTCTGATGAAGTGTCCACAGCGGTGGAGTATAAAAAGACTAACAAATAAGCCCAATAAACTGGACCAGGCAGGGCTGACTACCCTGGTCCTTCTATTTTCTGTTTAGGTTCAGGGTTAAGAGAAGGTGGGGGAGCCTCAGAGCAACAAGTAACAACACACACACACAACTGAACATTAATACTGGAATACAAAATTCCTATTGTGGTTATCAGCACCAGTGCAGCATACAGGAGCTCCTGTTGTCACCACTGTAAATATTACTTCTACTTCTCAGAATTTAGTACTTTGAACGTGCCACACATCAAAACATCCACTCACGGCTCTGGAGATTCTGCCTGGAAAACGGCTCAGCGAACAACAGCGCATGTGTGAATACACATCGTCCCTGGCGGACAGCGTTGTGTCAGATCATCTCACAACAAACACTCCATCCTTTGGCCTTTGCTGTCAGAAAAGTGCTAAAAATGTCAAATGAGCTCTGCAGACGAGGCGTTTGTTTCAGCTGTTGTGGAAAACAGAAGATGCAGCCAGAGATCATTTTTGTGCCAAAGGATCAGAGGATCTGCGGCAGCAGCAGAGCGCTCAGATACTTATGCAGCACTAATGATTCCATAATATCATCGCTCTGGAGCGAGCTCTGCGCCCTGCATCAAAATGTGAGCAGGTTAATTCACAACGACGGGTCCCAGCAAGTGGGTATTTCACTCTGCAGAATGTTATAAATAATACTGACATTTCTAAGATTTCTATCTAGCCTTCTGGGAGATTTGAGAAGAAAACTTCTCTCATGTTAATGATTTTGTTCAAACCTGAACGCATCACTGTCAGCAGTGTAATTAGCACTGATGGCGGATTGTACTTTTTCCTTACTCCTGCTGCAGAACAGCAGAAAGAAACTTCTCTGATAACGTTACACTTAATTTTGCCAAGCTGGGAACTTTTTAAAGAGCAAAGTTTGCCTCCAAGGGAGGACTTTTCTTGAGTAATCAGACAAGTCAGACAAGGCTCATGAGAGGCTGTCAGCAGGCTGGGTCTGCCAGAGGCGGCCGTAGGTGGAAGGAGGGCTGCTGAGGATGCTCGAATGTCTGATGAATATCTGGGAACCAAACAGTTCTGCATCAAAAGTATCCCTTTGACTTCCACAGACTAATCTGTGGAATCAATCAAACTAGTCTAAAAAATATCTAGTGTATATGCGCTAAAAAATAGCTAGTTACCTCCGCTGCAGAATTTGCATTTGTTTAGGTTAAAATGTAAGAAATGTCAAAGATTCATTAGGAACTTTCTTGCCAGTGCTAATCCGTACGATCCATGAAAAAGAGCAGATGAGCAAAACTAGTATGGAAACTACCTTATTATTATTAAAACTATCATTAGGCTATCTGCTCACGGGGGATGTCAGGAGGTTTTATTAAGGAAACTCACACTTCCAGGAAGCAGCAACTCAGGATCAGCAGACGGCAAACAGTCCAAAACAGTCTTGAACTTAAAACTCTCCGGGAAGGGAACGTGACCATGGCGAGGCAATTCAACGATCCGGCACAGGAGCATCTCACCCGGCCGCTTATATGGTGGCCGAGTTGCTCACGGGGCACAGGTGAGCCCCACCCTGATGCCCCGCAGCTGTGCCAGATCTGAATGTCCATGGGTAGGGATCGGCTGGCAGCTGCCTCGACTCACTGCCGTGACAGCTATCCTTTAAAACACACTTTGAATGTTTTTTTTAATTTGTAAGCATTTTCTTTACTGCATTTTTATTGTATTTTCAGCATTTTTCTGTACCGTTATTGGAAACATGACTGTGAAAAAGGCCAGTATGTTTCGTACCTAAATGTAGGTCACTCTTGGGATCGGCTGCCTGCTTTTGGGCCTTTAACCAGCGTTAAACTGATGTCAGCGGTTTTGCGGACTGCGTGTTTGCAGGTTATAGCCGGCTCTCTTCCTGGATGTGATGCTGATCCTACTTTAATCTCATTCAGCTGTTCCAAGTGAGATTGATGTCATGGGAAAAGCAGATCGATATCCGTGTTCCCCTGAGGAGGGAGATTAATGTGGGACGAGGAGCCACTTGAAAGGCGGTTAAGTAGAACACTTCCCCCAAGGAGATCATTCACATCTTAATTAGCTGTTAATGGGACAGAAAGTAGCCTAATATGAGTTCAAATACATGCATGTAAGTTTCTGTCATATCAACCTTTAATGAGATTGAAAATCTCACACGAACCCCCAAGTGAGACCTGCAGAAGCTGCTGTCGCTGAGAAACATTAATTAACGATGCCTGGTTTATATCTCTGTGGCACACACGGTGTCATATTTCACTGATCAATAATCTTCATCTGCCATTTTTTATCTGCCTCATATATTAAATATAGGATGCTGGGGAGCTGCCTGGACTGCTGACTGGTTTCTGAAATCCTGTTTGAGGTCGTTTGTCGCTTCAGGTCACCATGCCGACGTTTTTGGGATGGCACTGATGTGAGTGGTTTTATATCAACCTGACTAAACTGAAAGAAAGATCAATGATTTAATTGTAACACTATGAAATCATTGTTGCAATAGTAATTGTCCCCACACACATCTTTCCTAAGTACCAACACACACACTCTCTAGCAGCACCAAGATCAATAATATTAATTCTCAGCAGCAGTTCTAAGAAAACGTATAGGTTGACACCGACCTCCATCCATTTAAATATTGAAATGACCTCTAAATCCGGTGAGACACACCAAAAATCCGCTCAACCATCAGATAAAACCTGCGCTCCTGATTTACAGAGGCCTCTTACGCATCTTTTCCATCCTCTCCTGTTATGGTGTGCCCCGGCATCTGTAGCTTCCCGGAGTGGGACAGAAATGTACAGCTCTCCAGCAGAAATGTGAGTCATGTGGTTACACAACTTTAACTCCTACAGAATAATTAATGTGGAAATGCAGATGAAAAGAGGCCATCCCTCAGCCTTTGTGGGAGCTTCACTGTTGTTCCTCTGCTTGGCAGAGATGGTTGGACGCAGCGGCAGAGCCGACAGCTCAGATTGAGCAGATCGAGCAGTGCAGAAGGAGTGGGAGGACGCTCCATTGCGTTCTAAAACACGGTTTGTCAGCCTGAGTGATTCAGTTGCTGCTGTTGACAAAAAAATGAAACCAAAGCAATTTTTTTTTGTATTGAAGTGGCATTTACGGAGGAAATCAACACCAATTAATTCTCTGCAGGGAGGATAAATGGTAAAGCACTTCTCTGCCGCGGAGGGCAGTGTTTTAACCATTGTCATAATAATGAGAAAACAAAGCACGCGACTCTGGGGGCAGATAATACGGAGCCCCCCCAAACACAAAATCAGAACCAGTGTGTTTTTCCACTTGGATTATTTTTTGAAACGAATATGAACTCAATGTCCTGCCTTTATTAGGAGCTCCAGCTGGGCTGTGAGCACTAAAATCAGATTAAAACCAGATGAAGAGGTTAAGTGAAGGTGACATCATAGTCTGAGAGATGTAATAAGATTGCCTTCCGATATTTTACACCGCAAATTCATCTTTGATTGCACTCTCTCATCTGCAGGTCTCAACCTCCCAACCTGAGCAGCTGTGACAGAAAGTTAAGGCTTATACATCTGTGACAGGTGACATGCACACCGACTGCAAAATGGGTGTTCCCCCCCCCCCCCCCAGCAGCAAATATAGCCTCTCAGATGCTCGACACAGTTGAGGTGAACGACAGATATTGACACGTTACCTGTGTTCCCCACAAGGATGCCACCATATTTGAAAGAATCCATTTTTAATAGCCCTTCTGAATCAATAACTTTACTCTCTTATATGTGTGTTTGCATAATGAAGATAGGTGTAGATGTACACCTCTTGCACTTCAGTTGTGTTTTTTCATCACTTTACGCTGGCTCAATAACGCCCTCTACAATTTCAGACCTGCATTCTAGGATTTCCAGTGGCATAAAGGAGGCTTCACAGTCCTCCATCTGTCACAGATCAGAAGCAAGTTCCACTTTTTAAGAAATACCAACAGACTGACATTGATTTCAACCACAACTCTTTTTTTTTTATTTATCTGGGCTGAAAAACATGATGATGGCCGGTCTTAATAGTCTCATATGTCACACGTATAGTTGAAACCACTCATCTGATCATCTACATAATCACTTAGGAAAACATGTATTCAAACAATTGTGTATGATGAGCCAGCTGCAGAGCTGTGTGGTGGACGCGCGTCCCTCAGGCCCACCCACAAATCTGCTGTGGAAAAACACAATTTCGACAAAGTTTAACCTCCACAGCAACGTATTTCACCTTCTGTTTGTAGTTAAATTTTTTTTAAAAAAAAGTTTTTTTCCTATTCACAGAGGAGGAATTTAATCAGCTCATGGGTGTTACAGCATCACAGAGGCTGTTTACTCAACTCCTATTCAATCTAATCCCAAGGATCAGGAGAGAATCGCACACTCAATGAAAATATTAGTAGAGTATTATTCAGCGAGTTGTTTCCAGGTACTCTGTGGAATACTTTTAGTATTTACTGTTTGTTCTTACCCAGAGACTGAGGGTGTAATTTCTTGACAGAAAAGCAAAAGAGGAATTAGAGACATGCTGGACTTATGCAAACAACCTCCCACACAGTAAATTAAGGGGAGAAAAACTGAAAAATGAGCCATAGGAGTTTAGAAATTCAGATTAATCAAATGGGCTTCTCTAAGAATTCTAATTATTATTCCATTCACCATTAACAGCGAGACCTTTAATCTTGATGACCATATGCATTCAAAGTGTAGGAGGTAGTAGAAATAAAGCACTTGGTAAAAAATGTAAATGGGAGATCAGAGACCAGCAAATATGTACTTCTGGCATCATGCGAGAAAATGTGTTATTTTTTTCTGTCAGCATTAATTATCATTAATTTCCAATAACAAAACGGCTCCAGGGGCTTCATTTGCCTGCATTTGCATACATTTCCCTGTCTGAGAGAGTTATCTTCTATCCTGCATATGTTCAAAGTTGTTTAATGATAGTAAATCAGAGTTTTGACCCTGTACACAAGCTTAATGAACTGTTCCTATTGTGCTGCTACAGCTTCTGATCACCAGCCACTTAAAAACTGTGTCTAAAATGTGTTTTTCTTCCGCCCCAATGTGACTTTAATGCTAATTTTTATGATTAATTATTAGTGTTATCAATGTTTTGGTTCCTGTTGTTGCCTCCCATGCATTAAAAAAGGCTTTTCCTGATTGAGTCAGTCCACAGTAACTACATTCTGATAGAAGTAATTTCAGATCAGAGGAGCAGTCTGATATGTTGCTCTGAGCCGGGGGAGCGACTCAGGTCGTGGTCCTGTTGGATGACCCTTGACCTGCCACTAAAATGAAGCTTTTTTTACACATGCAGGTTTGTATTCTTCATGTTTGCATCTGGGGCCACGGAGCTGAATTCCAGCTTTGTTTTTTTTTATTTGCTTTCAGCAGCATGTCCTCTTGGTCCTCTTCCATCACTTTCACTTTGGCTCAAATGGGGATGGATGGTCTTAATCTGATGCACCTTGACCTCAGCGGTGACCTCCAATCTCTCTGGAAGTTGTTCTGGGTAACCGTACACTATCCGTCTCTCCAATTTGTCATCAATTACCCTCCTGCAGCCACATCGAGGGTCAGACCCGTGGCCCCTAAACTTCTGAATAATATGTGCAACTGTAGTCACGGGAACATCGAGCTGCCTGGAGAGGTGACCCTGGGACCCCTCACTCCTTCGCTCTCTGGTACGTGACTGCTTTTTCACCCTGAAAATAGGCAGACAGACTGACAACTATGACGACGGGCCTTAGATAGCGTCAGCATCAAGCTCACAGAGACGTATGGAACTTGTGTCGCTATTAGTGAACGCAGATTCGTTTACATTCAAGACCGAATATTAAACATAACGTTTTTTATCAGATCCCCGACGCCCGACTGATGCTGGAGATAGGAGCTCACTGCAGACAGCAACCAAGACACAGCGTCAGCGCACAAGTTTCATCACAACACACGTGAAGAGACAGTCGCACGGGCTTTCATTTTTGTAGGCCTAAATTAATTCCACACATCTTTTTTTCACATCTGATTAATGTTTGTAGATTGGTTCGCGTGGAGAAATAGAGATCTTTCAGCATTAGTCAGAAACCCAGTCTGTTCGAGCAATTAGCTTCTTCCCAAAAGAGTGGCTCTGACTAATTGACTCAGCAGCCAGATGCTTATGCATATTTTAAGCACGAAGAGTCACTAATCTGGGTAAAACTGTAATCCAGGAGCGCTCAGCTTTTTCATTAGCAGTGTTTGTTCTCTGTGTGTGCGGTTGTCAGTAACTTCTCTCCAGCTGACAGTTGATTTTAATTATCTTTGCTTGGAGGACAGAAATATGAAAAACAAATCTGTCGTTTATAGGTGGTTGTTCATCCATCCATTCCTCAGTCAGGGGAAGGAATGAGCAGGAGGCACCAGGTCACCACGTCATCAGATGTATTTAGCCCTCTGCGTTCCACTGAATTCTCCAAAAGTTTGTACAAACAGTGAAGAAGGAACTCCCTGTCCTCACACTGGCGTGTGCCAGTGCTTACAGAGTGTTTCTGTTTGCCAATCCTTGTGCACGCCACATGCATATTCATAAATACACACCGCCTGCTGCATTTAAAGGAAGTTTAGCCCTCTAACAATCATTTATTTGCTCAGCTTGTAATGTTCTGTACATAGCCCTCAGAATGCTTGATAACGAGTCAGCAGCAAACTGCACATGCTGACGGCAACCCCGCATTGATTTTGCAAGTCCTTATAAAGTCCATAAATTAATGTGGCATCGATCTAATGCCATTTAAAGTGTAAACACAAACAGCAACATCTTACTGTCAAGTAACGGTCATGGGTTTGATCCATCTTTGCATTGTGGACGTGAATGGTTTTAAATATTTGAACAGAGATCCAAATAGCGCCAGATTTTGGGTAATAAACTGTACATAAGATCTCAGCTCTGTTGCTCCAGCAAAGGTCAGAGGTGCAAAACTCAGGTGATGAACGAAACAGGAACTCAGCCACGGTGCCGTGTAAATTAGAAACATGATTGAAGGGCTGTGTTATCCTTTTCCTGGCACGCATTTAATGAATCCTCCTGCATTTATCTCTTGACCCCGTCCTTTCATTATCTTTCTCTTCAAATGCAGAGTCACTGCTGCACATCAGTTTGACGGTAATTACCTTTGCAGTATGGATTTAAGCCAGAGGATTCATAAGTCAAGGCTTCCTTAAGTGCATCATGGACAACAGACCAAAATGCCACAGATGATGTCCTAACATATGTTTTCTATAAACTGAGGCTAATTTATTAGGAGGGGTTACAGCAATATGGAGCTTTAACTGGTGCACTGTCAGATTTTGTTTGATTTGACTTAATAAAGATGTTGAAATGCATAACTACTGTTGAACAACCTGGTCCCAAGACAACAGCTTTGACTTAGTGGCAGCGAAAGCACAGAGCTGAGAGCGGACTGCAGGCAGCCGTGGGCTGAGGGCCACAGTGGAGAGGCAGCAGCTGTGGATTCCTCCCGTCCACTTCACCGAGGAGCTGACTGGACTCGCCACGCCAGCACCATTACTAAAACATTAGGCTGTAGCTGACGGCACATCAACAGAGCAGACAGCGCTACCATCCACAGAGGAGCTCCAGAAGGCTGCTCACAGAACAGGCCCCCACCAGCCAAGGAACACACACACTTCCAGCTGCTGCCAAACACCAGAAACCTTGGTGAGGGGAAAAATCACACACGCACAGACAGAACATTTTGCTTTTGAAGAATCTATTCCAAAATATTTTAGCAGAAATGTTAAATGAAAAAGTAATATAGTACTAGTTAATTTCTGATTGATTCTGACTTTCTGAGGAGATTGCAAAAAAGACGCTGTCAATCAAATGTAGCTATTTGCAATGCGAATGGCGCCCTCTGCTGGTATTGTAGTAATCAGTCATACTGTCCGTAAGAAAAAGTATTTCTCTTTTATGAGTGTAATATACTTCCACTAAATCCAAAAATACGCTTTATGCAAAATGCAAAAAATAATAAAGGAAACAATGTTTTTATTTGTCATTTATATATATTTTTAATTAAAACGTTTTCGAAAAAAATAGTTCCGGAAACGGAAACAATCGGTAATCACGTGTGCGTGATGTCATTTTAAAGCAAAACAAATGGACGTCTTGCAACATCTTTGGTGTTGTTTTTTACTATGTTAGTCGTGTTTTCGCCATAGAAAAATCTTACTATTGCCAGGAATCTTCATGGTAATGGTGAGTCTTTTCATATGTAAAACTGTCGCAATTTAAAACCAAATAACAGTAACGTATAAACCGCTTTTATCTGATGCTAATGAGTGCTATCTGAAGGAAAAGAAAATGTTATTCATCGTTTTTTTCATTCTTTGCTGCAGCTTTACCTTGACTCAAACTGATGCGGTAGTTTCTTGGAAGTGTGGTGACAATAGATCAGCAACCATGGCTCAGCAGAGAGGAGTAAACAGCCTCCAGTTCAACCAGGACCAGAGTGAGCAGTCAGCCAAATAAACAAGCAGCAAGCAGGTTCCTCACACTTTAACCTTTCCTTGTGATCACAGGCTGCTTCTGCTGTGCCATGGAAACAGGGGTCCGAATTTATAACGTGGAGCCCTTAATGGAGAAAGGCCACCTGGGTAAGGGAAATAAAATGCAGCTCATGTAAAATATGACAGCAAAACAAAGTTGAGTTGGTTGACTGACGTCAGCTCACGAAGAGCCAATATCCCAGCATCTGGACGGCTTTTCCCGCTGTGTGTTTCCAGATCATGAGCAGGTTGGCAGTGTGGCCCTGTGCTCCATGCTGCATCGATCCAACCTGCTGGCCTTTGTGGGCGGAGGAGTTAACCCCAAGTTCTCAGAGATTTCTGGCAAGTTTGTTTGATGTTATCCTGATGTGCTACAGTTTGGGGTTTATTTTTTTGTTATTATTACTTAAAGCACACCTAGTTATAGGTGTATTACAATCTTGTTGTACAAGATCTTTTTTTTTTTGTTTTGTGTCATCGGGAATCACCGTGGGGCTGATTTCTTTAACTTCCACACCCCATACATGTACGTTCTGTTAGCTCATGCAGGAGTTGTCTTCAGGGATCTGATCATTCTGTTGTACTGCTCTGATCAGTGCTGATCTGGGATGATGCTCGTGAGTCCCGGGATGCGAAAGACAAACTGGTGCTGGAGTTCACCTTCACCAAACCTGTCCTTGCTGTTCGCATGAGGCATGACAAGTAAGCTCACAGGAGTACGTCCACTTCAGCGCAGGTTGTCAGTGTGCACCAGTATGAAATACTGTTTCTTTTGTTTTTTCTAGGATCATCATTGTGTTAAAGAACAGGATCTACGTGTACAGCTTTCCAGATAATCCCGTCAAGCTCTTTGAGTTTGACACCAGAGATAATCCTAAAGGTGAGGAGTATCGTCTGTATCTTCATCTGAGTGTTCATCTTTATCAGGTGTAACTCCCTTTTCTAGGCTTGTGTGATTTATGTCCCAGTCTGGACAAACAATTGCTCGTCTTTCCTGGTCACAAGTGCGGCAGCTTACAGCTGGTCGTAAGTAGTGGAACTAGATCTTATCTATAGCAACGGTTAGAACTAAAGGTCATGCAGAGATCGCGTGTTTCCTCCAGGATCTGTCCAACACCAAGCCTGGTACATCATCTGCCCCCTTCACCATCAACGCCCACCAGAGCGAGATCGCCTGCGTGGCGCTGAACCAGCCGGGCAGCGTGGTGGCCTCAGCCTCTCGCAAAGGAACGCTAATCCGCCTGTTTGACACGACCACCAGAGACAAACTGGTGGAGCTACGCAGGGGCACCGACCCAGCCACCCTCTACTGGTACACAGACGTATTCACAAAGGAAATCCCACTTCAATTCTATTGGTTTCTTTTACACATTAAAGCAGTTGTGTCTAGTAACTGCCACTCTTCTCTGGTTTTATCCTCTCCAGTATAAACTTCAGCCACGACTCCTCCTTCCTGTGCGCCTCTAGTGACAAAGGCACCGTTCACATCTTTGCACTGAAAGACACCAAACTGAACAGACGCTCAGCGTAAGGACCGCTGTCCCCGAGATGAACCAGCATGTTTGACGTGTTCCGTTGCCTAATGGGTCCCCCCCTCCCCACAGACTGGCTCGAGTGGGAAAGGTGGGCCCTGTGATCGGTCAGTACGTGGACAGCCAGTGGTCCCTGGCCAGTTTCACTGTGCCGGCTGAGTGTGCCTGCATCTGTGCTTTTGGAAAGAACACGTCCAAGAATGTCAACTCTGTCATCGGTGAGCAGACACACCAAATGATCACTTATCTGGAGCTCTTGTGTTGGACGTGTGGATCTGTGTGTACCCTATCATTCCAAACCAAACCACATGTAATGACTTGAATGTCTTTGATATCTCCCCACTTCCACAGCCATTTGCGTTGACGGGACCTTTCACAAATACGTTTTCACCCCTGATGGCAACTGCAACCGAGAAGCCTTCGATGTGTATCTGGATATATGTGATGACGACGACTTCTGAAGCGAGATAAAAAAACATTTCTGTGGGAGCAGAGATGTGAGGACTTTGACGAGGTTTGTCTGAGTGGTTTTTGTCTGGTTCTGGACACGATTGGAGAGACAGAGACTGATGATTCTGTCATCGGTTGGCAGTCTGTAGCAGCATCGATAGTTGACTTGTATTTTAACATTATTGGAGTATTACGATGTTTAAAAGGGTGTAAAATATATGGTAAATCAACCTTGAGCTGTTATTAGTAACTTTTGGGGTGAATTGATTGTCAAATAAAAAAAATAATAAGGCTAGTTATTGGTTTGAAGTATACATCAGATGATAGTTTGCTTTTTAACAATGTTTGTATTGTATTCAAATTAAATACATGACTGCTTCAAAGAAAAATGCTTAGTTAAGGAATCAAATTATTTCATAAATAACAAATATTTGATTGGAATATATGTCAATAAACCAGCTGCAAATTAGGGTTAGAGTTTGTTATTTATTATTTTGTATGATTAGACACAAAGATCAATCTAAAATAAAAGAACAGAATAGTGTTTCTCTGAATGAGGCCAAAGTTTTGTTTCATCTGGGTAAAATAAACTTTAGCGCGTCAGCAAGGCCTAACCCTAGCACTAACCCCAACCCTACCCCTCACCAAAGACTAGGTTAGGGCTAGGGTTAGGGTTAGGTTGGGACAAGGGTTTGGGTGAATTCCAACCCTAACAGCAACCCTAAACCCAACTCATACCCCAACCCTAACCCTAACCCCAGCCCAAACCCTGCCCCAAAGACAGGGTAGGGTTGGAGTTTTAGTTGACAACCTGGACCGTTATTCAGGGCACATAAAAATAGGGAAAATGTAAGGAAAGTAAATATTCTCGAATTGAATCATCAGTAGTCTGCAGACTCAAAAATACGGGGATTTTGTCTCCCTCTGGTGGTGTAATCTGGAATGACGTCCGTCGGTAAATTTCATATTTACAGCAGGCATCGTTTGGACAAAAACAAAGACAAACACGCTAATTACATATGGCTTTCCGTACGAAATGTGTTACATCAAAACGGAGGTTTAAATGTGTCAACTAAAAGAAATGAACGAGGCAGGAATCCACTTCACAACAACCAGGAAGCGGAACCTTTCTGGTCACCGTCAGTTGCTGTCGGACCGTAAAAGGTGACGCACAACAACACAGGCGCGGCCATCAGTCAGGCAGCAGCAGGCGGAGAGACTCTTCCGCCATCACCGCAGCATGTGGCGAACAAAAGAGCAAAGCTCCTACAAATATCCGAGAGGCAGCCGGTAGGACGCCGGTAGGACGACGGTAGGACGCAGGTAGGACGCCAAACTTTTGAAACACAGACACTTCGGCTCCACAGCTGCAGAGTGTTTGGCTAGCTGTTTAATGGCCGCCGGTGCTGAGTGGCTGCTTGTTGTCCTCCTGAATAAGTGGGTTTACCGCGGCGATAGTGAGATGTGTGCGGAGTTAGATGTGGGATTACTGCTCAAGCGTTGAGTACATTTAAATATTTGACTTAGGTTTCGAAATGTGGTGAGTTATTATCAGGTGAAGGCTAATTGAAATAATGTTGAGGGCAATTTAAAGACAACACGATTAATGTACAAATTCTTCTTTATTTATATACAAGTGTAATTTAGGGTGAAAAGTGATTCACTCATGTTGAAGGACAGTCACAGTAGAGTTCATGTTAAATGCAGTAATTCTAACCCCCTCTCTTCCTCTCCCCCATCCCTCCATCTTTCTCCAGCCCTCCGGGGGTCCCTGGCTCTCCTCCCGCCTCCCTCCTGAGGTGGGCTCCTGCTGCTGGATCCAGAACCCCTCCACGGTTCTGCCCGGGTCCGGCTGCTTCTGCTCCTCGTTCTCTCTATTCTGCAAATCAAACTTCTAAATGTAAAAACTCTGTTTCATGACTTCAGAAAACAAGTTGTTTTAGTGTAAATTATATGTAACTGGTTAGGTTGACCCTTAAAAACAACAGAAACAATGATAATCAGGTGTTTGTAGTTTGTCAAGTGATTGAACTATGAGATGAATCAATCTTTTAACCATGATTAAATGCTTATTTTGAATCTGTAATGTTTTTTCTTTAGTCTTTCAGAGTTTTCCCTCAACGTGTCCATGTGGTTTTTGAAGGTCTGGCTGCAGTCGTGGTTCTGGTAGCTCAGTCTGGAGAGCACCCAGCTGGGATGGTGGTTACCGACAGGCTGAGTGTCCGGTGGTGGTAGCTCAGCCTGCAGGGTGCAGGGCTGGAGAGCTGAAGGTTCTTGGTTCAAGTCCCGGTGAGGACGGAGGATGGATGCAGTTTTGTTCATGAGCAGGACTGGAGCCAAGAACCCAGCAGGTGGCGCCAACTCGGTTCAAGGGGCCAGAGAGACCCAGAGGAGGGGGCCAGGGGCCGAGAGAGGCTGAGAGGGGCCCTGAAGCCTGAGGCCTCAGGCCAAGGGGCAGAGGCGGCCGGAGGGGTCCTGACCGGTAGTGGACAAAAGTAGAAAGCCAGCTTTTAACTTTTTTTTTTTTTTGTCAAATTTTTCAGTAAAAGGTAACTTTAATACTCGTCCCCTACGCTTAGTTGGCTTTGTACTCATGTCGGGCCCTTGCTTTAAGACAGTTGGGCCTTCATCCCTCCGGGCCCTTCGGGCCTTCCGGGATGAAGGCAATAGTTGTTCCTGCCTGCGGCAGAAACAACGGTTAAACGCACTCCGGG
>CAAE01014764.1:2092778-2115714 GCA_000180735.1 Tetraodon nigroviridis | reverse complement strand
TCTTTTTTCCCCTTCCCCTTCCCCTCCTCCCCCCTCCCCCTCCCCCTCCCCCCACTCAGCGCTAAGCTCCATGTGGTGGCATCGAAGTGGTTGTGTGACTGTCTGACACGTTGAGAAAAAAAAAGTGGAATACGTCTGTAAATGGGACAAATCTCGTTGGCTAAAAAAAAAAAAAAAGAAGCCGTGTATTGTAATGAAAAGAAAAAAGAACCAACGGATTGGTTTTCCAATCAGAACCAAGGCTGGTGAATGCTTTCGTGTTTGCATCATAGGTTACATTAAAAGGGTGAGGAGTCAAACCGATTAAGATGTTTTCCTTGCTTGGTTTAGGGAGAGGTAGCATCCATGTTCCTGTTCCAGTCCAGGTCTCTCCTCAGTGGACGGTTTGTGGGATTTAGGCAAGTCGGGCAGAGCTGGAGGGGATTTGTCAGCGGACGGAGACGTGTCGAAGAGCACGGCGCTCGAAATGTCAGGGAAGGTCGCAGGTGGTCGGGACGCGCCGCCGAGCGCTGGTGCACCAGTGCTAGCCCGGCGTTTTCAGAGCTCGTGGGCTGTTTTAGGAAGGTCGGGACAGGGAAAGGGAGCCGGAGCATCTCCGGCGCTGCAGGACGACAGCCGGGAAAACCAACACGTGGGGAAAGACTGTCTCCTGTCCCCCCCACCAGTCCACGTGGGACAGCACAGACACATGTGGGACTTTCTAAAGTGCTTCTGCTCCACGTGCCCCTGCGAGGGTCCAGCAGTCTGACACTGGCACAGCAGCGCTGCTGCGTCCGGCGCCGGGGCGCCGGGGGCCCCGGGCACAACCGGAGCCGTGACTTTCTGACACAACTAACACGCGAAGACCCTGGACAGAAACACACTGATGGATGTTCTTTTGTTGTTTTAAAAAAAAAGGAGGACTATATTAAGATGAGATTCTAGTTATAGGAAAAAAAATATTACTGAATAAACCAGCAAAACATATTTTGAAATACTTATAAATGAATATGTATTATGTAAAGGAATTTAATGCCTAAAAATTAAAAAGGATCATTTTCTTAAAACAAAGTTGTGACTGCAAACCTCAAGATATTTTTTTTAATTTCGGTTTCCCCATAGTGAAAGTCTATTAAAACAACTTTGCCCCATGTTCATCTCGTGGCTCTGTATTCGGAGGTCTTTATTTTGATCGATCCTAATGATCACAGATTTTCTCCTTCCGCGGCTAAAACTGTGGGATTTGCAGAGAGATCTTCAGCTCGGTCTTCCGAAGCGGGATAATTGCTCCTTCACTTCGGGGGACATTTGAATGGATACCGAAGGAGGCGAAGCCCAGCTGGAGCGGCTCCCGGGTCGCTGCAGTCAGACGCTCAGGCCATGCGGCTTTTATGCAGACACCTGTTACTCATTAGACCCAAAGAAGGTCGTGAAAAGGCCATTTAGGCTGATTATTTGGACCTTTGTCCAAATTCATTTCACCTAAAAAAGCACAACCGAGCCTTTAAATGTAGAAAATGGTGCACATTGAGCACATTTTCAGCATTCTGCTGTTTTTCTTAAGCTAACTAATAGCTTTTGTGACGGTCATGAGAAGCCATCCACAGCTTCTCTGAAAACCACATTCATTTAGTAAATATTGTTCAGAAATGATGTCCTGGTCCGGCGTGAGGCCTTCGATTCACAGCTGAGGCTGCGGCTCTTCCTGAACCCGAACCCAACCCATGTCCTGTAGGTGGCCGTCCAGACGCTAGCCTCATCCCAGCACAGAGCTGGACTTGTTTCCTCTCCAGGGCACCAGAAGGGGGGAGGACAGCCGCAGGGACAACTGCAGGGTTTTTCTCTCCACACCTCCTCCCAGACTGGCCTTCTTCTTCTTCTCCCCTGGCTGGACTGTGTGCTCCTGGTCTCCCATGAGCGCTCCTGCTCAGGAGCTGTCCCCGTATGGCAGCTGTTGGGCACCCATGCATGTGTGCTGACAGGGCGCGCTGGCTATTTTAATGTGGGAGGCCTCTGAAGACTGGACATTCCGGGCCAAGGAGTCAGCTGCGGCGGGACAACGCTGGGATTGTGCTCACGTGTCGTCTAAATCCTGCCAGCAGGTATTGCACAGTTGACGGTTGCGCAAATGCTTGTGCAATTATTCAAATTCCAAATTAGGAGTCTGCTGCGGCATGCTCCTAGTTTGGAGTCAACCCGTTTCCGTCCAGCTGCTTCTGGTTTAAATGTTCGACACATTTCAGCAAAAACGTGTCTTTTTTCTGAGCCGTTGATCTTGTCCAGTTCTCAGCCCAGCGTGGATGCGCGCAGCCCCGTAAAGCTGTCGAAGAGGATTTGAGTGACCCCAACGCAGCAGGTTTACGCGCAAAATCAACATCAGCTGTGCAGCAATCAGCCGAGACAGAAAGGATTAATGAATCTAATCAGGTCCTTTAATATCTTTCTCAGGATCAGTTAATTCATTTACTTTCATGATTGAGTAACTTTCTATTACTAGCACTTTTTAAAAATGTATATCTCTTCGTGCTATTGTCCCTCTCTTGCTTTAAATGCCTGCAGACATTGTGCTGGTTGTCCTGGTGGATGTTTGTGCCGTTAATCCACGGGACACGTCTCCACACACACACCTCACTATTTAGGACACAATGTGTGTGTGAGTGTGGTCAGCAGCGGGTCAGCTGAGAGGCTGCTGACGGACACAAACTGAAACTTCCTCTCTTCCAGAGTCGTTCGGTTGCTGAAAGAGCATGAAACCAATCCAAACCTGGCGACCAAACGACTCCGTTTTTCATCTCGGCTCCTGAAGGTCGGTGCTCACCGCTCGGGCACAGAGGTGATGCTTTCTGTCCTCCCACAGGAGACAGGCACTGGGTGAACTCTGCTGTAACGGATCGAGCTTTCACTCGTGCTGCGTTGACACCAGAGAGTGACATCATTTTTAATCTGCTTGCGTTCCGGTGATTTCCACAGCCCTGAGAGGCTCCAGTGTGCAGAATTGTCTATTTACGTCCGGAGTGACACACAATCTTCCCCATTTTATTTATATTATTTACCATCATCTTAAAATGAGTCTTTTCAGAGTCGGCAGCTCTGAAGGGACCAACTAATTACTGACTACAGAGAGCTTTTGTGTTCTCCAGAAGCTAATTCTCCTCCACTGAAGCTTTTCCCCCCAGTTTTCATTTCCAACCTCACCGCTAGAGGTCGCCATTGTGGCCTAGACGCTAACGTCAGAAACCAGGCCTCCAGAACCACAATCCAACTGTTCTGACCTACCAGGTGGAAAACTCCTTCTAAATTACACAAGTGAAAGCCAATTTCTACCTGGGAGGACAGAAATTGCGTCTGAATTACAGCCCTAGAGGACTGGGCTCCAACACCTCTTGTCTTGACCATTATGTTCATCACCATAATGGTTCCGCCTGCTAATCCTGGACAGACCTTCAACTAGTGCTTCCACTAATGAGGCCCTGTGTGCAGATCCAAGCGGATATATTGTGTTTGATACGGTAACACAGGGCAGCTTCGTCTCCCCTGGCCCCGAGGTGAGATGTCAGCTCTCGCATGCTTTGATGGGAACCGACAGCTCGCTGCTGCAGCTTCAGGGAACAAATCATTCACACTCTTCTCCACTGGAAATGAAAATGGCGTGTAATCAGATCAGACTCGGACTTTGCACGAGATTGATGCATCCTACAATGCCAGTCAGAACGTAGGTGTGCTGCAGCTCAGGCAATTTTGCACATTTTGTGGTTAAAAACACCTTTTTTCAACCCCGTAACAGCCACTCAATAACACAGCAAATGAGTCATTATTTCTGCATCAAACATTCATCTTTGCACGTTAGCTGACCAACCATCACCTCCAGTTCAGCGTGAGAGCACCACAGCCATGGGAGTGATAAAATATCTGACCAGGAGATGTGTTAAATGGAGCGGGATGAAGCCACATACTCCATTACTCCTCCATCACGATCCTTCAGCAATCAGTTCAAACTGACCTTGATGACCCCCGTGTGACGTAGAGACGGAGAGTGATGTAGTGTTGAAACAAAATGGATCGCCTAGAGCAGGGAAGGGCAAACTTTATGATTCGTGGGCCACAAGGGGTTCTAACATTTGACAAAGGGGCCGGACCAGGGGCAGATGGATGGAGTGCTTTGGTACCCCACCTCACTGGAGAAAAAATGTACATCTTGGGATAAGGAGAAAACATGTGATTTAATTTCAAATGAAAATGAAGAAAAGCATGACAACAAAATATCTGACTTTGGAATGAGTCTCAAAACTCTGAAAATCAAATGAAAAAATGTGCCTTTTTTAAAATTACTGTCATTTAATTTTTTCAAGTTCGGCCGGCCGGATTAAAACGTTTAACGGGCTGCATGTGGCCCCCGGGCCGTAGTTTGCCCATGCCTGGCCTAGAACAATGCAAATATTGTTATTAATGCAAGAAAGGGAGAAAGGGAAAGTGTGAAAGTGTAAAGGCAATAGGAGAATCCCAAGAAGACGAGAGGATGAGAGAATGCTTGAAGGAAGCAGAGAAAACAGGGACCCTGACTGGGGAGGATCCAACGCATGGAAGCATGATCCTGCTGTGCTGAGGCTATATTTAGCTTCTGTTGCCATGTGCTGAGAATGTACATTGCAGACACAGACACACACACGCACACACTCACACACATACACTCTTCACATTTCTGCAGGCCCTTAGACTCATGTGAGTGTTTGGTTACCTTCTCGTTAATGACTGATGAACCAAGTGTGTGAGCACTCGTGAGGAACACGTGGAGGGGGTGTCACAGATGTGTGCAATATCATCGACCTTAAAGCTCGACTGCAGTTGCTTTCCTGGGTCGTCATAGACAGCAAACGTGTGTTGGGAGGAGGAAGGAGTGAGAGACATCCATGTTCTCATGCATGTATGGCTCCTGGTCCTCAGCTCCCGACCCCTCTAGCTGCTGGAGGCAGGCGTGCACACAGAGCTCAGCACCTCTGCAGCTCATTGCATAATCAGTTCAAAAGTAGGCAAATAAAAAAAAATCAACATGGAAACACGCTTAAGCCGAACCAATGAGAGGACAGCTTTGTCCAAACCCCTGACCCTGATTGGCTGACTTTATTGTGAAGTGATATTTAGGTCACATGTCACAGGGGAATTTTACCACTAAAATTTGTTAACTAATCTTTTTTTTTTCTGGTGACACAAGGATAATCTAAAATTTTAAACAAATCTACTAATTTACTCTTTTACAACATTAATTTCTACTTTTAGCTGACAACCTGGACCGTTATTCAGGGCACATAAAAATAGGGAAAATGTAAGGAAAGTAAATATTCTCGAATTGAATCATCAGTAGTCTGCAGACTCAAAAATACGCGGATTATGTCTCCCTCTGGTGGTATAATCTGGAATGACGTCCGTCGGGAAATTTCATATTTACAGCAGTCATCGTCTTGGACAAAAACAAAGACAAACACGCTAATTACATATGGCTTTCCGTACGAAATGTGTTACATCAAAACGGAGGTTTAAATGTGTCAACTAAAAGAAATGAACGAGGGCAGGAATCCACTTCACAACAACCAGGAAGCGGAACCTTTCTGGTCACCGTCAGTTGCTGTCGGACCGTAAAAGGTGACGCACAACAACACAGGCGCGGCCATCAGTCAGGCAGCAGCAGGCGGAGAGACTCTTCCGCCATCACCGCAGCATGTGGCGAAGCAAAGAGCAAAGCTCCTACAAATATCCGAGAGGCAGCCGGTAGGACGCCGGTAGGACGACGGTAGGACGCAGGTAGGACGCCAAACTTTTGAAACACAGACACTTCGGCTCCACAGCTGCAGAGTGTTTGGCTAGCTGTTTAATGGCCGCCGGTGCTGAGTGGCTGCTTGTTGTCCTCCTGAATAAGTGGGTTTACCGCGGCGATAGTGAGATGTGTGCGGAGTTAGATGTGGGATTACTGCTCAAGCGTTGAGTACATTTAAATATTTGACTTAGGTTTCGAAATGTGGTGAGTTATTATCAGGTGAAGGCTAATTGAAATAACGTTGAGGGCAATTTAAAGACAACACGATTAATGTACAAATTCTTCTTTATTTATATACAAGTGTAATTTAGGGTGAAAAGTGATTCACTCATGTTGAAGGACAGTCACAGTAGAGTTCATGTTAAATGCAGTTATTCTAACCCCCTCTCTTGCTCTCCCCCATCCCTCCATCTTTCTCCAGCCCTCCGGGGGTCCCTGGCTCTCCTCCCGCCTCCCTCCTGAGGTGGGCTCCTGCTGCTGGATCCAGAACCCCTCCACGGTTCTGCCTGGGTCCGGCTGCTTCTGCTCCTCGTTCTCTCTATTCTGCAAATCAAACTTCTAAATGTAAAAACTCTGTTTCATGACTTCAGAAAACAAGTTGTTTTAGTGTAAATTATATGTAACTGGTTAAGTTGACCCTTAAAAACAACAGAAACAATGATAATCAGGTGGTTGTAGGTTGTCAAGTGATTGAAATATGAGATGAATCAATCTTTTAACCATGATTAAATGCTTATTTTGAATCTATAATGTTTTTTCTTTAGTCTTTCAGAGTTTTCCCTCAACGTGTCCATGTGGTTTTTGAAGGTCTGGCTGCAGTCGTGGTTCTGGTAGCTCAGTCTGGAGAGCACCCAGCTGGGATGGTGGTTACCGACAGGCTGAGTGTCCGGTGGTGGTAGCTCAGCCTGCAGGGTGCAGGGCTGGAGAGCTGAAGGTTCTTGGTTCAAGTCCCGGTGAGGACGGACGGATGGATGCAGTTTTGTTCATGAGCAGGACTGGAGCCAAGAACCCAGCAGGTGGCGCCAACTCGGTGTCAAGGGGCCAGAGAGACCCAGAGGAGGGGCCAGGGGCCCGAGAGGGTTGGAGGGGGCCCTGAAGCCTGAGGCCTCAGGCCAGGGGCCAGAGGCGGCCGGAGGGGTCCTGACCGGTAGTGGACAAAAGTAGAAAGCCAGCTTTTAACTTTTTTTTTTTTTTGTCAAATTTTTCAGTAAAAGGTAACTTTAATACTCGTCCCCTACGCTTAGTCGGCTTTGTACTCATGTCGGGCCCTTGCTTTAAGACAGTTGGGCCTTCATCCCTATTCCGCGGGCTCCGGGATGAAGGCAATAGTTGTTCCTGCCTGCGGCGTAACAACGGTTAAACGCACTCCGGGCCCTTCGGGCCTGCCGTGCGTTGGCGCCCTCGCATGCCGGCCCCTGGGACTGTCGGGCTGTGGTATTGAGGGTTTTCTCTGCGTCTCGGCCCGGGCTTGAACCAGCGGCCCTCGGCTCACCAGCCGGGGACGCTCCCTCGGAGCTATTGGAGCCCACCTCCCACCCTGTCCCACCACGGACTTTGTGGTTCTATTTACTATCAACACTTAGAAATATTTTGCTAAAACTTCTCCCCTGCCTCCCATCTCTCGGGGGCCCCTGGTCCTCTGGGGGGGTGGGAGGGCTGGGAGCTACAAAATGAACCTTCTGTTCCAGCCTGGATTTGAACCCAGGACCTTGGGCTCAGCAGGCCAGCAGCCTTCAGACGGAGCTACAGACACGCTCTGGTCTCACCGTGGTTGGTGGTATTTCAGGGCTCCAGCGGAACGCGGCAGCCCATAATAAGACCTGGACACACACCAGCTGGGGGAAGCGGTGGGATGTATAATGTAGCTCATGTGGATGAATTTTTAAAAAAGCAAATCAACACTTTTAGAACAGGACTGAGTTTATTTCCTAAGAAATCTGATTCCCTAAAGTGTTCAATGCAACGCTCCAATGCACCAAAACCTGGCAGCATTCCTCAAAGTACACAATAAAATCAAAAGTAGAATACTTTACAACTGTCACTTGGACAAAAGGAAGAAACGATTAAAAAAGGTCTGGTTAAACAGGCGGTAACAGCGATGTACCTGAAGTCTGAGCTCCACCACCTCCAAGCTGCTCCTGAGGTGACGCTCTTTCAGAGAATCGTATATTTACACACTTCTCTACCAAGAGGGACAAAGTGATGAGTTTTGTTTTTTACATTCAGGCTTCTGCCAATGGAAATGTACATGAAATAGAAGCTAAGAGCTCCGAAATATGCTCAGAATAAAGAGGGAATGAGATGGAAACACAGGGAAATGCAGGAGGACCAAAGCCAACGTGGAGCCGTTTTACCTTTAAAGCACATTTGCAGACGGGATGAGCAGTTCTGCCTCAAAAATGACCACACAAGATAGCTCAAGGCCTTTCCCACATGTTTACACTCACACATGCAACAATGACAGCGAGGCAAAAGTGCTCAGAGTTCCTGACGTGAACGAATGGCGATGGGGTCATGTGACGAGCGGACGCTCCCTAAACAACACACCTGAAACACATCACACACTCCGGTCCGGGGTGTTTGTTTAAACTCTTTTGGGTCATGGTGTGCAGCTTATTTTAAATAATGGCACTCACAAAAGCCAGCAAAGACACAAACGTGTGTGGGGAATTTAAAAAAGCTTTTTTAAAAAATGTTAAAAATACAATTAGACCGAAACATGGATTTTTGTCTCCCTCTGCTGGGGCGATGAGGTATTGCACAGGTGCGGACGCCTATAAACCTGCTCCGCGTTAAACATTTTTAATCTGTGTCCAACGCCCTAAAACCATTAAACAAAGACAAATTTATTCTAAAGCCACCAGTCAAATGTTAACGAATTCACCTGAAAATAGTCCCACGGTCCCAAACAAAGGCGCTATTTCCTCCTGCTGCTTCAACGTTTAAAAGCACACAGTTCAAACTATAAAACAAAACATTAACTTTGACCAAACTTCTTAAAGCGTAAAAGAGTGAGAATTTTAACCTAATACTGGGGGCATTCTGTGTTACCATTTTACCCCATCTGGCTGACTCTCATTTGAAATATTATTTTAAAAAAGTGCCCAAAGTGAACTGATTGTTTTCCTTTACATCAAGAAATTCAAGAACTGGTATTTTAGAGTTTCCAGAACCTACAAAAATATGGAGCTTTTTTGGCGTTCTACGGGTCACTTGAGGGTCCTAAATCAATTTAAGAAAGGAAATAGTTGAGTTGTTCTTTGCCAGCCTGAATCCACTTTGGTCGAATACTGAAATACGCTCCCATCATCAGAGACGCGTCTGCGCAGTTCACACCAGCATCAGCGCCCACATTTCATGCAGAAATGGCCTATTATTAACTTGATAGCCTGATTCATGTCTGAAATGGACGGGCACACACACACACACACACACAGCTTTGGCACACAGACTAACATAAAGAGAGGAAGTGCAGAATTTAGTACAAAAAGACTAAACCTGGAAGAAAGGCACTGCCAAATTAAAATATTAAATGAGAAAGTAGAAACATGTATCAAAGTGTATAAGACAACATAAACTAGTCATCTCCAGGACAGGACAGGGGAGTGGGTGGAAGGAACAGAGGTGTAGATCTACGTTAGAGGCCAAGGAGATCACTCTCACTCCAGTCTTGTCCAAAAAGAACGTCGGTTCCAGCCAAGGAGGGTTCAGCATTCAGAGAGAAACTCTCAGGTCTGCCTGGTTCTTCGCAGCAGGAGGACGGAGCTGCTCACCCACGAGCCTCCTCCTCCTCGGTGGAGCTCTCCTGGGCCTGGCTGCCACCTGTGGGACCCCACCAGTGAGAGGAGAGCCGGGTGACGTCACATGAGGAGACAGACGACGGGAAACGAGCGAAGGGGTTGGCACAAAAGAGAGCAAGAACCAGCATTTAGAGCCTTGTTTTGACCGACTGACTGCCGACTGATCAGCATGAGGACAGGAAGCGATTTCTAGTTTCTTTTTTCCTCACCTTGCTATGAAAACCAGAGTTCAGCTGTAGTATTTTCTAAATTTTGAGGATTTTATACAAATCCTGCAGAAACAGAAGACAGAATGTTTCTGCTCCAAAAGTAATTAAAATGCATACAAAATCCCCTGGCCTGTAAAATCATTTAAAATCTAACTTTCTAGATAGATAACCCTGATGAAGGTCCTGATATTAGTGCTTAAACTGTGGAAATACTGTGATCTGCCTTTGAGGTGGTGACAGGCCGGCGGCGGGCGGACGTTCAGGGTGTGTTTGCAGGTCTAAGTGTGCTTCTGCCATCACTTTTGTGCCATCGTGTCTAATTGTGTCCTGGTTGTTGGAGCGAAGGAACACGACTCCGAGAGAGAGTTTAGGAGCTGAGTCAACAGTCTGCAAGGTGAAGGTTGCCACAAACACAGGAGCCGGATGAGGAAAAGGTGAGAAATGTCACAAACACACACCCTCACACACCCTGATTCAAGATGCTCCAGGGGGAGGTTTTGGAGATAAAAGCAGTCCTGTCAGGCTTTGGAGGCAGGACCGAGGGGGAAGCGGTTACACAGACGAGTGTGTGTGTGTGTGTGCTGGGGTGGGTTCCCAGGTGGGCGTGGGTATGAATGTGCACGTCATGCTACCACCAGGCTGCGTTTCGTTTGCCTCATGCAAAAACATACTAACAGTAGTTCTCAATGGAATCAAAGAAGGAAAAGTTCACAGGGAACTCTGGACACGGAGGGCACGCAAGGAGGGAAAAGAAAGAGAAAAAGAAGATCATTTTAGTTCAGCTGGAGACAAACAGGAATAAACAGGCATCAAACAGTACAGAGTCTTGAAAAGGAGTGTTTTGTTGTGTGTGTGTGTGTGTGTGTGGTGAGGAGTGGGGCGGCGGAGCCCGAGGGTCCGACGGCGTGGCGAGCGAAGCTACCTGGATTGGTGTTTCTTTCGTTGAGGAGCTTGGTCTGACTGTTGGGGAGGATCTTAATCTCAGGAGGATCGGGACTCTGACCCACCCGGGACGCCATCAGCGCATTCAGGTACTGCAGACGTGTCACCTGCCATTCCAACAGGAGCGAGGAGTTAGAGGTTTCATCCACAAGAGAATGGGTCTCAGGAGGCGTTTGCTGCCCACGCACCCGTATGATCTGCAGGTCAGTCAGAGCTCGGACGGTGTAGTCGGGACAGTAGCCGGACGGGCTGGTGGCCTCAGCTGAATCGAAGGGATCCCTGGGGGAGTGACGCTGGCTGGACACCGGAGACTGGTGCACTGTAAACACACGTGCACGGACACCGTTGTCAGACATGGTAAATAAGCACAACAAGACAAAACTGACCAAAAAAATGACCTGAAAATAGGCAGAGTTGAGGAGTTTGCGTTAGAGTCAAATTTAAATGAGCCAACCATTAATATTCTGTAGTCCCCCGACTCACCGGAAGAGGGCAGCGTTAGCGCAGACACGCCGTAGTAGGTGAAGGCTCCGTTCTCGAACTTCAGGCCCTCCTTCCCGATTTCCACCTCCACACGGCCCTGACGCGCAAAAAACACCAACTACTGACACGTCATATTCGCAAAACATTTACAAATGGCCAATCTGCTGTCAGAAGACCGACATTTTGAAGTGTTTCTGTCACAGCATTAATTGCATTCTGGGATTTGTAGTGTTTGATGTTGGGGTCCGTTTCTTTCCTAAATACGACGCCAACCCATCTAATATGTGGTGTTTTAAGATGGAAAAATTGTGTATCAACCCTTCTTCGGCTGCTGCATGATTACATTTGTCAGCGATTGTGCCTCCACCATTTTATCTACATCAGAGTGGGACCAAAGTGTGACTTTCAAGGAAGGCGAAACCTGAATTTGTGTGTTTATAATTGCACACAGGACTGCTGGATATTGATATTTTACTACGCAAACATCAAATTCACGGTTGCCATGGCCACAGACCTGTAGCAGCAGGATGAAGTAGTCCACCGGGTGGTTCCGCGTGTACAGGTAGTGGCTGGCGCTCAGGCGGTTGCCGGGGTCAAAATGGATTTCTTGGTTGACGCTGGGATGGCGCAGAAGGTGGAACAGGACCTTTTCGGACACGCGCACGGGGCTGAAGTGCTCCACCTCTACCAGAGGAAGGTCAAAGGTCAGGGACAGCGTGGTTGGGGGTTAGACAAGGTGAGGACGGCAGCTTCAACAACTGGTCAAACTACTGTGTAACAGTAACACAGTTATCACGTGGCTGTGTTAAAGCATGACTCATTTAACACACACACGCGCGCACACACACACGCGCGCGCACACACACACACACACCTCTGGAGAGAAAGCGGTGCGTGGCCAGCAGGAGCTGCGGCGATGTCTGGATCTTGGGTTCTCCTTCGGGCGGCTTGAAGAGAGAGAACTCCTCGTGGGAGCTTCGAGGCTCCAGGGGGATCTCCAAGGCAGCGAGGGGACGCTTCACCTTCCTGTCCACTGCTGGGCCAGACGGAAAGAGCCGGTGAACACACTCAGGTCGGCTCGCGGCCAAACGGGAGCTTCCGACACCTACGGCAGCCGTCAGACTCGTCCAGGATCTCTGACTTGATGATCTCCTCGATGACGTCCTCCAGGGTGACCAGGCCCAGCACCTCGTAGAACGGGTCGCCCTCGCCCTCGTTGTTCACCTTCTGGACGATGGCCATGTGGGAGTTGCCTGGCCCAAGGGGAAATGACCAAGAGTGTGTGTATGAAGCAAACACCTCAGAATACACTCCGTTAAATCTGAAACTGAACCGCAGCGGTTCCACCCAGAACAGGGCCCCGCCGCCGCTGCTGCCGCCGCTGCTGCCGCCGCTGCTGCACCTTTCTTGAACTCCTCCAGCATGGCGTCCAGCTTGGTGTCGTTGAAGACAAAGTGCAGCGGGTGGTTGTAGAACTTGGTGATGGTGGTCATGGGTGTGCGGTCATCCGGATCCACCAGAGCCAGGTCCTTCACGTAGAGGATCTCCACGATGTTGGACCTGCCGCACCAAACCGCACGTTAATGAACGGACACGCGTTAGCGATGAGACCAAATATCTAACCCGGCTGTTAGGCGCGCGCGTGTGTGTGCGCGTGCGTGCGTGTGTGTGTGTGTGTGTGTCTCTCCACTTTTTATTTGTGACTGAAGCAACAGGCGAAACCCAGAGGGTGTTCAAACAATTACAGCTTCTTTTCCTGCCAAACCCTAAAAACGCAGGCCCGAGCAGCGTTGGCGTGCACGTGCTCCTTGTTTCAGGGCTGCATTTCTCTCTTCTAGTTCGTACGTGCGTCTCTGCGAGGGCAAGAACACTAGTTCTTTCACAATAAACAGACGGCTCCGTACGACCCCCCGCCACCGGTTTAAGAGCCGCTCTTTGTTGACAGATGAAGCAGCAGATTAACGTCATCAAAGACGTCAACACAAAACCGCAACCAGCGACTCTTTTTATCAATCCAGACGCGTCACAGATCAGAGGCAACGGGGGGAAGGAAACGCTCCCTCTAACAGGGAGAAACCTCGAGCAGGACCGCGAAGAGCAAAGAGCCAGAAGTGGGCGCCTACCTCTCCTCCTCGTAGATGGGCACCCGCGTGTAGCCGCTCTGCATGATCTCCGACATGGTGGAGAAGTCCAGGACGGCCGAGCTGGGCAGCATGAAGCAGTCCTTCAGCGGCGTCAGGATGTCCTCCACCGTCTTGGTGCGCAGCATTCCGCGGCTGAACTCCTCCTTCACAAACTCGCTGCACACAGCCGACACGGCGCCGTTCAGACGCGGGGCCCCGCCGGCCCCCCCACACCCGCCGCCGAGCGCCGCCTAACCTGTAAGGGTCGTTGACGCTGGTGCGGATCATCTCCATGGCCCTCTCCCGTATCCCGCAGGTGCTGATGTCCCGCCTCAGAGCCAGGTCCAGGATCAGGCCCAGAGGGCAGGACAGGGGGCAGGTGAGCACCATGCAGACCTGGGCCAGCCAGGTCAAAGCCGGGGCCATCCGGAACCCGTAACCTGAGCACACGATGTGAGGAGCCAGCTCGGCCACGAGGAAGATGAGGATCCCGCTGGTGAAGGCTGCCGAGAGGACCGAGCCGAGCAGCCGGTAGAAGAAGACGCCCAGCACGGAGTGGCCCAGCGCGCACAGGAACAGCAGAGAGCAGGCCTGGCGTGGAAGGGAAACACACCATGGCACCGGGGACACCAGGAGCTCTGTCCCCCCGAGGCCTCACACACACACACACACACACACACACACACACACACACACACACACACACTCACCAAGAAGTTCCCTCTCCTCCTGACCGGCTCCAGGCGCTTGGCCACCCGCTTCTCCTCCTCGGAGCCACAGCTGTGGAGGACATAGAGCTCCACGGGGTCGAGCCACAGCAGGCTCAGGCTGACCGTCCTCAGCACGCAGCAGATGGTTAAAAACAACACGACCAGCACGCCCAGAGCCCACGGGGGGATGTAGTCAGCGGGCAGAGCCCTGTCGGGGTCCACCCGCAGCCTGTCCGGGCCCGCAGACCTCCATCTGCCCCCGCTCAGCACGCACAGGTGGTGGAAGCTCTGCTCGCCGTCGGAGGGGCTCCACGGCCGGACCTCCACCGTCACCAGCCCGCTGTGGAGCTCGTCCTGGGCGAACTTCCCCGTCACCTGGAAGGCGGACTCGTTGCGCCGGTTCTCCTCTAGACACGGGTCTCGGGTGTCCCCAACAGCCCCGGCCGCTCCGCCAGCTGCCCCCGCGAACGCCACCCACGGCCAGCTTCCATTCAGGTCGGTCCCGAAGAGACGGAGCTTGAACGTGGCTCCTGGCGGCGCCGAGATGATCCGGTCATTCATGCACACTCCACCGGGCGGGTCTTCCAGCCGCAGCCCCAGAACCTGAGGCGCTTCCTCGCTGCAGGCGCCGTACCTGATCCCGCAAAGCAACAATATCATCAACAAGAACCGTAGACCTGCCGAGCTGGCCACCATATTGGAATTGGTCAGGCTGCCTCTGCGCCGATCATGTGACTCTGCAGCGGCGCCGCCCCCTCGGGCCGAGCCAGCCAATCAAATCAACCCTGCAACTGAGCTGCGTGGCGGCCATTTTGGCTCTCCGCGGCCAGGCGGAGCTCTGAGGCCACCGTTCATTTTGGATCTTGATTCACATGTTTTGATTCATGTTTTTCACCGCCCCCGTGAAAGCAGCGAATTGGAGTCAACCTGTGCTGACACCCAATAGAACCTAAAAAAACAAGTCACACCTCCATGTTGTGAGCTTTCGAAGCCAGCCAGCCATAACCAAAACACATTGATCAAATTCTTGCTCATTTTAAACCTTTAAATAGGAATAGTAATGCTGTGCATATTGTGCATTAAGAATAAAAACCAGCCAAGGAGTTTGTTGATACTTTTGTTTGTAATGATCTGTAAGGACTGAGCATCCATGCATCTATTTTCTTTTAAGCTCTGCTAATTCCAGGTTGTGGAAGCTTAGAATCAGCTTTAAAAGTGCTTCTTTGCATTCCT
This sequence comes from Tetraodon nigroviridis, assembly GCA_000180735.1. NCBI lineage: Eukaryota > Metazoa > Chordata > Actinopteri > Tetraodontiformes > Tetraodontidae > Tetraodon > Tetraodon nigroviridis. The sequence goes on along the minus strand of CAAE01014764.1, from coordinate 2,100,426 downwards.
TCTAAACAATCCGCTTGTGAATGATACACAGTGGAAAAAATCACTAACCCAAGAAGCCTGCACCAGAAAATATTTAACCTTCCCACGTCTCACCGGCGGAGGCTTAAAAGCAACACGACGGGAGTTGCTGATAAGCCAAGCTGACCCAGGTCCTCCCTCGCCCACTTCAATGCGGTCCCAGCGCAGAAAAATGTCTGCACAAGAAAAATGTCTGCGCAGATCAGGCCCGCGCCGGAATTTTAATATTTCTGAGCAGCGGGAAAGGAGGCGAGATAAGCGCGTGGGGAAAAATGAATGAGGTAAAAGAAGGGGAAAAAAAAGACAAAAAGTGGAAAGGAAGTGTGTGGGAGAAGAAAAATGTGCCAAGAATGACAGATAACTGAGGTTTAGAAAGGAGGACCACGATAGTTTTAGAAAAAATAATGAGAGCAGGATGTGAGGAAGTCAGAGAAGACAGGGGCAAAATTAATGTCTGAGGTCGACTTTGTGCAAGGTTTATTGCTCTTTAATTGCTTTCCTATAGCAAAACAATGCAAATAAAACTCAAAATTAAATATCTTTCCTTAATAAATAGACTTTTTTTTATCTCTCAGCATCACATAAATGCCCTTCATTTACACAGTATTTACAGAAGTAACAACCCAAACATCAAAAAAGAAACTGAACACAGTATCTCTGGATCTATCACCCAATAAAAGCTGCGTCTCACAGCTGGAAGCCCGATTCACACGTCCATATTCAAGCATATAACCCCCCAGACTGGTAACAATAAATACACTGTATACAATAAATACAACATCAACCAGTAGAATGAATCCATTTCACCGACAGCCAGCCGGTGGCTTTGGAAACCAGGATAAGACCGTTTGCTACACAGGACCCATGAACCAGCAGGCGGGCCTGCGTCTGTCTGTTATTGTCCTTTGTTCAATCAACCTTCTAGCCGATCTCTGGGCCCTTCGATGGCCCTAGACTGTTCTCCCTGCATGTGCCGTTTAAGCAGGCGGGCCCGTCACCCGTCGCAAAAATCTGGACCAACAACTGATTAGTAACATTGTGCGTTACCCAGCACAGTGGTTCGGTTCCTCATAGGCCCCGGGGGGGCCGACACGCTGCAGCAAGTTAATGTTATCTGATGCTGAGATTAAGAGCAACATTTACTCCGAATGCTGTATTTGTTGTCTCTGACTCGGATGAAGCATCTCAGAGACTTTTATTCTTCAGCTTCCTGGTTTAGTCGGTAGAACGCCAGCAAAGATAAAGGGCCCCCGTCTGAGAGGGGCTCCTGCAACCGCGGGCCGTTCTGCGTAAGCACAAAAGACGTCTGCTACATGCAATAAGAAAAGGGAATGAAATCTCATCTCAACTCAAGGAGGCTCTCCTTCATTATGACCTGAATGTAAGAAAATATATCCCCTTTATATGTTCACTGAGGCTCCAGTAGCCCATTCATTTAGAAAATAAATGAATACAGCCAGGTTTCACCACCTAAAGCAGGAAAACTTTAGATTTTTAACTTTTACAAGGTCTCCTTATGCTACACAACTCAAATTGTCTAAGTATACGTTTAACTCAGTGCCTGTTACATCTTTTTAAAATTCATCAGATTCATCTGGTCCAGAAAAAACAGCCAGCCAGTCTCTTCTGTAGTGTTACTGCATACACAGGAGGGAAGAAAACGGATTACATGCGGGCAGCTTTCACATTCAAGCTCCGCTCGTCACCCGCTGGGTGAGGAGCGAGCCGCTTCAGTCGTCTCCACGGTAACCTCTTCATCTCTGCATCTTCAGTCCGCTGGAACGCAACCAAACATCCTGTTTGTCCTGTTTCTGAGCCAGAAAATACACAGTCTGGTGCAGGAGTGGCGTGCCAATGGCAACGTCACTACTGTGGGAGGTGGAGAACTCATGCAGAGGGGACGCCGAGTGGACGCCACAGCCAAACCAGCTGTTTGGTCCTTAACTGGAGGCTTCAGAGGTTAAAGACGAGGGAAACACAAGTTAATCCGAGCTCATCTGACCATTGCAATGAAGCTTAAGGCAGGAGATGGCAGCAGAATGGCTTCCTCAGAAGGTAAAAACCAGCCCCGGAGGGTCTGTGAAGCTGGAATAGCTTCAGCTGCTACTGGGTGGCCAAACCAGTCGTCCTTCACGTGCTTGGCTCCTTGCTTCCCTTTGTTAGTGGCTAACCATCTCCTCACCACAGCTTAGAATATTAAAACCAACCGGCGATCAGCAGCAAATCAGAAATCATTCAACTCCACATGGAACCTGCAGTGCAGCACCGGTGAGTCCATCTTCTGGAAGCTTTTTTACAGAATCCAATGTGAAATCCGGTCCTGCACTCCGGGTTTATTTAGGGATATTTAACACATTCCATTAGAGAATCCGAGCTTGAACTGGGCCGGTTGCACAGTGACCCCAGGAGCAATGACAGTAACTTGGTGTGTGTGTCGGTGACGCGATCACGGTCGGCGTTTGAACCAATCAGCTCACCAACGGCTCCAGAAGCAGTTTGGTCGAGGCTGTAAAGCTTTGAGGAGGAGCTGGTTTCTTTACACGTCTGGTCACAGTGAAGTAAACATAGGAGAGAAAGAAAGTCTGCAGCTCACAATAAATATGTCCGATATAAAACAACCAAATAAATAGTAAATATGCATATCTCCAAATAAATACAGTTCTAGATAAATACTTTAAATACGAACTGGCCTTAGCATGAACTAAAAGGACTATAACTGTGCTTTTATTTCAGTCATTTGTTTTAAACGTATAGCTTTCATCAAGCGTATGAAATCCTTCTATAAAATGTAAATCTTTTCTGTTCATTTCAGACTAAAGCTTATTTTCAACCTGCACTGAAATGTTAATCCACAAGAATATATTCCATTACTCGTTTATCAATATAAATACATTATATAAATTGAACTATTCGTGTTTATAGTTTTATTTTAGATTTAAATGTCTGCATTTTAAAATATAATGTTTCCAAAAAGTTGCTTGTATTATTTTACGATCACTATAGTTTAAAAAAAAGGAATTTTTTTATTGTTTTAAAAAGGAAGCTCTGCTAGATTTTGGCGCTTTGAGGGAGTCTGGCCTCAACTGGCGCCTTAAAAATAAAAGCTAACCGTAAAAAGTGATGCAGTGCAAAGTCTCCCAGCGGAGACGGTGGCGGGAACGTGACAGATTCGCCAGCCAGCCGTCGGCACACAGGAGCCAAAAACAGGACATGAGTCCACCTGCCTCGCACACGGACAGCGAGCTCCATCACCAAACACGGGTGTGGACGCTGGAGCTGCAAATAAAACCCTGACGCAACGGTCTTTGGAAGAGCCACCTGGTAAAAAATGGCAAAAAAAAAAAAAAGAAAACGGAAATGAAAAGAAGTAAAACGGCTCCTCTGAGCAGCAGGTTGAGCTCAGCAGCGCCAACCTGGACCTGGACCTCACCGATGAACCCCGAAAGATCGGTTCACCTCCAGAAAATGAGGGACTCGGGACAAGAAATAAAACAAAGTGGTTGGATCTGGGAGGGCTGGAGGCAGCAGGAGGACGGGGTGGAGGACACTTTCTGGTTAGGCGAACCGATCTTCCATTAAGACACAACCGCACCTCTAATTCAAGCCACTCTCTCTTGCACTCTGCCCTCTTTTAGGTCTGTTATGAACCTTTTTGGAGTGCTGGGTGGGGAGCATGCAGGAGGAAAGGAGGGAAGGAGGATCTCTGTTCACTAAAACCACAAAGGTGTTGATCCCTCAGACGTCTGCGGACGCGTTCAGGGCGACAACAAGAAGTCGTGCGACACACAGGAGTGCAAACGTAGCTTATTCTGGGTTAGATGGTGCTCTCGGTGTGTACGTGACCCATGGTGTGAAGGTGTGGGTGGGCCGGGGTCTGACCAGGCCCCCGCCCGCCCGTGCAGTTCTGCTGCTCACTGAGCAGGGTGGTGGTCTCCCCCGGCCCTCCGTCTGGGCCGTCGGAGCCCGGGGGCTGCTGGGGCTTGAAGGAGGGTGGAGGATTGTTGGCACCTGCCGCCACGCCCGCCGTAGCAGAGGAGGTCTGGGAGAGAGGGCCGTGGTTACTGGGAGGGGGCGCCGCTGGAGGGACACACTGGCTGGGTCTGCGGGCGGAGGAGGAGCTCATCTGGGGCACGGGGGGGCGGCCACTGGCCGGAGGAGTGTTAGACGACATCTGCCGCCCCGCAGGAGGCGTGGCCAGCAGCAGGGGGTTGCGGGTCCCCGGCGGTGTCACGGGCGGCAAAGACACGGACGTGTCCAGGCGGGTGCGGCTGCCCTCCGGCGACGGCGGCGTGCTGTCCAGCTTGGACGCCAGAAGGCCGTTCTGGTACTGAGCACGAGTGACCTGAGGGAGACAGACGCGCATGACCTTTGCACCCGCCGAGGCCCGGCGCAGCTCAGCGCAACCAGCTGGGTTACCTTGACAAACTGCAGGTCCGTCAGAGCGCGCACGCAGAAGTCCGGTATGTACTGGAAGGGGGTGCCGGGGATCTGGGTGATGCTCCCGCCCACGGAGCCACATTCCGGAGTGCGCTCGGTGCAGCTCAGAGACGCCGAGCGGTTGAGGTTGCCCCCGTGTGACGGGGAGCGAAACTCTGGGGTTGGAAAGCAGAAGAGCGAGTGAGACGAGCAGAAAGCCAGAGGGGAACATTGATAAACACCCCACAATCAAGAGAAAAGCCGGAAATGGATGAAGCCCATGATGATGCGGAAGAGAGAGGAGCGGCACATCATCAAAACACGCAACACACGTGAAGGTGGACGTCACATGAGTACCGAGGTGTGTACTGCGTGTGTGAGCGTGACGTCATGAGATGGCGCCTGTTGAGTAATCGATGCAGCATGCACGGAGGTTGGATGGTGGATGGATGAAACGGGACCATCCGAGTTCAGAGCAGGGCCACCTGTGATTGCCAGTTTAGTGATGTTGGGGGGGCTGATGTGGAAGCAGGAGGGGGCGTCTGGAACTGTCATACACGCGTGTTAATAACGTGTCAGTGATGAGCAAAGGGGCCCTAGGTGGAGGAGGTGGAGGAGGAGGAGGAGGTGTGAGGAAGAACATCTGAGTTTGGTTCGGGACCAGCTCCACATTTTTGGGAAACAATCCTCTTTCGCCTTCCGAATTAGATGAGAAGTTTGATTGTAGCCTAAAGCTGTTTATTAGCTTAGCGCAACGTTTTCAAAGAGCCCTTTGAACTCCACATCATGCTAAGCTAACTGGCTACCTGAAGAGGTCAGACTTCTCATCAGAACACAGAAGTTCCAACTTTTCTTTGCAGCATTAATCTGGAGCCAGATTGGGAGAAGCTGTGGCTCCTGCTGGTGTCCCAGGAGTGGCAATCATCTGAGCACCAGGAGGGAGGGAGGTGGTGACAGGGTTTCAGGAGAGCCGTCCACACCCACAGTCCCATCCAGCAAGTTTCCCCGACTCTCCACATTCTGACAACGAGCCTCGATTTCTGCCAATTTTCTGTCAAATGTCAGAAAGCTGCACGTCTAACTGGCGAACCAGATCCACCCGAAAGCATAAGGTTTAGTTTCCTGTTTAGACGGAACCATTTTGATCTCTTTTGAATCTGACCTTTGACCTAATGCAATATTCCAACTATTTATACTGGATTAAAAGGACAAAATGATTCAGAAAGTGGGAAATTATAAAAACTCAGTCGCCAGCAATGATGATATTATTGTCATCTGAAATATTATCTGCCAATCAGGTTGACAATATTTCTATATTTTTGTTTTTACAACTGTATGCTCTCAATGTGCACATTTCAGAATATATAAGTTGGTTTTTTACATGCTCTACGTAAATTTATTATAGATTACATTACATAATACTATATTTTGAGAGCAAATTCATGGGTACTGGCAAATTAAGCTTTTTTCCAGAGTCCTGACTTGCTGGATGAAGATCAAAAAGATGATTTTAAGAAATGATAATTCTGTCTTCACAAGGAGCCCCTCCCTCCCTCCTCTGGCCCATGCAAGTGTTTACCTGGAAAACGAGAGAACAGAGAAAACCTTTTAAGAGATAGGCGTCGTGGAGGGGGGGACGCCACTGATGGGGAGAGAGGAGGGGTGACAGCTGAGAGGGAGGAGAGGAGGAGGAAGGGGCCAAAACAGAGAGAGATGAGCTGGTTTTTCATCTCAGTCACTGCCGGAGCCTCATCGTGGTTTTTACTTTGATCTCTGTCGCACAAGCAAAGCAGCTAACTCATCTGAAAGATTAAGTAATACTCTTAATCTTACATTTGCTCTTAACTCTGAATCTAAAAAATACGACAAATTAGGAATTTTCTTTATTCAAGAGATTTCCAAAACTGAATAAAGATGACAAAACCTCTGAGAGCTAAACCTGCAAAGATGTTATTTTTTTTAATAACAGGTCACTTATTTAACCTATGTTTTGACAATTAATTTGGATTAAAAGGATCAATTCATTTAGCAGCTATAAAATCTGGAGCAGCAACAAAGATCCAATCAAGTCTTAACGGGAATCTGTCGCCCTCTAGCGGACATCTGGGGGAACAACACCAAAGCCCTCCTCAAAATGGAAAATAAAATTCTGGGTTGTTTTTTTTTTGAACAAAAATACATTCTGGATTATGTTTTTCATTCATAGGTTGTTAATTCTATTCATGTTTAGTCCAAGTTTGAAAATTCAACGGGAAAAGGTTCCTTTCAAAAGAGAATGTTGGGCTTTCGGAATGAGAAATGACATCTGACGCTGCACACGCATGCACACGGAGCTGCATATAATGTGTACATGAAGCGAAGACATCAATTCATCTGGGACACAAAGTGCCAGCGCGAAGCAGACAGAAAAGAGGAAGAAAGAATACAAGAAACATTCATCAGCAGGTATAACGCTGTTAATTCGCTAGGAGTCACCAAGGTTACCGTAAAAACATCCCCTGCCAAAAGACTGAATAGGTGTTAAAACACAATTTATACCTCTCAATTTAAATTTAAAAAAGATTTAAAATGAAATAAAAAAAATTAAGTGTATCATCTGCTAACAAATGAATGTTTTTCTCTGTTTCGTAGAATCCCGCCGACAAAAAATATCTCCATCGGATTATTATGAGCTTTTTCTCAGGATCTTTCCCTCTTAAATTCATTTTAGAAGCGTCACCTTTTGGCTTAGACCAGATAAGTCAGACTGAACTCTGCAATGAGTGCTTTCCTGATTTGGACTCTAAGCCTATTGACTGTTCGCACATGTTTATTAGAACCCAAAGCTTTATTAGCAACTCTGACGCAGCAGAGAAAGTGGATCAGCCGGCTGGGAAAACACCAGAAAGACTAGATTTTCATTCCTCCATTCAGGCAACACGTGCACTTTTATTTTCCCCCTTAATGGTTTTATGTTATCAGACACAAGGAAATCTGCAGCTGTAAATGAGAGACTCATGAGAGTCCGGCACACACACACTAGATAAAATATAAACACTCTTGGAAGATTGCTGTCGGAAAAATCGTAAAAAGTAAATGATGAGAAAATTCATGAAGGCGTAAATGGTAATAAAGATGCTCAGTGTGTGTGTTTGGTGTATTGTTTATAGTTCAGAGATGATAAAATGAGCATTTACATGAAATTGTATTAGTCTTTTGCTATTTCCCTTCCCAT
>CAAE01014764.1:2073694-2092728 GCA_000180735.1 Tetraodon nigroviridis | reverse complement strand
CTCATACCCCAACCCTAACCCTAACCCCAGCCCAAACCCTGCCCCAAAGACAGGGTAGGGTTGGAGTTTTAGTTGACAACCTGGACCGTTATTCAGGGCACATAAAAATAGGGAAAATGTAAGGAAAGTAAATATTCTCGAATTGAATCATCAGTAGTCTGCAGACTCAAAAATACGGGGATTTTGTCTCCCTCTGGTGGTGTAATCTGGAATGACGTCCGTCGGTAAATTTCATATTTACAGCAGGCATCGTTTGGACAAAAACAAAGACAAACACGCTAATTACATATGGCTTTCCGTACAAAATGTGTTACATCAAAACGGAGGTTTAAATGTGTCAACTAAAAGAAATGAACAATGAGGCAGGAATCCACTTCACAACAACCAGAAAGCGGAACCTTTCTGGTCACCGTCAGTTGCTGTCGGACCGTAAAAGGTGACGCACAACAACACAGGTGCGGCCATCAGTCAGGCAGCAGCAGGCGGAGAGACTCTTCCGCCATCACCGCAGCATGTGGCGAAGCAAAGAGCAAAGCTCCTACAAATATCCGAGAGGAAGCCGGTAGGACGACGGTAGGACGCCGGTAGGACACCGGTAGGACGACGGTAGGACGACGGTAGGACGCCAAACTTTTGAAACACAGACACTTTGGCTCCACAGCTGCAGAGTGTTTGGCTAGCTGTTTAATGGCCGCCGGTGCTGAGTGGCTGCTTGTTGTCCTCCTGAATAAGTGGATTTACCCCGGCGATAGTGTGATATGTGCTGAGTTAGATGTAGGATTACTGCTCAAGTGTTGAGTACATTTAAATACTTGACTTAGGTTTCGAAATGTGGTGAGTTATTATCAGGTGAAGGCTAATTGAAATAATGTTGAGGGCAATTTAAAGACAACACGATTAATGTACAAATTCTTCTTTATTTCTATACAAGTGTAATTTAGGGTGAAAAGTGATTCACTAATGTTAAAGGACAGTCACAGTAGAATTCATGTTAAATGCAGTTATTCTAACCCCCCCTCTTCCTCCCCCCCATCCCTCCATCTTTCTCCAGCCCTCCGGGGGTCCCTGGCTCTCCGACCGCCTCCCTCCTGAGGTGGGCTCCTGCTGCTGGATCCAGAGCCCCTCCATGGTTCTGCCTGGGTCCGGCTGCTTCTGCTCCTCGTTCTCTCTATTCTGCAAATCAAACTTCTAAATGTAAAAACTCTGTTTCATGACTTCAGAAAACAAGTTGTTTTAGTGGAAATTATATGTAACTGGTTAAGTTGACCCTTAAAAACAACATAAACAATGATCATCAGGTATTTGTAGTTTGACAAGTGATTGAAATATGAGATGAATCAATCTTTTAACCATGATTAAATGCTTATTTTGAATCTATTTGACATCTATAATGTTTTTTCTTTAGTCTTTCAGAGTTTTCCCTCAATGTGTCCATGTGGTTTTTGAAGGTCTGGCTGCAGTTGTGGTTCTGGTAGCTCAGTCTGGAGAGCACCCAGCTGGGATGGTGGTTACCGACAGGCTGAGTGTCCGGTGGTGATAGCTCAGCCTGCAGGGTGCAGGGCTGGAGCGCTGAAGGTTCCTGGTTCAAGTCCCGGTGAGGACGGAGGGTGGATGCAGTTTTGTTCATGAGCAGGACTGGAGCCAAGAACCCAGCAGGTGGCGCCAACTCGGTTCACGGGGCCAGAGAGGGCCAGAGAGACCCAGAGGAGGGGGCCAGGGGCCCGAGAGGGTCGGCGGAGCCCTGAAGCCAGAGGGGCCAGAGGGGTCCTGACCAGTAGTGGACAAAAGTAGAAAGCCAGCTTTTAACTTTTTTTTTTTTTTTGTCAAAATTTTCAGTAAAAGGTAACTTTAATACTCGTCCCCTACGCTTAGTCGGCTTTGTACTCATGTCGGGCCTCTACTCATGTCGGGCTCTTGCTTTAAGACAGTTGGGCCTTCATCCCTCCGGGCCCTTCGGGCCCTCCGGGATGAAGGCAATAGTTGTTCCTGCCTTCGGCAGAACAACGGTAAACGCACTCCGGGCCCTTCGGGCCTCCGTGCGTTGGCGCCCTCGCATGCTGGCCCCTGGGACTGTCAGGCTGTGGTGTTGAGGGTTTTCTCTGCGTCTCGGCCTGGGCTTGAACCGGCGGCCCTCGGCTCACCAGCCGGGGACGCTCCCTCGGAGCTATTGGAGCCCACCTCCCACCCTGTCCCACCACGGACTTTGTGGTTCTATTTGCTATCAACACTTAGAAATATTTTGCTAAAACTTCTCCCCTGCCTCCATCTCTCTGGGGCCCCTGGTCCTCTGGGGGGTGGGAGGGCTGGGAGCTACAAAATGAGCTTCGTGTTCCAGCCTGGATTCGAACCCAGGACCTTGGGCTCTGCAGGCCAGCAGCCTTCTAGACGGAGCTACAGACACACGTGTCTCACCGTGGTTGGTGGTATTTCAGGGCTCCAGCAGAACGCTGCAGCCCATAATAAGACCTGACACACACCAGCTGGGGAGGCGGTGGCCGTGGGCTGGGGGCCTTTCTGAGCCCCTCTCCTTCTACATTATAATGTAGCTCATGTGGATGAATTTTTAAAAAAAGCAAATCAACGCTTTTAGAACAGGACTGAGTTTATTTCCTAAGAAATCTGATTACCTAAAGTGTTCAATGCACCAAAACCTGGCAGCATTCCTCAAAGTACACAATAAAATCAAAAGTAGAATACTTTACAACTGTCACTTGGCACATGTCGTACACCAGCACCTCGGGCTCCTGGCTCTCGCCCGCAGCGCTGCTCTTGGCGTCTGCCGCGGCTCTGCGGCCCTTGGGAGGAGGGATGGGGGCCGGTTCCTCGCCGGCTCCCTCCTGGCTCTCTTGCAGCTCGGTTCTGCAGGCTCGCTTCCGGGCGCGATGGCCTTCACCTCCTGGTCCCCCTGAGGAGAAAACACACGATGAACGGATGTCTGCTTTCGGCTTTAGGGTTGGGATGAGTAGAATAGTAGAAAAGTAGAATACTTTACAACTGTCACTTGGACAAAAGGAAGAAACGATTAAAAAAGGTCTGGTTAAACAGGCGGTAACAGCGATGTGTGGGGAATTTTAAAAAGCTTTTTTAAAAAATGTTAAAAATACAATTAGACCGAAACATGGATTTTCGTCTCCCTCTGCTGGGGCGATGAGGTATTGCACAAGTGCCTATAAATCTGCTCCGCGTTTAACATTTTTAATCTGTGTCCAACGCCCTAAAACCATTAAACAAAGACACAACTTTATTCTAAAGCCACCAGTCAAATGTGAACGAATTCACCTGAAAGTAGTCCCACGGTCCCAAATAAAGGCGCTATTTCCTCCTGCTGCTTCAACGTTTAAAAGCACAGTTCAAACTAAAAAACAAAACATTAACTGCTAGTTTTTAAAGATTGGGTACTTATTTATTCTCACTGTTAAAGCTGCATGTTTATTTACGGTTCAAAGTCACAGGAATCAAACACATGTAACCAGAGGACTTGTGGACCATCACGTTAGCATTGTCGGCAACGCTAGCGTTAGCATCTGTGTTGCCTCACACGCATCACGGTGATGAGGCGTCGGTGATTCTTCTCTCCGGGTCACTGATGTCACGTTAGAGAGGAGGCTCGGTTCTGCTCCACAAGAACTCCCGATCCTACCTGACTGGGGGCCACTCTGGACTCGTCCTGGGCCGCCGGCTGAGCTTACGGCTCTTCTCCAGCGGTGGAGCCGGTGTTGGCGTGCTCGTTGGTCAGCCTGAGCACGTCGGCCTGGAATGGTCTTCACCGTGTCCTCCAGCTCCAGCTGGCGCTCCTCCACACGCTGCTGCGCCTTCTGAAGCCGCCCGTCAGGCCTGCCACTCGCTCCAGCACCGCCATGATGCTTCCTGCTTCCCGGTTCCTGCTTCCTGGTTCCTGCTTCCGCTTCTTCTTCTACGGATTTTCTTAGGAGTCGGCAAACAATGTTTGGTGCATTACCGCCACCAACTGATGTGTTTCAAACCAACAACATCGGTGGTCTATATCCTGCTACGGGCTTTGTTATTTTTTTAAATAACCAAATAATATCTGAAACCTTTTTTCCTCTCTGACGGTTGCCTCAGAATGGCAACACTTAGTTGACTTTTTGCGTTCTTTCCTCACCAACTTTCCCCTTTCTGCTTCATATTTCTCCCCAAGTCAAATAAAATGTGCCATTTGAGGGACTTAATTTTTTTGCAATAAACTGAATTATTCTCATGCACATTACAAAATTAGCTACAATAAACATGGAAATATTCAGGAAATAATCATGTATGTTCAAATGTAACCATATTTTTATATTTGTCATCTTTTTTTCACCTCAAACTACAGCAGTGATCACCTTCATGGAACACACACATTTTTCCAGCCATTTCAAACACTTACTGATATTCCCGGAGTCACTTTTTCCATTTTGCACCTTCATTTGTTTTTTTTTAAAGAAAACACGTCCAGGTTTTTACAACCTCGGTTGAAATGATCATCAACTCAGAGCCAAACACACTAATGACCAGTGTCTGGAGACGACTCCGGCCCACGCTTCAGACGCAGGCTAATTATTTCAGGAACACAAGCAGAATGTCTGAGAAAACACCCCTGACAAACAAACCACATGGAGACGGGCTCTGCAGGGAAACTGGTCCCTGCCGACACTCCTGAACATCGGCGTGGTTTCCACCCCGCGTCCTCTGCTCTTCCTCCCTCCTCAGCTGTCTCTCCCTCTCTCCCTCTCTCTCTCTCTCTCTCTCTTTCTCTCTCTCTTCCACTTTCTACGAAAGCTGCTTCATGTCGTACACCAGCACCTCGGGCTCCTGGCTCTCGCCCGCAGCGCTGCTCTTGGCATCTGCCGTGGCTCTGCGGCCCTTGGGAGGAGGGATGGGGGCCGGTTCCTCGCCAGCTCCCTCGGCTCCCTCCTGGCCCTCTGCCACAGTCCTCTCCTTCTTCAGGTTGAGTTTGGCCGGGACGTTCTTGGCGAGGCTCTCCTTCAGCCTCTCCCCCGACTGCTTCAGCCTCTCGCCGGACTGGCGGATCTTCTCTCGCCTTTCGGCCGTCACGATGCGCTCCCCCAGCTTGTTGACCCTGCTGCCAATGTTCTCCCGGGTCTTGCTGATGTTCTCCTTGGAGAAGGTGGCTTTGAAGCTCTCGATGCGAGTCAGCCCGCTCTTCTTCACGCGGCTGGCGCCCGAGGACTCCGCCTCCTCCACCACCATGTACTCCTCGTCCGACTCAGAGGGCAGCTGGAACTTGTCGGGTTCCACCTCGGCTCTCTTGCAGCTCGGTTCTGCAGGCTCGCTTCCGGGCGCGATGGCCTTCACCTCCTGGTCCCCCTGAGGAGAAAACACACGATGAACGGATGTCTGCTTTCACCCAGCATGGTGGAGGAGGAGAGGACGGGAGAGCGAATTCAGCTGCTTTATAAATACAGAGGATGATGGCTGAGATGTGTCAGCGTAGAAGACTTTAGCTAGGACATGTGTCGCGTTAGCATGAGGACGGGGCCTCCAGAAATAACCTGCAGCACCTGTTTGTGCAGCTCAGCTGCAGGAGAACAAACTGCTCTTTACAGCAGATCGCTCCTCAGTCCCGTTGGAACGGTTACCGAGGATCTGATTTTCAGTGATCGGGTTCTTATTTGTTTTTGCTGTTAAAGCTGCAGGTTTGTTTAAAGTCACAGGAATCAAACAGCTTTTAGCCAGAGGAGCTGAGGACTATCACGTTAGCATTGTTGACAGCGTTAGCGTTAGCGGCTCCTTTGTGTTACATGTCAGTGGCCTGGTGCTAAAATAACTGGACGTCACCGGAGCGCAGCTGCTTCTTCTGGAAGCCACGTGCACGAGTGCGCATGTGTGCGTGCTCACAAGCACACGCGACAGTCACGTCAAGCTGTAAAGGGAAACGTCTGAAAGATCCAGAACCTGATTTCTCCTGAACTCGGGTTTCCACCAACTCCACTTCTTCTTCTCTCTGGACCGCTGAAGCTAGGTTAGAGAAGAGGCTCGGTTCTGGTCCAGAAGAACCTCAGGTCCTACCTGGTAGATGACCACTCTGAACTTGTTCTTGGCCAGCAGGTCTCCTTGCGTGGCTTCCACTCTCTTCACCCGGACGTTCTGCGCCTCCACGCGGACCCTCACGTCTTTGATGTGCCGGCTGACCTTCCGGGTCTTCTCCAGCAAACGCTCCACGGTGGAGCCGGTGTTGGCGTGCTCGTTGGTCAGCTTGAGCACGTCGGCCTGGATGGTCTTCACCGTGTCCTCCAGCTCCAGCTGGCGCTCCTCCATGCGCTGCTGCGCGCTCTGCACCCCGTCCATCAGGCCGGCCACGCGCTCCAGCAGCGCCATGATGCTTCCTGCGTCGTCGCCACCACCTGGTGGGAGCCCAGGCTTGTCCGCCATGCTGATCCTGGTGGCGCCGCTTCGCTTCCGCTGGGAGGGTTGAACAAGGTCCAGTTGGGAAAGAAAGGAGAAGAAGAACCTTCTGAACGAGGAAGAGCAAACACAGAATGAGCAGTTGGGTCAGACTGCAAACCACTCTAAAACCAGTCAGATCAAAGAGAAGGCTCCGCCCACACGGGAGGAGCAATAGGAGGAAGAGGAGGAAGAGGAGGAGGAGGAGGAGGAGAAGACCAAAGCGTCACCACAAAACCGCCGAGTGTCAGTCTAAGTACGAATCATTATTATTTATTATAGGACTGATTCGTTTGGTCTGAAACTCCCGCGTTTGTAGAGTGTAAAACATCATCAGAAAGTCTCGGTGAGGAAGACTCGGTGAGGAAGACGTGAGCTAGGGGAGGTTTGTGCTCAGGCGTCTAAATTTACCCGACGGTAACGTGAACCCTGAACTTCTCTGGGACATGGGTGTATTTCAAGAGCTGGAAACCCCCCCTCCATCACTCATCCACCTCCTAATCCCTCCATCCACACTTGGGTTTGGACCAAGCGCAGCTCGATGGCGTTGCCACGGTAACACATACCGCTGCATCGTTGTTAACGGAGGATGGCGTGATTTCAAATATCTAAATATTCAAATAAAACCAGGGTCGGATTATCCTTCTTAACTCACCGTAGGACAGACGGGACAACTGGACAGGAGAGACGTCAGCTTGGAGACCGGGGTGGGGGGGCCAGCGGGGGCCAGCGGGGGCCAGCGGGGGCCAGCGGGGGCCCCGGACGGCCCCAAGCTCCAGCAGCTGCTGCCCTCGGCTATATTTACCCCGACTGCCTCCAGGACTCAGGTCGGAACTGGTACAGTTTCACACCACAGTCAGTCAGTCAGTCAGTCAGTCAGTCAGTCAGTCAGTCAGTCAGACAGTCAGTCAGTCAGACAGTCAGTCAGTCAGTCAGTCAGTGGATGGTGGGCAGATCCAGCGTCTGTGTGACAACCATGAAGGACAAACATCTCCTTTGTTGCCATAATTGGAGGTTTTCCTCTATTTTAGTCCTTTTTCTGCAACTGTGAAAAGAGGCTCAGGTCAGAGGTCAGAGGTCAGAGGTCAGATTTGATTCCGACGTAACACTTTAATGTGTTTAATCTACAACAAGAGAACCAACATTTCCACACGTCATGCAACAGTTACAGCGAGGAGCTGCGTCTCTGCAGGGAGCTTATTCAGTCTACGTTTCTACCACGACAAAAGCACCAACACAACACGCACGTACCATCGATACAAACCAGGTGATAAAAATCCAACGGCTTAAATTATCATCCACTTTAAAAACACAGAAACCTGGAGTCCATTTCCAGAATGGCGTCTAACAACCGGAACCACAACAATCTGTACACGGTAGCTCAAATCTGTTTAAACTGTAGAAAAAGAAAAAAAAAGGGTATTTTGGTTTTTTAGGTGCGACTAAAGAAACAAAAGTGTGTCTGGTTCAGAAGGAAACCAGGCGGTGGCGGTGGTCCCTACTCATCCCGTCTGTGATCGGTGCCTAAGGGGCCTGGAGGGAGGCTTCCGGGGCAGGAAAGGAGGAACCGGACGGCACCCGGACACAGAAAAAACACACACAAGATCAGCAAACCCCCCCGACGACGACACACACTCTCACCAAAACCAGCCAAAGACAACAAATGTGAAATATGGACCTGGGGAGTAGTGTGTGAACCGGGTCCGCCTCAGCCGCACAAACATGCTAGGTTTTACCCCACTTTGACATTCTTGAAGGGTTTTAGTTCATGTTATTCATGTTAAATATCTAAACGTTCAGATCATGGAATCAGATCCCAACAGGACTGAACAATCCCGCTGATTTTGGTCGATTCCAACAGTCTCATTCAACAGTTCTTCTAAAAACACAACAATGAATTCTGCCTCTCACCAGGTAACATCCCATCAAATTCTCTAGGGATTGAAAAGATGGAAAGAAATAAAAGAAACAAATCTGGCAATTGCAGTGGGAGGATCCACAGTGTCCCGGAGTCGGAGCGGACGGAAAAACAGACGAGTGAGGAGGTTTTTAAAATAAGGCCCCGGAGGAGAAACCATGCAGCTAAAAAAAGAGGCACCAGAACGACATGAAAAGTGTCTGAGATCATTTCTTTCTCCTTCTGTGGTGACGGCTACATCATTCTGGACGACGTCCCTGAGGAGAAGTGGCCCAGGTGCTGCTTCTGCCTGCGGCCGCGCTTCGTCCGGTTGCACCTCCTGGCGGACACAGGCAGAAGTGCACCTCAAACGCGTTGCTAATATCATTCAAAGGAAAAAATCCATCATTTTAAATCATTTTCATTGGGAATAATAAGACTGTAAGACTACCTCGTGAAACACATCACCACGGCAACAATGATGGCAATCTGCACGGCTCCGATGATGGCAGCTATGAGGACGTAATGCAGCTTCTGCCCGCTGGGAACCACGTACAGCACGTTGAAATCCAGCAGCTGATCACACTGAGGACCGCCGTACGAGGACTCACACCTGACACACACACACACACACACACGGAGAACACTTGAAGGAGCAGCGAGGCGGCGCCGCAGCCACGCCCCCGGGCGGCGGTGCTACCTGCAGGTGGGCAGGTTCTGCCTCATCTCGCACTCGCCGTGCTCGCAGAAGTGCTCGTAGTTCTGGGGGCAGGGCCCGAGGCCGTCCCCGAACGCCTCCCCGTCTCCAGGGGTGAACACGGCTGGAAAAGCAGAGAAGCAGGTGTGAGCGGCGGACAGGTAGCCCCGCCCCCCCGCCGGCCTCGGCCTCACCGTTGATGTCCGGCTTGGGCTTGGGCCCGCCGTCCTTCCTGGTTTTATCTGGAGGCAGAGACAGATGCTGGGTTCCGCAGCGGACACGCCCGGTTTGCGGGAGGCGGAGCCTTTGCTTGCGAGTGTGTTACCTTGGCAACGCCCGACGTGTCTGATGTCGATCTTCTGCTGTTTGAGGCAGGACGCCTCGCGCACGTGACACGGCGTGTCGTAGGTGACGCTGTCGCTCCCGCACACGGGGTTGTCGTTGTGGCCGTTACACACGATGTTGCACATGCAGCTGGACACACACACACACACACACACACACACACACACCAAATAACACATTAGGGTTTGTTTGACAAGTGAATCAACACAACAATGATCTAAATTCTATAAATAGTAAAATCATCTGTACGTGTGTGTGTGTGTGTGTGTGTGTGTGTGTGTGTGTGTGTGTGTGTGTGTGTGTGTGTGTGTGTGTGTGTGTGCTGTGTGCTGTGTGTACTAACAGCACATCCTCTGAATCTTCGTCACACTCGCGCTCGCAAACTTGC
The DNA here is from genome assembly GCA_000180735.1 of Tetraodon nigroviridis. NCBI lineage: Eukaryota > Metazoa > Chordata > Actinopteri > Tetraodontiformes > Tetraodontidae > Tetraodon > Tetraodon nigroviridis. Next base: position 2,082,996 of record CAAE01014764.1, on the reverse strand, counting down.
AGGTGCCACATCTTGGAGAGCTTTATTCTACTGTGACCAGATCCGTCGTCGTCTGTGACACAACAACACAAAACGGTTCAACATCCGCCACTGGTCCCAGCATCCAGCAGCATCCAGCAGCATCCAGCAGCATCCAGCAGCATCCAGCAGCATCCAGCAGCATCCAGCAGCATCCAGCAGCATCCAGCAGCATCCCCCTCTTACAGACCAACAACAGGTTCGTTGTGGAGAACCGGTTCAGAACTCTGGATTTGCTCACCTCCATCAGCGGATCCGGAGCCACCATCTGAGAACACAAACACCTGTCAGCCGTTTGGACACACACACACACACACACACACACACACACACACGCGCGAACGGACACTTTGGTCAGAAGAAGCCGAGGGGGTTACCGTGGTAACAGGCTCCGTCGGACAGGACGGTGATGGCTCTCTGCTTTTTGCAGGCGGCTCTGTTGAGGAAGCACTCGTTCTGGTAGGTGTCTCCGTTGGAGCCGCAGACGGGGACGTACTTCTTGGAACACTGGGAAGGTGGCGACCCCAAAGGTGAGGAGAGGCGGGAAGCGAGGGTTTAGGGCAGCAACACCCCCAGGTGAGGAGTGAAGGACAGATGAAAGGTAACAAAACCAAGTTCAGATGCAACTTTCATGTTTGAGCACCTCTCCCATCTTCGTGTGTGTGTGTGTGTGTGTGTGTGTGTGTGTGTGTGTGTGTGTGTGTGTGTGAGAGAGAGCAGCTCACCTGGAACAAACATGCACATTTGATGTCTCCTCCGTTCTCTAGGCAGGTGCCTCCGTAACGACAGGTTCCAGCATCACACACACGCAGGTCGCTTTTCTTCTCCGACAGATCTGACACACAAACACACACATTTCACACACCTTCCTGCGTGACGGCGTCGGGAACCGTCGCCATGACAATCCTCGCACGGCGTCGATGACACTGGCCGAACCCGTCTTTGACCGAAGCACAACCAAACCCACGGGGGGTTTTCCCTACAGCGGCTGGGAATGGGAGGCTCCGGACCGCCTCCGCCTGTAATTAGCAAATTCCTCGGTCGGCCAATCCGGAGGTGGCGCCCACAGACGGGGACGTGCAGCAGCGATGGAGCCGCCACGTCTGATGGACGGAAGCACCTTCCAGCACCGGCGGAGTGAAGCCACAAGCTGGTGGCCAACGGCCCCACAGGCCCAGGACCTGGACCTGGACCCCCGACAGGCCCAGGACCTGGACCTGGACCCCCGACAGGACCTGGACCTGGACCTGGACCCCCACCACCCTGAGGCCTGTGAGGACCTCACACCTCCACCCGCCCCGGTCCGCCAGCCTTCTGCTCCCTCTGACAACTTTTAGCAGCCATGCAGCGAACAGAGCAGCAGATGTTACCACCCGAGTCCTCCTCACTCTCACCGGATCCTCTTTGAACGTCCCTGAGCTTCCGCTCTGGGATTAACTGAAAACACACACACACCAACACACACACACACCACAAATGTGCCTTTGTTGTCATGGCGACCCAACCAGCAGCGCTCCAATCATCAAGCTGGTCCGGATGAGCCCCGGGCCCGGGGCCGGGCGCCCAGGTAGGTCGGGCTCTCACCTGGACAGTCGCCGCTCCTCCCGGGGCCACAGGCCGGGCCCCCGGCGCCTCCGCTGCGTGGGAACGAGCCGCGGACTGCGTGGAGAAGCAGGACGAGCAGCACCCACCAGGAGCAGGAGAACCGGGGCTCTGGTACCATGTTGGAGGACGTGACGTCGACGCGTGGGGGCAGATCGAAAGTGGGGAAAAAGAATCGATTTGGGATCGGAAAGAGGAGCAGGTTCAGCGGCTCACTGGAGGCTGCGGGACTCTACAAAGGCCGGGTCTGGGACCATGCAGGAAAGAGGTCCAGGAGCCCGGAGCCCGGAGCAGAGCTGCTGGAACCCGGGACAACAAAGAGCAGCAGGCCGGGGCGACCCCCACACCTACAGCCGAGCCTCCGGCGCCTCCATCCGCGTCCTCCGCGCCCGCTTCAAACTTCTGCGCCGCCAGGAAACGTTCGGGACACGGGCGGACTGCGGGCCGAGCGGGGGCCCACCGGACACTCCTGGGCTGGGTACTGGGCCGCGAGAGCCGAGCCGAGCCGAGCCGAACCGGGACGTTTGCGTGCGGCTAATCAACAAAGACCCGACCACGTGACCACACAGGCGCCTCCCACTGAGAGCGCGTGTACGGAAGCCCACGTCTGACAATCTTTAAATGGGTTTTCCTGCAAAACTGAAAAGAAAAACACACGAAACGTAACTAATTTATCAGATGTTTTAAAATGGGGCCCACGAGTAGATAATAATATCGTATTAATATTTATTTTCTGATTTCTGACGAACAAAATAAAGAATTATGCTAGGTTTTTTGTTTTCTAGTTGGTCTGGTTGTTCGACTAGAACTTGATTTAATGTAATTTAGGCAGAATTTAAAAAAAAAAAAAAAAAACTATAGCGTTATTCTCATACAAAAACACAAATTAGTCCAAATCTGATTTATTATTTATCAATTCTGACTAGAAATATGAGGTTTAAGGTGTCTGATTGCGGTCGCTAGGTGGCGCTGTTTGGCTGAAAATGGATTTGTGGCGCTTGTGATTGCAGAAATATCCGTATTTACGTGTTTATTTCCCCAAAGATCCTCGCTGTTTTCACATCAAACACCAAAATAAAGTGTCTAAGAAATAAAAAATGTGTATAATTTCAGCCGTCTTCCTGATATTTATTCATTTAACTTGGATTCACAGAACTCAGGACTGAATAAATATTTTGCATTGTTCAGTTTTCTTACCTGGACTTAACCTCGTGGATCGGACGTAATTTGATGTTGGGCCCGATTGATGCAATCCAACCGTGTGGTTAGTGTGGGAGAGGAGGAGGTGCAGCCGGAGGAGGTGTAGTCTCCTGTCATTCCAGTTCTCCTCCCTCCGGAGGTCTGAGCGTCCCTCCGTCTTTGCGGCGGTGGAAAAGGTTTGTTTTGACAACACTTTAAAGAGGAGTAATTAAAAAAGGAAGAAAAATGAACCGCAGAGGAGGAAGAATAGGAGGTGTGTTTCTGCTGCTGCTCCTCGGCTGCTGCTGCTCCACCGACCCCGAGAGGAGAGGTGAGTGTGGCCGCGCAGAGAGGCGCTCGGAGCGCACAGACGCGCCGGGGCCCCGCCGGGCCTCGCGGAAGTTCGGACCCGCGCAGGCTCCAGTCACTAGGAAATTCCCTCTCTTCTCTGATCATTCAGAGTTATGCGTGTATTTTAACTGAAAGAGGAACCATTTAAAGGTGAACATGGTGGTGATTAAAGAAAAGTGCGCTTTGGGGAGCAAAAGTATCGACTAAAACAACCAGAGTGTAGGTCAAAAATCAAGCTTCTGTTATTGATCCATCAAGTTTCAGAGGATTGAGCAGTATTAGCATTAAATACACCAACTATGAACTTTTTGGGTCACCTGTTAATTTGAATAACTAAAACAACAGAAAGCAAAAGTATACGGTCGTCTTCTTCGCCTCTTCTTCCTCAGCTTTGATCAGGCACGGCTGACGGATAGTTGGAGAAGTTGGGTGGACAGGCACTCTGTCAGATCCTTCATGAAACTTAATAAACGTTCAATAAAAACAGGGATTAAAGGTGACGTGGTGCTGAGGCTCTGGCCTCAGTGTTTACCCAAGGTTCCAGGTGTGTGTGTGTGTGTGTGTGTAGTCACCATCCAGGTGGTGCTGCTGAGGTCTGCATCTGGGGAAGAAGCTGCCCGTGGAGGACACGTGTCTCTGCAGGTCCACCTCTGCTTGCAGGCCCGTCCGTCTGCAGGGAGGCGGCGTCTCTGCCGGGTCGGGGTCAGGGTCTGGGTCTGGGTCTGGGTCGGGGTCAGGGTCTGGGTCTGGGGCTGGGTCTGGGTCTGGGTCTGGGTCTGGGTCTGGGTCTGGGTCAGGGTCTGGGTCTGGGTCTGGGTCTGGGTCAGGGTTGAGCCTTTGTTGGATCTGGGTTGAGGTGATGTTGGAGTCCGGCAGAGGCTCTGCTCCTGAGGTGATGTGTGAAATTTCACGTGTTCGAGACCTCTGGGAGATTTTCCCAGCAGGAATGCGAAAAATGTCAATAACCGAGCTCAGGATTTTCCAGGATGTGTGTCGCTCCAACACGTGGAGAGCATGTTGGCGACTGCTGGCTCGCTTCACCTCCTTATGACTCCTTCAAGTAGAGTACAAGGTCAAAGGTCAGACAGCTTTTTACTTCTAGTGTTTGAGTATTAAAAGCAAATTTTCAATAACTTTCACTGTTTCAATTCAAATTATGCTCCATTAATAACTTAAATTATCTTATTTTATCGCGGTGGCGGTTGTGTTTTAAGACCTTAAACATTCCTAAATATCATCCGGTGGTTTATCACAACGTTTGAGTTGTGACTTAGGGGCAGGAGGGTGCCTGTCAAGTTGCCTGATTTGGATTTATTTATGCAATTTAACAAAAAAAATAACGGCTGGAATGTTCCTTCAGTGCAAAAAAACAAGTCAAGACGTGTCGTTCACACACACACACACACACACACACAGACACCGACTTCGGGTTTGATCATGTTTTACCCAGCAGGAAAAGACCAGGGGTAGTTTTTCAGTGAAAGGTAAATTAATCTCGCACCTGTCAAATAATGACCACCACAGAACGATTAAAATCTGAAAACGAATGAATGAAAACTGGGAAATGTGAACAGACGTGCAGGAGGAGGTGGAGAAAGGCTGGGGGGATGTCCTGTGAGCCTCGTGGCTGCTAAGGCCTTCTTAGCTCATTCATTTGGCCCCTGGGAGCCTCGGTAGGTGTTTTTCTACCTGGTGTTGTCCTACTTTTGTTCCACTGGTTTGTTTTGGGGGGTTTTTGATCGATAAAAGCGTTTGAGTGCACTTAAACGTCGTCACTGACCATCAGATCGACCGCGTGAAGGTCAAAGTGGATCTATTGACTCCCACAGAAGCTTTTATTTACTTTTAGGGTTTATCCAGTCGGAAACACAAACACACGCTGCTCATGTGTTTTTCTGCTTTTAAAAAATTAATCTCAAAAGAAACAAACCTCGTTATTCAATATATTGTTAATTTAAATATTATTCAGACCTTGTTTTCTGAAAAGCAGAAACACGGTCAGAAACAGTCAGAAAGAGAGAGACTTTCAGGCAGGTATTTAAATCCTGAAAACACTTCAGCTCAAGAGCGACGACAAGTCGGGCCATTGTGTGCCTGACTGGGCGACTGGTGACTGAGTGAGCGCTGTGTCTCCCTAACAACCTGCTCAATGATTGTTGTCATGGCGAACATGGAGCCATTGTTGCCCAGCTGCTCCACACACTTGATGACTGAGTCAGTCCTGATCCAGAAACTCTGTTGGGAATTCCAGACCTGAGCCTGGAAAACCAGTGAGATCGGAAAATTAGATTGGTTTGTTATTTACTATTTCAATCTTCCTTTTGGCAACAATGGCGGGACTCAGTCCCTCTCTGCTCTCGGTGAAAGTTTAAGTATAAAAGACCATCACGGCACAGCTAAAAACAAAAAAACACTCATTATTGGTTATAATTACAGTTATTGTTGTTATCTACAGTGAGTGCTTCAGGTTAACCTTCCATTTTAGAAAAGCCAGAAATGTCCCAGGTGCTGCTACAAGGTTCTCCAGATGTTTGATGAACACACACTCACGCACGCACACACACACACACACACTTGGCATTATCGAGTCTTTTTTGGCCAACTTTGGGGTTCATCTACAGCAGTAATTAATTAAATTCTGCCCTGCAGAGGGTAAAAGGCCTTTTGTCCAGTAGTTCAGTAGAAGACTGGAATAAAAACATGCCAGTTCACTCCTTCGCTGCTTTCCTTCAAACCAGTCGGGTTTCATTCTCTGGTGTCAGACGAGCTGCGAAACAGCCGACTAACCTGACAAACGTCGCCTCAAAAAGAACACCGTCGACGCAGAACTCTGACCTGCAGCCGAAAACCGCAACTACGGGCACGGACGGGAGGAAGGAAGCGCCTGGAAGCCCCGCCAGGTTATGCCTTGGTTCCTGGGTCGGTTCTAGGGGTGAAAAAAATCTGCGTCTGATCTATTTTTCCACCAAAATTTATGCATTGACATTTGTGTGTGTGTGTGTGTGTGTGTGTGTGTGTGTGTGTGTGTGTGTCAGTGTGTCAGGGGACGAGCAACCGGCTGAACCTGTTGGGAAACTATGAAAACCATTATGAGACGATGCTGCGGATGTTCTCCAACTGCTCGGTGGTCCTGGAGAACCTGGAGGTGACCTACGCCCAGAAACACCACAGCCTCGCTTTCCTGCAGGTTTGCATGCGCACACAACCAATCACAGCGCGGCAAGAGCTGGCTCTGAGTTTTGGAAGGTCCGAGCCAACTTTGGTTCACACCCGGCCGCTGTAACCCTACCTCAGTCAATCGAAGAGGTGGTTGGCTACGTCCTCATCGGCATGAACGACGTTGCCGTGGTGCCGCTGGGCAACCTGAGGCTGATCCGAGGCCAGAGCCTGTACGACGCCCAGTTCTCCCTGCTGGTTCTCTCCAACTACAAACGCAACCCGGCGTCGCCGTCAGGCTTCAGCGGACTCCGGCAGCTGCAGCTGAGCAACCTGAGTGGTGAAACGCTCGCTCACACACACACGCACACACACACACACACACGCTCGGTGTTTACCACAATGCTGCCTTCTGCTTTTTTGTGGTCAGAAATCATCAGGGGAGCGGTGAAGATTACCCACAATTTTTTGCTGTGCAACATTGAGACCATCCAGTGGGGGGACATCGTGGACAGCTCCAGTGAACCCAGTATCGTCTTGGAGAAGAATGAATCCCGTGCATGTGAGAAAGCAAAGACAAGACACGCTACTCTTTTACTTGGCTAATTTGCATTCAGTAGAAGCTAATGCAAATGAGTGATTTGTTTCCCCAAATACTGACACACAGATTCCTGTCACTCTGTGTGTGTGTGTGTGTGTGTGTGTGTGTGTTTCCAGGTGAGAGCTGTGATCCCTCCTGTGATAACGGCTCGTGTTGGGCGGCAGGACCAGACCACTGCCAGAAAAGTACCTCCCATCAGTGCCTTTGCTGACCGTTGGGCTCCTCATCCGGAGGCGTCGCGAGCGTTTTACTGAAAACCTTCAACTTCCTGCTGCCTTTCCTGTGTTTCCAGTCACCAAGCTGCAGTGTGCTGAGCAGTGCAGCCGGAGAGTGTCGCGGTCCCAAGCCCAGCGACTGTTGTAACCGTCACTGTGCTGCGGGGTGTACCGGACCCCAGGCCAGACCAGTGTCTGGTCAGTGTCTGCTGGCGTCTGAGGTCCCAGCGCGCCATGCTGGAGACTAATTCTGGATGTTTGTGACGTCCTCTCGTCCAGGCCTGCAGGGACTTCAACGACGAGGGAACCTGTAAGGACACGTGTCGTTCTCACATGTTCCACAACTCCAAAATCCACCGGGGGGTCCCCAACCCTGACGCCAAGTACGCCTTCGGTCCAATCTGCGTCAAGGCCTGCCCCCGTACGGACTTTTGGACACAGATCTCGTTAATGTGAAGATGAACCTTCCCTCTGGTCATCTTAATGCTTTTTTTTTTTCTGGTCAGATAACTATGTGGTGACGGAAGGCTGGTGTGTCCGTACCTGCCGCGCCGGGATGTTTGAGGTGGAGGAAAACGGCGTTCAGCAGTGTCGAGAGTGTAACGGCCCGTGTCCTAAAGGTAGACAGAGAGGAAAGCTCAAAGTCAGGAGGCGGCAGATCCGCTCTGGCTGGAGCAGCCTGTGTCCTGAAACGTTGTGTGTGGGACGCCGCAGCCCTGTCAGAGCTAGTGTGTTAGTTCCTCCTCAGCTGATGAATTAGTTGGAGCCCAATTCCAAATGCTTGTTTGAAAGATGATGCTAGAAGATGTCGAATCACCCGCCTGACCGAGCCTTGTCTCCTCCAGTCTGCGACGGCCTCGGGGTTGGTGCTTTTAACAACAGCGTGGCTGTAAATGCCTCCAACATTGAGTTCTTCAGGAACTGCACCAAGATCAACGGGAACGTGAACTTCATCGAGACCTCCTTCACTGGGTGAGACCACCTGTTCATTCACCAACGATGGTCCGAGTCATGGTTCTCTACACAAAGATTCCAAATATCACATGTCAGATGTTCCTTCTTCTTCAGGGATCTCTTTCACAATATCCCACCAATGGACCCGGCCAAGCTGGAGTACTTCAGGACGGTCAAGGAAATCACAGGTAGGGGAAGACCGAGGCGTCCCCTTCGGCTTCAGCTCACTTCTTCTTCTCACCGTTCAGGCTTCCTGCTGATCCAGTCCTGGCCTGAGAATCTAACCTCGCTGTCTGCGTTTGAAAACCTGCACATCATCCGAGGAAGAGCCATCACATAACATGTAACTTGTTTGTGTTTGAGGATGTGGCGGAACTACAGGCGGACGTCCTGTAGCTACCACCACCGGGCTGCGCTGTAGTCAGGGTCCATCCCGTTGACGTCATGTTTCATGTCAGGCGGACCAGTCTGGTTGTTACCCGGACCGAACATCTCCGCTGGCTTGGTCTCCGCTCCCTGAAAGAAGTGAGTGCAGGCAGGGTGATGGTGAAGAACAACCCTCAGCTCTGCTTCCTGCAGCCCCTCCAGTGGACTCACCTCTTCAGGTCCGCTGAGCAGACCGCCGACATCCGCAACAACAAGCCGGTGGACGTGTGCAGTAAGTCGGGGACGGGGTTGCTCAGCGATGTACCAGGACCGCCGGTAAAACGGTGCCGTTGCCACAGAGCAGCAACGGCAGACCTGTGACCCGGAGTGCTCGGACCAGGGCTGCTGGGGTCCGGGTCCGGAGATGTGCGTGTCCTGTCTCCGCGTCACCGCGGGGGTCGCTGTGTGCCGCTCTGCAACGTGCTGGACGGGTGAGGAGCCCCGGTGTCCTCAGAGCTGTCAGGCAGACCGGGTGGACCCGGGTTGACCCGGGTGGACCCGGTGTGTCCTTGTGTGTCCTCCGCAGTGACCCCAGAGAAGCTGAACTGAACGGCAGCTGTGTTTCATGCCACTCGGAGTGTCAGCCGCAAACAGGCATCCCGACCTGCCACGGACCGGTTGGTTCCGCCCTTCCTGCCTTGGTTACCGACGCGTCTCGGGCTAATTAACCCCAAAAACCCGGTTCTGCCTGCCTTCTGTCCTGGTGGCAGGGTCCGGGCCAGTGTTCCCAGTGTGCTCATGTTCAGGATGGTCCAGCTGTGTGGAACTGCCTCAAGGCATGCGGGAGAGGGAGACACGAG
>CAAE01014764.1:2056438-2067033 GCA_000180735.1 Tetraodon nigroviridis | reverse complement strand
CACTTGATGACTGAGTCAGTCCTGATCCAGAAACTCTGTGGGGAATTCCAGACCTGAGCCTGGAAAACCAGTGAGATCAGAAAATTAGATTGGTTTGTTATTTACTATTTCAATCTTCCTTTTGGCAACAATGGCGGGACTCAGTCCCTCTCTGCTCTCGGTGAAAGTTTAAGTATAAAAAACCATCACGGCACAGCTAAAAACAAAAAAACACTCATTATTGGTTATAATTACAGTTATTGTTGTTATCTACAGTGAGTGCTTCAGGTTAACCTTCCATTTTAGAAAAGCCAGAAATGTCCCAGGTGCTGCTACAAGGTTCTCCAGATGTTTGATGAACACACACACACTTGGCATTATCGAGTCTTTTTTGGCCAACTTTGGGGTTCATCTACAGTAGTAATTAAGTAAATTCTGCCCTGCAGAGGGTAAAAGGCCTTTTGTCCAGTAGTTCAGTAGAAGACTGGAATAAAAACATGCCAGTTCACTCCTTCGCTGCTTTCCTTCAAACCAGTCGGGTTTCATTCTCTGGTGTCAGACGAGCTGCGAAACAGCCGACTAACCTGACAAAGGTCGCCTCAAAAAGAACACCGTCGACGCAGAACTCTGACCTGCAGCCGAAAACCGCAACTACGGGCACGGACGGGAGGAAGGAAGCGCCTGGAAGCCCCGCCAGGGGCTATCCTTTTTTCCTATTTCGGGGCGCGGGGGGAAAAAAATCTGCGTCTGATGTATTTTTCCACAAAAATTTATGCATTCACATTTGTGTGTGTGTGTGTGTGTGTGTGTGTGTGTGTGTGTCAGTGTGTCAGGGGACGAGCAACCGGCTGAACCTGTTGGGAAACTATGAAAACCATTATGAGACGATGCTGCGGATGTTCTCCAACTGCTCGGTGGTCCTGGAGAACCTGGAGGTGACCTACGCCCAGAAACACCACAGCCTCGCTTTCCTGCAGGTTTGCATGCGCACACAACCAATCACAGCACGGCAAGAGCTGGCTCTGAGTTTTGGAAGGTCCGAGCCAACTTTGGTTCACACCCGGCCGCTGTAACCCTACCTCAGTCAATCGAAGAGGTGGTTGGCTACGTCCTCATCGGCATGAACGACGTTGCCGTGGTGCCGCTGGGCAACCTGAGGCTGATCCGAGGCCAGAGCCTGTACGACGGCCAGTTCTCCCTGCTGGTTCTCTCCAACTACAAACGCAACCCGGCGTCGCCGTCAGGCTTCAGCGGACTCCGGCAGCTGCAGCTGAGCAACCATTCAGATGTGTGGTGAAACGCTGCGCTCACCACACACACGCACACATACAACACACACACGCGCGCTCGGTGTTTACCGCAATGCTGCCTTCTGCTTTTTTGTGGTCAGAAATCATCAGGGGAGCGGTGAAGATTACCCACAATTTTTTGCTGTGCAACATTGAGACCATCCAGTGGGGGGACATCGTGGACAGCTCCAGTGAACCCAGTATCGTCTTGGAGAAGAATGAATCCCGTGCATGTGAGAAAGCAAAGACAAGACACGCTACTCTTTTACTTGGCTAATTTGCATTCACTAGAAGCTAATGCAAATGATTGATTTGTTTCCCCAAATACTGACACACAGATTCCTGTCACTCTGTGTGTGTGTGTGTGTGTGTGTGTGTTTCCAGGCGAGAGCTGTGATCCCTCCTGTGATAACGGCTCGTGTTGGGCGGCAGGACCAGACCACTGCCAGAAAAGTACCTCCTATCAGTGCCTTTGCTGACCGTTGGGCTCCTCATCCGGAGGCGTCGTGAGCGTTTTACTGAAAACCTTCAACTTCCTGCTGCCTTTCCTGTGTTTCCAGTCACCAAGCTGCAGTGTGCTGAGCAGTGCAGCCGGAGGTGTCGCGGTCCCAAGCCCAGCGACTGTTGTAACCGTCACTGTGCTGCGGGGTGTACCGGACCCCAGGCCGACCAGTGTCTGGTCAGTGTCTGCTGGCGTCTGAGGTCCCAGCGCCCCGGTGGACACTGGGGCGCCATGCTGGGACTAATTCTGGATGTTTGTGACGTCCTCTCGTCCAGGCCTGCAGGGACTTCAACGACGAGGGAACCTGTAAGGACACGTGTCGTTCTCACATGTTCCACAACTCCAAAATCCACCGGGGGGTCCCCAACCCTGACGCCAAGTACGCCTTCGGTCCAATCTGCGTCAAGGCCTGCCCCCGTACGGACTTTTGGACACAGATCTCGTTAATGTGAAGATGAACCTTCCCTCTGGTCATCGTAATGCTTTTTTTTTTTTTCTGGTCAGATAACTACGTGGTGACGGAAGGCTGGTGTGTCCGTACCTGCCGCGCCGGGATGTTTGAGGTGGAGGAAAACGGCGTTCAGCAGTGTCGAGAGTGTAACGGCCCGTGTCCTAAAGGTAGACAGAGAGGAAAGCTCAAAGTCAGGAGGCGGCAGATCCGCTCTGGCTGGAGCAGCCTGTGTCCTGAAACGTTGTGTGTGGGACGCCGCAGCCCTGTCAGAGCTAGTGTGTTAGTTCCTCCTCAGCTGATGAATTAGTTGGAGCCCAATTCCAAATGCTTGTTTGAAAGATGATGCTAGAAGATGTCGAACCACCCGCCTGACCGAGCCTTGTCTCCTCCAGTCTGCGACGGCCTCGGGGTTGGTGCTTTTAACAACAGCGTGGCTGTAAATGCCTCCAACATTGAGTTCTTCAGGAACTGCACCAAGATCAACGGGAACGTGAACTTCATCGAGACCTCCTTCACTGGGTGAGACCACCTGTTCATTCACCAACGATGGTCCGAGTCATGGTTCTCTACACAAAGATTCCAAATATCACATGTCAGATGTTCCTTCTTCTTCAGGGATCTCTTTCACAATATCCCACCAATGGACCCGGCCAAGCTGGAGTACTTCAGGACGGTCAAGGAAATCACAGGTAGGGGAAGACCGAGGCGTCCCCTTCGGCTTCAGCTCACTTCTTCTTCTCACCGTTCAGGCTTCCTGCTGATCCAGTCCTGGCCTGAGAATCTAACCTCGCTGTCTGCGTTTGAAAACCTGCACATCATCCGAGGAAGAGCCACACATAACATGTAACTTGTTTGTGTTTGAGGATGTGGCGGAACTACAGGCGGGCGTCCTGTAGCTACCACCACCGGGCTGCGCTGTAGTCAGGGTCCATCCCGTTGACGTCATGTTTCATGTCAGGCGGACCAGTCTGGTTGTTACCCGGACCGAACATCTCCGCTGGCTTGGTCTCCGCTCCCTGAAAGAAGTGAGTGCAGGCAGGGTGATGGTGAAGAACAACCCTCAGCTCTGCTTCCTGCAGCCCCTCCAGTGGACACACCTCTTCAGGTCCACTGGGCAGACCGCCGACATCCGCAACAACAAGCCGGTGGACGTGTGCAGTAAGTCGGGGACGGGGTTGCTCAGCGATGTACCAGGACCGCCGGTAAAACGGTGCCGTTGCCACAGAGCAGCAACGGCAGACCTGTGACCCGGAGTGCTCGGACCAGGGCTGCTGGGGTCCGGGTCCGGAGATGTGCGTGTCCTGTCTCCGCGTCAGCCGCGGGGGTCGCTGTGTGCCGCTCTGCAACGTGCTGGACGGGTGAGGAGCCCCGGTGTCCTCAGAGCTGTCAGGCAGACCGGGTGGACCCGGGTTGACCCGGGTGGACCCGGTGTGTCCTTGTGTGTCCTCCGCAGTGACCCCAGAGAAGCTGAACTGAACGGCAGCTGTGTTTCGTGCCACTCGGAGTGTCAGCCGCAAACAGGCATCCCGACCTGCCACGGACCGGTTGGTTCCGCCCTTCCTGCCTTGGTTACCGACGCGTCTCGGGCTAATTAACCCAAAAACCCGGTTCTGCCTGCCTTCTGTCCTGGTGGCAGGGTCCGGGCCAGTGTTCCCAGTGTGCTCATGTTCAGGATGGTCCCAGCTGTGTGGCACACTGCCCTCAAGGCATGCTGGGAGAGGGAGACACGGAGATCTGGATGTACCCGGACAGGGCGGGCCGGTGCCAGCTCTGCCACCAGAACTGCACCCAGGGGTCAGTCTTCTAAGTGGGTTCAGGGTCTCCCCAGAAGGTCAGGCTTCCTGGGTTCTGAGCGTCTTTGTGTGTGTGTGTGTGTGTTGCAGGTGTTCTGGTCCTGGACTATCAGGATGCACTAGGTAGGTCCTCCTTTGGTGACCCCAACCCTCAGCGACACCCAACATCTCGGTGGGAACTTTCGGTTCTCTTTGTTCCCACAGTTCTGCCGGCCAGTCCACGCTGGCCGTCTGCGTGGTTGGTGGCCTTTTAATCGTTGTCATCGTGGCGCTGGTCACCTTTGTGCTGCTGCGGAGGCGGCGGATCACCAGGAGGAGGACTTTACGCCGCCAGCTGCAGGAGAAAGAGGTGGCGGTCTTACCGGGACGGTGCAAAGGCCACTCGGTTAGGCTCAACCGGGTCTGCAGGTACTGGAATGAACCGGGTTCCATTCTTTGGGTTGTAGTTGGTAGAACCTCTGACTCCAAGCGGGGAAGCTCCCAACCAGGCGATGCTCCGGATCATGAAGGAAACAGAGTTTAAGAAGATCCGAGTTCTGGGCTCCGGAGCCTTTGGGACCGTCTACAAGGCAAGAAAACCAATCAGCTCGGACCTAATCATCGTTTCTCTTTCTCCATCCAACCACTACTCAGACGGTACTATAGAAATATGTGGCTATGCAGATTTGACGATCAGCTTCTGTTCGTGTGGTCAGGGTCTCTGGATCCCTGAAGGAGAGAACGTGAGGGTCTCGGTGGCCATTAAGGTTCTCCGTGAAGCTACGTCATCTAAAGCCAATAAGGAAATACTGGATGTAAGAACCCTTTCCGAAGGTTTTCCACCTAGAAACCACAGAATGTGATGGCAAAGGCTGGTTACCATCGTTTTAACCCTCATGCCTACACCAGGATCCAAGTGTAGAGCAGCTGGACGAGTGCACTGATATATGTGTGTGTGTGTGTGTGTGTGTGTGTGTGTGTGTGTAGGAAGCGTACGTCATGGCCAGCATCGATCATCCTCACGTGTGTCGTCTACTGGGAATCTGTTTGACCTCATCCATCCAGCTGGTAACCCAGTTGATGCCCTTCGGTTGCCTGCTGGATTACGTCCGCTTCCACCAGGATCAGATCGGAGCCCCCTGGCTCTTGAACTGGTGTGTCCAGATCGCAAAGGTGAGTCCGGGACCACGCATCAGCCTAGTCGGCATGAAGAGAAATGAAAGTATCTCGATAAACAGGTCATGTAAAACAGTCTTTCAAGGCCACACAGGCATGGCAAAGAACAAAGACAGACAGATGCAGTGGACAGATCCCAACACGACGACGACGACGCGATGATAAACACAGACCCTGAAAGCCTCATCATCTATTCCTGGAAAAAAGCCTTTTGATTACCTGTAATAAAAACACAGGCCCCTCTCTCCTCCTGTGGTTGCAGGGAATGAGCTACCTGGAAGGGCGACACCTGGTGCATCGAGACCTGGCAGCAAGAAACGTTCTCGTCAAAAGCCCCAGTCATGTGACCATCACAGACTTTGGACTGGCCAAGCTGCTGACAGCCAATGAGAAAGCCTACCGCGCTGATGGAGGGAAGGTGGGTTCTCGGGGGACTTTACCCCCCACCACTCCCCCCTCGGGCCACAGGTGGGCTCATCCAATCACAGGAAGTGTGAATGGTTACTGTGGTTCAGCTCTGCTCCGTCTCCTGAAGGTTCCTATTAAGTGGATGGCCCTGGAGTCCATCCTGCAGTCCACCTACACACACCAGAGTGACGTCTGGAGCTTCGGTGAGTTACAATCAACAGGCTGGTTGTGGAAGCTGTACTTTCACCGTGGGCACGGCTTTCTCACTTCTCTGCTGCTGAACATTTCCCCCGGTGGGATGAACAAAGCTTATTTATCTTACTTTCACCGATGGAGAGCAGGTCGATAAAGCTCTGCAGGTGTGGTGAGACCACGTTCCTGTTGGTTCCGATGACGTCCAGACCTTCACGAGGCTTCTTAGGTTTTCACGTTGCTCCTCTGCAGCAGGAGAAACAGAACAACATCTCCATCTTTCCTCTTTACGATCATTTGTGTAAAGTCAGATGATTTAAAACCAACTGCCACTGAAAACTGAAAGAATTCCAAAGGATTCCAACCGTTACAGGCGTGACCGTGTGGGAGCTGATGACGTTTGGATCCAAGCCGTACGACGGCATCCCGGCCAGCGAGATCTCCTCGGTTCTGGAGCGAGGAGAGCGGCTGCCACACCCGCCCATCTGCACCACCGACCTCTACATGATCATGGTCCAATGTGAGGACAGGCCGCGGTCGCCACGGTTACACCAACACAAGAGAGACGCTGCAGAGGGGAAACATCCTGAACTCTGATCGGACTCTCTGCGTCCAGGAACAGGTGAACTCTGGGTTTCTCTCCTTGTTCCGCAGGTTGGATGATTGATCCCTCCAGTCGTCCAACGTTCAGAAAGCTGACGGCCGAGTTCTCCACGATGGCTCGAGATCCGTCCAGGTTCCTGGTCGTACAGGTACAAGTGCTGAATGCTCCAACCACGAGCTCCTGGCGTGTTTAGGAACAAACGCCTGAACCCTGAAGTGGTCTGATCTTCCTCTCCAAGGCCAACCTGCCCAGTCCCACCAACCGCAGGTTTTACTCTCGTATGTTGAGCTCGGAGGACATGGAGGGTGTGATCGACGCAGACGAATACCTTCAGCCTTACAAAGAGTTTGGTAACCATGGCGACAACTCCTGCAGCCACACGGTAGCCGCACACAGCTCCAGTATAACTTCACATAAACCCTCGCCGTTTCAGTCTGGTCTTGATGGGAATGTGAATTTTTCCTAGGACCCTCTGGAAAACAGCGTGGGCCTGCGGTACATCGCTCATCCAACTCAGAGCTCGCTGAAAACAGATGCTGCTGACCACGGTACGTCTGCAGGCCAAACCAGCATCCCAGATTGAAAGGACCCTCTCTTGATACTTAGGATTTTCTTTTACACAGATTACATGAACGAGAGCATGAATGGATGGACCGGCACTCTGTCGGAAGTCCTGAATCCCAAATATGAGGATCTGAGCCAGGCCAGGGCCCCCGCCTTGCACCCTTCTCAAGCTTTCATCCGGCTTCCTGAAAAACACGAATACCAGAACACTGCTCAAGGTTCTCTGCTCCCGGCGGCTCCCAGGAGCCTTGACCTGGACCATGAGGATGCCTGCCCCACAGCCGCCCCCACGGCCCACGCGTCCAACGGCCACACACTGCTCCCTGCTGCAGAGAACCTGGAATATTTGGGTCTGGGTCCGGTTCAAGACACCATCCGCTAGGGGGAAGCAGTGTTAAGACGCCGTAAGCAGGGGTGCTTGGAAAATGGTGAAATTAACATCTGATGCCAGGCGGCAAATTTCTCCTGGGAGAGGGGAAAAAGCGAGCCTGATAACGGAACACACCTCGGTCAGACGTGCAGAGGACAGGGCGTAGACGTTCCATCCAGTCCCGAGCTTGGTTTTGGTTGTTGCTTGCTGGCTGACTGTCTGCTGATGTCAGCCGTCTTCCCAGGCTTGTTGCCGCGGTAACCTTCCCCCAGCAGTATGCTGTCACATTGTTTTAGCAGGTGTTCCAGGATGTTCAAGGTCACCTTTTACACAGTATTAGCACACAAATCTAAGATTACCACCAGTATTTTTTCTCTACAAAATGCAGCTTTGCCACCACCACCATCTAACAAACCAAAGCATCTTTACTGACCACCTGATTAGGGAGAATTGAAAAGGTTTCAGCATGAAGCCTCCTTGATTCCGATGCACGGGCCTGAATCTGAAGGTTATTGCCAGTAATGGAAGTTAACTTTGACGTGTGAATGTTCCTAATGTTCAAGGATAGACTCTAGAACAAACTGCTACTCTACGGCTCCAGGGTGTATCACTAATCTGTGTCCTCAAAGGTCTTATTGCTCCGCCATTAAGGAGAATTCCAGACCCAGTTCTTTTATTAAACTTAATGCCTTTGTTATATTTACTTTGTGTGCACCTGTGACACCACACAAAGTCTCCTGCTGATGGCGGCCTCCTGAGGGCTGCAGCACACTGTTGCTTTGCATTTAATTTTTTCCGTTTATTCAGTACAGTTGTGCATACCGTGTGTGTGTGTGTGTGTGTGTGTGTGTGTGTGTCTGTCTGTGTGCTGTGTATGTTCTACAGGTTTTTTTTAGTTTTTAGTTTTTTTTATTTACAAAAAATACCTTGTGAAATAAAGGTTATATTTGTTAAAAGTATTTATTGTGAATAAGCAACCATAAAATTGGGAAGAAAATAAGAAAAAGTGGTTCTGGAATTCTCCAATAATCCTGACTAAGCTGTCCTGAAAATGACTGCTCACACTGCTAATATGCTAAAAAGATGTTGCTTTATAGTAAAATATTTCAATTGAAATTCTTTATATAGGAAAAAAAAGAACAAATGCAAAAAAATATTTTATGCCTGCCTCCACTGTGAATTCTACTGAATTAAATTTCATAATTATCTTAAAAACTTTTTCCTGTTCACACAGCAGGATTATGTGATTGTGACTTTTGTCTTGCATGCGTGGGCGCCAAACACACACACACACACACACACACACACACACACTGTAAAATTACTACAGACCTATTCAGTGTGTTTAACTGGACTGTTTAAAGACAGATATCTAACCTTGGATAACTGACCTGGATGAATGAGAACCTACACAGAATCTTGAATTAAAAGCTAAAGAGAAATGAATAATTAAAAAGACCATTCTCACAGCTGATATTCCGTGCTGCTCACCTTCTGGTGGGGTCCGTGAGATTAGAAGGGGTTGTAGGTTGTAGGGGGACATTGCACCTGGTGACATAGTTGCTGAGCCTGGTAAAAAAGAATGGGAAAACCATTTAGTAAAAATAACATCTAATTAGCTATTTATATTACTCGCCTGAATAAAATCGAAATCACTGACATACATGCTAAGAAAATGTGCTTAATCACCTTATTTATAACCAAACATCACTAATAGTTTTAGTTTAAGGGGTGGGGGGACCGTCATCGTGTGTTGTTTGGAACTTCCTGATTGGAAGACCGTCCATCCAATCGGAGACGCGGATTCCGTGTGACTTGTTTAGAGCTTCCTGATTGGAGGTCCGTCCACCCAATAGGAGAGCGGAGGAAGGCGCGGGCGGGGGCCAGGCTGCCTGTGGTTGGCTGACTCAGTCCCGACCGTCCAGCTGGTCCGTGCGCTCCGTCCCTGCGTAAAATGGCTCTGAAGCTAACTGCTCCTTGGCGTTTCATCAAACTAACACGGTAAATATTTTAATCGGCGTCGCGGTGGAAGTGTTTTCAGCGACGAGGCGGCTATTCAACCTGAGCTCACCGAGCCGTTAAAGGGCCGTCTCGACTGTACTTTCTTCGCCCGGGTCAGTTAGCTGCTGGGCTAGCTCTGCTTGTTGACTTTGTTAGCACTGACCCATCAGAAGGTGAAGTTCATAAATTACGCGGCGACGAATGTCATTAAAAAAACGAACATTTACAACATTTTGTGGTTAAAAATATTTCGGGCTAAATAATTGAGTTTTACTGCCGCTAGCTCTGCTAACGGTGACCTTTGCTCCCGATCCAGGGAAAGAGAAAAAGTTAGTATTAGGTTAGGCTAATTTTCTTATTAACTGAGACAACATAGCAACCGAATCTCTTTTCATCCCTAGGGTTTTTATGACTAGTTAGTTTGAAGGTGTTTACCTGTCAGCCAGTTCTTGAGTGTCTCCTGTGGTGTAGGTCCCTCCGGGGCCCCTGGGTTCCTCGTCTGATGCTCCACACCACCACCTCCTCCACCATGGGTGAGCTTGTCTGCAGCCTGCACTCAACATTTGCTCCTGAATAGGTTTTTACAGCAACTGTGTCCGATCCTTCAAATTATTGATGATGCATAATGGTGGTGGTGGTTTGTGGAAGGTGCGACAGTGGAGCAGTTTGAAGAGGCCAAGAACAGACTTTCTCACCTGAAGAAAGACCCAGAAAATGATGTCAAACTGAAGATCTACGCCCTCTTCAAACAGGTAGGAGGTGTTCCAGGTGTTCAGTAGGGGCTGGTGGGCAGATCCATCCAGGATTGCACGTGCAGGCCCACTCAGCCAGGAGAAGAGCAGAACTTCTGGAACGATGCTGTCTAGGTGAAACACGCCTGCTCATTCAGGCTAACGCCATTTAAACTTGACTTGCAGGCCACTCTGGGTCCCTGTAACACCCCCAGACCAAGCATGCTGGACTTTGTCAACAAAGCCAAGTGGGACGCGTGGAATTCTCTCGGTTCCACGACTCAGGTAGGGGAGCTGTTCCTCAGTCGCGCTGAAACCAGAGCTTTTCATCGACTATCTGAACATTAGGACGAAGCCAGACAACAGTACTGCAACCTGATTGACTCGCTGGTGGCAGTGGAGGGCGGGGCCTCCGCCCATGTGACCAGCCAGGCCGCTGCGGGCAGCTATGAGACACTGTTGGTCAGCAGAGAGGAGAACATCACCACCATCACGCTAAACCGGCCAGCCAAGAAAAACGCCATCACCAACCAGGTGTGTGTGTGTGTGTGTGTGG
>CAAE01014764.1:2035343-2055343 GCA_000180735.1 Tetraodon nigroviridis | reverse complement strand
AGGGCTCCGTCACCTTCAGCATCTCCACCAGCTTCTCCCGGTTGTAGACGGTGCCGATCTCCTGACCCAGGAGGAAGTCCAGCAGCTTGCTGACGGGGAAGGACAGCGGGAAGGTGAGCAACATGAACAGCTTGGTCACCAGGATGGTGTTGGCGCCCACCGCCAGCCCGTGGCGGGAGCACAGTGCCTGGGGGACGATTTCGCCAAAGATGACGATGCCGATGGTGGAGGCCACCACGGCCCCCAAACCGGAGCCGATCAGGTCATCCAGGAGGATGGTGAGGGTGGTGTTGACCAAGACGTTCCCCAGGAGCAGAGAGCAGAGCAGATAATTCCCCTTACTGCGAATGGGCTCGATCTTCCTGGCGTATTTCTTCTCCTTGTCGGTGCCGCAGCTCTGAACGATGCGGAGCTCCATGGGGTCCAGAGCCATCAGGCCCAGGTTCAGGCCGCTGAACATGCCCGACAGCACCAGCAGGCAGGAGATCATCATGACCTGCAGCCACATGGGCAGCAGGGACTTCTTCTCCTCCACCACCAGCAGCCTGCCGTCACTGTCCCCCAGCAGCACCCAGCCGCCTCCGTCGGGGCTCAGCGTGCACAGCGCGTACTCCTTCTGCGGCTCGCTCTTGCGGAGCGGCTTAACGTGCACGGTGAGCACCCCCGACGTGCCCCGACTGCTGACGTTCATGAAGCTCCCCACGCTGATGTCCTTGGTGAAGTCCACACAAGTCCTGTCCGCCGCTTCCGCCGCGCCGCCGCCGCCGCCGCCGCCCCTGGCCGCGGCCACCGCCTCCCGCGCATCCTCTGCCGCGTCTGCGACCTCCGTGAAACGGATCTGCGTCCAGACGCCCGCGTGGAGCTGCACCCCGTAAAACCGGAGCTGCACGGAGCTCTCCTCAGTCACCTGGATGACGCCGTCGTCATTGGTGCCGGCCGCCTTGCTGCTCCTCTCCAGCCGCATGCCGAGCACCTGGCTGGCGTTGCCGCCGCCGCGGCCGCCGCTGGCGCCGGACCCGGCCGCTGCCGCTGTCTCCGTCCGGCCACCTACGGCGGTCCACAGGAACAGAATGACAGTGAGAATGTAACCCTGCTGTCCGCTCCATTCTGTCGCCATATTTGTTTCACTGTTCGGCGACCTGGGGGCTGACGTCATTTACTCATGTCCGCGCGGCTCCGCCCCCTGCCGCGCCGTCACACACACCCCCGTAATCACCGCCTACCGGACAATGACAGGTAGGGCTTTGACACGCAAGCGAGTGTCCACGCACACGCCCATAAATTAGCCCAGCAAGCCCGCCTTCCTCCTCGGGGCGATGCGGCACGCACGCGTGCGGGCGGCTGCTGCTGATGCTGCGCTGCTGCGGCTTCTCGTCCAATCGCATCCGGAGCCAGCTGTTATGTAAAAGCACATGGCATCTGTGCGCTCCCATCCTCGTCCTCATCACCCCCCTTCCTCCTCCTCCTCCTCCTCCTCTCCCCTCACTCACCCTGCGCCATCCCGCATCCCTCTGGCGGGGCGCCCGGCTGCCTCGCCGCAAACCCCCAGAGGACAAGATTTTCACTTCTGATGATGTTTAAATGAATTCGCCGACGTCTCACAGGGGTCTTTTGGTGCTCGGAGATAAAACTGCACAGTTTAACACACCGCAGGCTGCTCTTTGGGATGGGGAAACAGGCTGGAGTCATAATTGGGACCAATAATGTTCAGCGGTCAGAACTGTGGCTTTTCCTGCCATTTAGCGCCGCCTGCTGGAGAGAGTACACATTACAGCCGAGTCCCGCATTACAATTCAGGTTTGTTTCTTAGAATTGTTTAATATTTGATATATCTTATAGCACCTTTCCAGTATTTTTATGCCAGTAGCTTTGCAGATCTTAGAAAAGTCGGAATAAATCCATTTTTATTTTGAGATGCAAAAATATTGATAACTCGTAATGCAAATTGCTTTGATCACA
This sequence comes from Tetraodon nigroviridis, assembly GCA_000180735.1. Taxonomy (NCBI): domain Eukaryota; kingdom Metazoa; phylum Chordata; class Actinopteri; order Tetraodontiformes; family Tetraodontidae; genus Tetraodon; species Tetraodon nigroviridis. The sequence continues at coordinate 2,053,384 of CAAE01014764.1, read as the reverse complement.
AATGTAAAATACTCTTGATTTATCAGATGCAATAAAAACTTTTGAGGCAAATGATTTGTCATTGTTACATTTAAAAATGTCAAGTCAGGTTGTCACGATAAATGATTCATGAGAAACATTATACAATACAAACTGGACCGTTTTTATAAATTAGGTTTTAATTAAGTTTGGTGGTCAGTGATTCATGACAGTATAATACAAAAAAAGGCACGAAGCGTGGAAATAACACACTTAAAACCACGTCTGTGCTGGGATTTGGCTGGTTTTTTTAGGTTTTTTTTTAAAAACCTCCAGTCAGATGCAAAAAATTAACACTTTTTAAGTCTTTACTTTAAAAAGATGACAGCACCTGACACTAATTACAAGCTTGTAATTAACCTGATTGTGCGTGAGAATGTCTGTACATGATAATGTAATATGTGACCCTTGACCCCTGAGAGCCCCAAGAACACCAAGAACGTGAGTAGAAAGACAAGGGTCACACTGGTACCGTTTTGTTCCTGCCATAAATCTGAGTGTCTTTTGGAGCTGCTGTGTCACTGCAGCCTCTGCTCCCCGCGGCTCCGGGGACTCTGCAGCGGCCCCTCCGGAGGGGGGAGAACCTCCACTTTGTAGCTCACCCTCTTGGACTGCAGGATGCTGTAGCTGTTGTCGAAACACAGCACGTCTGCGGGAGAGCGACGACAACGTTGGCACGAGAGCAATAAATGGATAATAGAGCCATGAAAAGTAGAGGAAACAAGGGAACGCACAGACTCCGGGCTCGGGGCAGGAGAGGCAGCCGTCCTCAGGGACCAGGTGGGCGTTGTAGCGCTCGCTGGTCAGAACCTGGACCATGTCAGACACTTTCCGTCCGCCGCCCCGTGTGCTGCGTCTGTACACTCCGAAGCCGATGTCCGCCCCATCGCTAGCAAACTGCCACCTGGAGGAGGACAAAGTTTTATCAAACTGGTGTCACCAGAGGTTCAGGCCCACTTCAACCCACAGGGCTCCGTTATTAACAAATGTGCTTGAAAGGTTGCTGTTTGGTCAACAAGCAGACGGTTCTTCCCTCTTCTTGCTGAGCGTGGACTGTACCTCAGGAGGCTGCTGGGCGCTTTGACGTCATACTCCAGCTGGAACACGGAACCCCGGCTGATGGTCACGCTGTTGTCGTACCGGACCTTCACAGAGTCCTGGACATAGTAGGACTTTGGCACCGTGCCTCCGTATTTGATCTGGAGAGACGAGAGACCTGTGGTTATCCAGGGAAGGACGAGCCGGTGCTCACACACTCCCCTCTTTCCCCTCACCATGGTTCTGCAGCGAGGGTCTCCGTCCGGGTCAGTCAGGTTCCCTCCGTACGCCACTGGAAGCTGGTCTGGTTCGATGTGAGTCCTCAACACCTCCTGCCAGTTACCTGCAGAGCAAAATATCAGCAAGAGCTGACGGGTCCCGCTGGAATGGGCTGCTGGTCCTCTGGCTTACTTCCTAAAACGATGATCTTCTGCCGCGTCTCCTCACAGAGGAAGTGCTTGATCAGGTTGTAGGCCATGGGGAACATTTTAGGAGCTGCAGGAGGCACAAAAACGAGGAGGAACCAAATCAGACCAGAAAAGCAGAATCCGTCCTGGAAATGCACAGATGAGCTGAGGGACCTTTGATGAGAAACACTCTTTTCAGGCCTTCGGGGTAGTTGTCTTCAAACATGGTGAGGATCTGCAGGAGGAGGAAGAGAAGGATGAGGAAACAGACAGAGCTGCTGGAACGGATGACCGATCCGGGGACAAACCTCTCCGTAGGTTTCTATGGCTGGTTTCCAGATGTGCTTCAGTCCGAGTCCCTCGCAGTCGTAGATCAGCGTGATGGCCTCGATGTTCTTCCCGAGCTGAGAGGAGACCAAAACACCTCAAGACGGGAAAGACAGAAGGAAGAGGAGAGGTGGAGGCCCTTCCAAACCTTCTCCGACTGCCTCCGACACTCCCGCTGGAGCATCTCCGTGTGCCGGATCTTGGTCTTCATGAAGTCCTGCTTGCTGGCTGACATCAGGAGACCTTTGGGGTCCAGAGGACCGATCACGTCGTACCAGATGGGACTTCCCTCCCTGTCATACCCGCACATCCCTCCGGACACGTACTTCTCAATCACCTGATGGTCGAGGAGGAGAAAGTGAGCTTGGGAGGTTGCCATGACGACAGACGTGCCGGTGTGGTCGAGCAGGCCAACCTCTGGAGGCGTCCAGTCGGAGATGATGTTGTCCACTTTCATCTTGCTCCTGAACTCCAGATGCTGCAGAGACGGAGGAGCAGAGACTCAGAAACACAGCGATTAAAAAAGGAAAGGACGGTTTTCACTTCTGCCGCCTCACCTTTCTGATCATGGCTTCTGCCTTCGGCACGCTGAAGTTTCGCGCTGAAACAAAGAAGAGACGTTTGCGTTTGTATGGGACACCAATCCACCTGGTCTGGTGGGACTGCGGCAGCAACGCAGTTCCCAGCTCATTTCCCAGGTCTGATCCACCAAGGCCAGACTCCTGAGCTCATCAGACCCAATCAGCTGGTTAATCACCTCAGTCCCAGTCAGGCCAGCCCCCTCCACCCTCCCTCCAACTGGTTTCACAGTGGTCTCGGACCCGCCCAGCTCTCCATGGAAATGCAAACTACAGCGATGCCGAAGGACTGAGGGATTCAGGAGAGCAGCTGGCAGGAGGGGGGCAGTCAGTAAATAAATAAGTCCGTCCATCTGACACGTCTCTCTGACAGGTGTGGAAACAGCCTCCAGCCCCCCACCAGCCCTACCCCCACCCCGAGTGAAACCGTCTGCAGTTTGAGGAGAGCGGGAACAGGTTTCCTTCAGTGCCCTTGAGCTCGGAGTCACTCCGGGCAATTGAAACTTGCCGCCGTGCAGACGGAGTGTTTGTTGAGTGCTGGGGGAAGTTTGTCTCCGCCGAAGTAACTGATAAAGCCACCGATCGCGGGGGGGTCAGAGGTCAGAAGCAGCCCGTAAACGTCCACGGCCTGGCTGCGCCTTTCACTTTTTAAGTGTGATCTGCAAAAACAGGCCTAAAGAGAACGTTTCTAGGCAGTTCTGTGTATTTGTCCTGAAACGACCCAGTTTTTTAGTAGATTCTCCCAGAAAAGACATGAAACTAAACCCCTGACAGTTGATCCTCTGTCTTTGTTTTGGCTTGGCCCTGTGGGCTGTTCCCTGTGCTTCAGTCGTTGCTGCGGGACTGTTGTGCTGAACATACAAAAAAAAGTGTTCCTTTGTGTGTGTGAGTGTGTGTGAGAGCGCTCTTCTCACCTCTCAGCCAGCGGAGGAGGTAGTGGTCGTGCTGGGCAGGCAAATCGGGGAGAATATCTTGGATCCTCCCCCGAAACTGCAGAATCGGGACAGAGATGTTTAAAAAAAAAAAAGACAAATAAACAGCTTCATGTCTTTGAAAATATACTTTTTTGGCAGTTCTGCCCCCCGTGTGTTTGCATGGTAAACACTAGCAGGCAGCCCAGTTTAGTGCACAGGCATGTTATAGCAGCAAAAGAGCTGACAAAATCTTTCTAGATCCCCTTACTGACACATCCAACGTTCACCAAAAATGCAATCTTATTTATTTAGCTGTGCACAGACCTGCCGACACCAGAGATGATGAGCAGCCACACAAAGCTTCTATTCAAACATTAAAGCTTCTCCTCGTAGAAACACCAGAGGTTGCAGACTTCAAAGTACTCACAGCTTGGTAATGGATTACTCATTACAGGTACAGGGCCAGGCCTAAACTATGATCTGAATAACTTCTTAAAACTTAAAAAAACTTGTCTTGAATAGGGTTAATTAATAAAGACAGGAGATAATGATATAACACAGGTATCTGAGGATTTCATCTGTAGGTTTACTCTCTTATAAGAGTTCAAAAAGCCAAAGATTGTCTATTAGAAAAGTATTACCATAAACCTGTTTTGTTTTTTTTAATCAAAAACACACTGTGTGTAGCTGTGTGTGCTCAAAAGAAGAAAACATTAAAAGGCAAAGTTAAATGATATTTGTACCTCAGCTAAGGTCTCATCCTGCTTCGGGCTCAAGTCTCCAACTCGTCCGCTCATGTTGTCTCTGCTGGAGCCAGAAAGTGACGGAGGGCCAGTGGAGGGCAAAGCAGGTATACCAGAGAACGCCACACCTCCTTCACACACACACACACACACACACATACACGGACTTTCATCCTTTCCTGACAACTGGCTTCAGCAAACTCACAGTTGCATTAAACATGGTAAATAAGGAAACAAGTGCTAACAAGTTTGGTAAAATTGCCGTTCTCTTGCTTTAATGTCTTTAATTAGCTTTGATATAAAATCGATTTATAATGAAAAAATTGGCTCACATCAGTAAAGAGATCAACCGTCTTTAGGCTGGTAAATGGGAATATATAACCAACACGTATTTTGAACAGTAGTTTTTATGCAGTAATACTATTTTACGAGTAATTCAGTATGTTGCTTTGAAATCAAAGTCTTTGATTTTTGACAAATCTATTCTGTCTCTGTTTTAAAGAGTCCAAAATGTGCATACTGGGACAACGATGACATGATGATGGTGATGTGTCAGATTACCGTTCTGTAGCTGTTAAAGATTCTGGGGGGACTTTGACCCTTGACCTTCCAAGGATGAAGGCCCAGCATCTCATTCCTGCTCAGCTGTTACGAGCTGCTTCCTGCAGCCTGCTCTCTCCAGCAAAGGACAAAGCCGGCCTGAAACCAACAACTCAGCAGCAGTTTCCATAAAACTGATTTTATTCTTTAAATACACGATCAGGACCCAGAGATCACCCAGAATAACGCTGGTGCTTTTGAATAAATACATGATTCACACACAAAAAGGGTTAGGTCTCATTTTGACATTATATGGGTTCTCTCAGATAAACACGGGAAAACGACTTCTTTTTCTGCCTCTAAACTAAAAATTAGTGAAAAAACATAATGGTCCAGAGAAAATGTTTTTGCACATGCAGAGGATATCAGGGTGAACTTTGTCAAGATCAATCAGGTGTCCTTGAATTAACGATTGAACTCATGAGCTTATTTGCGCAGCAGGTAAAATATGTTGACTTGCCCCCATTTGAGCACTAAGCCCCTAAAACAGGCCTCGTTTCAGTTCATTTATGTTAAGATAAATGTTTAATTTACAATCTGGGATGGCGAGAGAATTCATTTTGCCGAGGACACAAGTATTTATTCTTTATCCTTGAGAGTGTGTTTTTCCATTTTTTTGGTTGAAGCTGCAGAGGGAATTTGAAAAAAACTTAAAAGTGAGATGAAGATGCACAGAGAGAGAGGAGGAGATGAACAAAGCTCGACAGCTAACGGATGGCGTTAAAATATTTAAAGACAGCGATAGTTAGCTACACCTGGTGGCCGCACGCAGGAACTGCAGCTCTGCGCTACCTGCTAATGGCAGATTCATTAATGCGAGATAAATGTATTAATATTTATAGTCTATTTGCTGCAGATAAATCTTCATACCAACAAGCATGTAAAGGCCCCTGTATTTGCTCATAACTTTAGTTCAGTTAGCATTGAATATTTGCATTTAAATAGATAAACCTTTTAGGAAATGAGGATTAACAGAAGATATGAAAGTCCTTTTGTCTACTAGATTCTTCTGCACAAGATAAACAATGAAGAGTTAAGTGTATCATGGTTTTAGCTTATTTTCATATCAAAAATAATATTTTGTCCATCAATGATTAGAAAAATAACTTCATTACAAATCAAAGCAGGCTTACGCTTCCCCGGAAGATCGAGACAAAGCTGGAAATGTTTGCATGCAGAGCAAGATGTAACGCCGGGCTTCTGCACCTGTACGGGAAGGCTAAAGATGCATTTTAGAAAAAGAACCTTTTGATGAGGTGTTGGAAGAGGGAGAAGAGACCGGTGAAAGAGTTTTCCAGAGCTGCCTGCCGATTTCTCTCTAAAGTAAAGCTGCTGTGAAAAATACTTTCATAACCCATAAAGTACCTTTTTGGGGGTCCTGAGAAGGTTGCAGTTGTGCTCTTGGAAACCAACAACACATGCTCTGAATACATGAGTGAGTGCGTTTCAAGGTAAGCTAAGGATACCAAGTGGTTCCAGTTTTTTCTACCGATTCTTGGAACTTAAAGAAATAAAATGCGCCACAATTTTAAACAAATCAAAGCAAGGCATAGATGATCTGGTAAAACAAAGCTCTGATTGCTTCTGAAAAATACACCATGTGGGGGAGTCCAAAACAGTCTTTGCTGTTGAATTAAAGCTGGAAAATGAGCAACGCAGTGTTGTTGAAGCGAAGAGAGCCAGCTTGCCTCTGACGACTCCTATAGTCCTGGTGAATGTCTGCAAATTAACACATTTCAACCAGCGAGTTTAAGTTTTATGAGAAGACTTCTGGAAACAAGACAACAGAAGAACGGTTTCGTACGAGGCTCATCCCTTCCTGTGCAGAATCATGGTTTCGGACAGCACAGGACCCTAAAAGGTGTGGTGGATATTCTCACTAGCACCTGATCATGTGTCTCCTCTGAAGTACTGCTGTGGGTTCATGTCGTGATATCAGCAATAAGAATAATAAAATAGAATCAATACATCCAGAAGAATGACACTTCTCTCTAGTGTCTGTGGAGAAACATTCACTGAGGCGCTGCGGCGAAGAGTCTGGAAGGCAGAGCAGGCGTCTGGACTGGCTGTGTTCTCATTGTTTAGTGTTACGCATCTATTAATGCAGCTTTGGTGAGCACAAAAATTTCGATTCAACAAAAGATCTTTCACAGACAGTCCACACAACACACAAGTCCACAAGCCCGCCTCCGGATGGGAGGTTAGCTCACCGCCAACAGCAGCGTCGCTATTTGCTACCTTTTTTTTGAGAGTCTGGCGCACTGCACGTGTGTTAGATGGAGTGTGTGATGTAGAAAATGAATTCCATGTCCATGGCAGTCTGGGGTACGCTGGCACTGCCTCCGTGGATGACGGGGATCAGCGCGCTGTCCAGTTCGTTCATGTAGCGCTGCGGCAGCAGCCGGCCTCCGCAGCCAGCCTGGTACTCCACCTGCACAAAGAAGCAGAGGAAGACGTTGGTCCTGGTGGGAAACACAATAAAACAATACTGACTCGTGGCTACAGAAGCACGACCATGTCAGCCTGTGTTGAGATGCGGAGAGCGAGTGAGTTGATGCCAGCGGAGGTGAGAACAGCCAGATGAGGCGTCAGAGCGCTGCAGGCAGCCAGAGCGATTTCCTTCTGGAAGCCGCTGCAGGACGACAGCACCGAGGTGAGGCTGCGTTCTGGAGTCTTGAGCTGGTAAAACACCTGCGGGGACGTTCACACGTTTGCCGCATGATGAGTCGGTGGCGCGAACCCTCGCTTCATTAAAGAGCGGCTCTCACCTCGGTGCACCTGATGGTTAGTCCGTCTGACTCGGAGTCGGTGTCCTGCAGTACTCGCACGCTGGGCACTCCGTCCAGAGGTCTCCCATCAACCCCACTGGTTTTACTGCAGAGAAACCCAGAATCACACCTGCAAAAATGGCTGCTAACATGAGACAGATTCAGGTCGGTGTGTGTGTGTGTGTGTGTGTGGTATACACATCAAACACTTGAAGACTAAAAATAAGGATAGCTTGAAGCTCTGTGAAAGTCAGTGGAGATTGGTTTGGATTGTGTGTGTGCGTGTGTGTGTGTGTGTTCTGGGAGCTCCACTGTTACCCTCTGTTGATAGGTGAACTCCAGTCGACCCAGCGGACAGTGACGTTCTCCCGGACGTCCCCCCCGTCACTCCTGCCGCACGGTATGTGGAAGTCCGTCTGCTCCCTCAGGGCGCTGCGCAGGGACTCCATGGTCTCGGGAGGAATTTGGACCATTAGCCCGTCTGTGGCAGAAACATGAGCGCTGCTCAGAGAACAAACATTTGCTACTTCGCAGTCTTGCTGTTCGTTAACTTTACCTTCAACAATGCTGGACTTGGCAATGAAGCCAGAGGAGGCTTTCAGGGCTCCGTTGAACACCACAAAACTGGCCCCGGTCACTGTCGCCACACATGCGATGATGAGGATTTTACCACCAGGGGATTGCACATTTGCATTATCACCAAACCAGAGCGACCATGTCTCACCTGTGCGGGTCTTCCCGGGCATGCTGCTGGCCTGGGTCTGATAGCTTCCCTCCTCGTTCTGGAAGCACACCAGGTGAGAATCGGGCCTCCGTGCTGAAGTGAGCCCCGATGCTGATGACGTGCTCATTGGACACATTTACCACCTTCTGCATCTGCAGGACCAACAGTGGCGAAAATTAAAAACCCTCCGAACCCTCTACGAACAGCCCACACTGAAACGCGTCTGTACAGCAGCCTCACATCGCTGAAGCTTGATTTGGGAATGTCGATATAGATGTGACCCATCTCCATGTGGATCCTCAGGCCCTCCACCACAGAGAGACTGTACTGGTAATTCCTCAGGTCCTGCAGGCACAGGATTCAACCACAACATACCGTAAATCACAGTTAATCATAGTTCATATGTAGCATGTTGTTAGCCACAACAGGTCTCGTATAATTTAGGGAATTAAAGTAGAATTCAGAGCAGACAGGACGCACTCAACTGCTAAACTACAAGTATGTGTGTCTTCAGAGGAATTAACCACACCGGCAGGAGGTGTTTCAACACTTACAGCTAGTAAATTCATGATGGTATGGCCCGTCTCTCGAAAAACAGACTCTCGAAAACGGACACTTATCAGTGGAGTAGGATACACTGGAAATAAAAAGCAGAACATAAATAACTTAAAAGGTGAAACTCCAACAGTTAGAAAGAATTTATAAACAAACCTAGCAATAAAAGGACAAAGTTTAAAAATAAAATGAATGTGCTAATCAGTAATTTAAGTGATCATTTCTAGAGAAATACTCAGTGAGTCAACTCAGTTTTACTGGAAAACTATTGAAACCTTCACGTCTTTTAGGAAAACTGATTTGCATTTAACCAGCATTTGCAATTCTGGTTTAACTCAAGAGAAACCCCCCATCACAACAGCAAACTTGGGCCACACACCGCTGTATTCAGCTCCGAGCCGCAGAAGGAGCCTGAGCGGAAAGACTTTGGCCCAGGGCACCTCCAGTTTCTGGATGAGCAGGCCGAACAGGAAAGGCTGGGAGGGGAGAGTGAGGCCATCCAGTGGCTGACAGGTAGGAACGAAGAAGAGCATCCCTGCGTGGTCCTTGCTGCCCAGGAAAGTGCTTGTGAATGTCACGTTGTCCAGTTCCTCCAAGAACTTGCCTGAAACAAGAACGTGAATCTGAGGCCACAGTTTCATCTGAGAACTAAGAGTCTGCGTGGGCCGCCTACCTTTCTGAGCCTCCTGGTAAATGTTGAGATACAGTGAGAAGAGGTCTTTCGGAAGCACTTTTTCATCTGGCAGACACTCCAACAAAAACACCAGCTCTTTCTGACCCAGAGCCTGCAACCCGGTAGAACCGAAACACCAGCACTGTCGACCGGAGTCTGCTGGCCCAGAATGAGCCCGCGGTTACAAAACCTCGTTTGTCTGCTGAAGGTGAGTGTTGGGATGTTTGCTACTCACATGTAATCAGTTTCACATTAACAAGCAGGTTGGCATTCAGGACAAAGGTCAGAGGTCGCGGTCCTCCCTCAGCTAATAAAAGCAAAATCTGACAGGGAGCAGGATTTTCCTCCACCAAAACACCTGAAGTGAACACACAAATGATCATGTTGATTCGGGCCTGAACGCTAACACACACCGCCTCATCCTTGTTAGAAACACTTACCTCCAGCTTCATCCTCTTCAGTGATGATGAGCAGAGGAGGGAGTTCGTCCTCATTATTTGGCAGCAGACTGGGTACCCTCTTCACCAAAGAGCTAATTCCAGAAAGAAGGGTGTAGTCCCAGGGTCCAGACACCGGAGGTCGGACGTCCTCTGCAGGCCCTGGCCCTTCTGGACCAGAGGAACCACCGCAGACGCCCTCTGTCTCTGCTGAACTGGGCTGAAATCAAAGGGTTAATCGCGTCATTCTCTGGACGTTGTAATCCCGAGCATGGAGTAAATGTTCTTCTGCGTAATCTCACTGCTGATTGGTCAGGAGTGCCACTGCCGAAGTCCTGAGAGTCTCTGCGGCCTGTCACGGACAACCTGGAAGTATCCGCCACCTCCCCGTTGGGTAGGATGCCATCAGCAAACCAAACGCGTTTTTGTTCACGAGGACAACCTGAAATTGTATTTATTCAAGGTACATTGCATGAAAACTGAACAAAGTGGGGCGGAGACTGTGTAATTTGGTATCTCAGAGTGATCCTACTGTCGTTGTTTGGGTGTTTAAGGACAGACACGGGCACCATGACCGTCGGTGGAGGTGAGTTAAGCGTGCCAGCGGCTCGGGCCTGCTGCAGGGGAGGGATGGTGCTGCAGTACTCAGACGGGATGTTGGGGTTCGGACTAGGACCCACAGGACTCATCATGCGCTGCAGGGCCGAAGCTACAAGGAGAGAGATGGGTTTTATTTTAGCACAAACTCAACTCTCTGTCCTAAAGCGAGTTCGCTTCGATTAAATTTTTATTTTTTACCTCATGACTGATAGATAAGCAAACGCAGGGAAGCACTACGCTCTAAAATATGACAAACTGTTGTGATTCTTGGGCTCCAGAAGAGAAATCTCACTTACTTTTTCTCACTTACTCTTTTTTATACTAAATAATGCATTTATATGGTCAAAAAAACTTGATACTAAAAAGACTTTTTTAAATATAGCCTTTACATATTTTGCATTCAGCTGAATAGTGCCTTTCTTTTAACACAACATCCACATGATATGCCTGCAAGTCTTTATTTCTCACGGGAAAATGTATTTTTAAATGAAAATGAACAAAGATGTCTTGTTTCACTTTGTGGCCGGTTTTTACACGGTTGTGCCACACGGAACTGCCATCGACTTGAGGACCAACATACCAGTCGGAAGTGATAAGGAGGGTTACACAACCCGGTGATCAGATATCAGAGTAAATGAGGTAGAAGCAGAACTGGAGCATGGCTGCGCTCTCCAGAACAAACAAGCTGAGTCAGATCAGAACCCAAACACAGTCTGACGCTGCAGTAGCTTCCTGTAGCTCCTGTTGCCAGTTTACGGACCAGTAGGCTGAAGCAGCGAGATCAGAGATTTACAACTCAACCCTGGCGTTACATGAAGTAGAGTAAGAGAACGAAGGTCGCCGTGCACGGGACAGGCACCGACCATCAATCCTTGGAGGTTTTCTCATTCTTTAACTGGACTTACATGCATGGCTAAATTAATGAGGCTGAACAGAGCTCTATTAACTTGTCATGTACCGAGAAGAACTAGAAAGTAGCTCAAAATAGCAGATATGCAGCCACGAGGAAACAAACTGCTCCTCAAATACAATCTCCTGGTATTTACGTACCATCACCAAAACAACACAGAAGGCTGAAGCAGCGAAACAGCTAAAGATAATCCAGCAGTGATCCAATTTAAGGTCATCAGAAATACACTAGCTCGGTAACATTTTAAGTTTAGCTAATCAGATGTGTGATACCTTAAGAATATATCTATAGTAAGAAAAACACTGCTGCAGTAAAGTCTGATTCATCTTACCTCATAACTGTTCTTTTAACATCCAGCAAACCTACATAGTAGCAAGTTTACTCCTCAGCCTGACTTAAGTCACTCTCATTCCTGGTGTTCTGCTGCTCGCTTGTGTCCATCAGGATGTTTTCAGCTGCAATAGCCTGTTACCTTTAGGTCCGAGTGCCTGCCGTCAGCCTCACATAGAGCAAACCGCTGCGATCAAGAAGGTGGAGAGTCGGGAGGAGAAGGAAAGGAGGTGACCGAGGGGGAAGAAAGTATACGTCACACCGCTCCAGTGTGAACCGGCTGCAAAAATTGGATCAGCTTTTTCCCCCTCCTTGTCTTAATTTAGACACAGTGTGTGAGCATTACATGGCGGCTGCAGGCAGGTCCTGCAGCTCAGGCACACAATCAAGGATGAATGCCAGTGTCCTGCAATAACTCTCCTCCCTCCCTCCATCCATCCATCCATTCTTGCCCCTCCCATCTCTCTCTCTATGACCAAGCTGCAATCTTTACTACCGAAAAGCCTTTATTAGAGATTCAAACACACAAACCACGGAGACAGGCACAGTCTATCTGAGAAAACACCAGCAGAGAACAAGTGGCCAATTTTCTCGGTTTGTTCTAACAGGAGAATGAAACTGAAGAATGCCATCTAGTAGAAGTAGTTAAGGTATTTATGCATCGCCACAAACATGCTGAAATCACTTCCAAAAGGTAAACAACTACAGAATATTAAGCTGCATTAGCCAAAGCAATCTATGGCTAATTAGGCTGCCAAAAGTTTCACTGAGTCCATCAGCAAGTCACAAATTGTGTCCGAGGGACATTTATAAAGATTCACCTGTGACAAAAACTAAAACGATACAACCAATCACACCAGTTTGCAAGTGTGAACATGCTGTCTGGGAGTTAGCCTTCGTCAGATACCTGCTTGAATGCTCCAAGACCAAAAATAGGGGCTCACCTTTGTTTATGGAATCAAAGCAGATGAGACACACACGCGCCTCTTTCTCCAAGTACTTGAGCTTACACCTTTTGTTGCAGCACACAGCGCAGTAAACCTGCCAGAGGAGAGAGAGAGAGAGAGAGGACAATCAGATGCACAGCAGCAATAAATCCAAACAACAGAATCATAAAGGAAAATTTACAGCAGGTTCCACCAACTAGACCTCAATGTGACACCAGTCTTCTTGAATGCCGTGTAAATCACTGATCTTTAGAAGAAGTGCTTCTATCTTTAGCCAGCGTAGCTCAGGAAATCTAGGCTAGGGGAAAAAAGCTGCTGTCTCATGCTGCCCACATCTGCAAATCCACTGAGCTATAACTGGATCTAATCTCTTCAGTTTAGGCATTGGGGAAACATGCTCACGACTTTCACTTTCATTTGCCGTCGCGTAAGAAGAATGTTAACAAAGGCGGCAGGATGTGGAAGAACTGGCTGTCGGAGGCGGCAGATGGTGGCACAGTGTCCGCCAGTCACATGGGGACATTCATCGCAGACATGTCGCACACAGTGTCATTATAAAGTCATGTACCAAGGGATTCTCTCAGCTCGAGAAATGGCTGCTTCCCCACAAAGAGGGTTTGAGTAAAGCCCAAAGGAAAATCAGTTCCAAAAAAAAGGGCAGATAAACAAAAATCCATTTGAAATTAATCTCCTTTCCAACACCACTGAACATGAAAATATATGAAGCTTTTTTAGTGGTGTGGTTTGTTTTCAGACCATAATACCACATCCTGCTGAAGGTCACGTGTGGTCGTCCCTCCGACTGACTAGTTGGCAAAATCTAAGTTTCGCAGATGTGAGATGGTGATACGGGTCTTAAGTTTTCACAAAGGAAAAGCAAAAAACAGTATATTCTGTCATCTGGAACTTTGGACAACAGCAACAAATAAAGCCCACTCACCTTTCCACAAGCTCGACAGTGATGTCGCCTCCTGGTGAAAGTGAACCTCTGGCTGCAGTTCATACAGTTAGGAGCTTCAGAGTCAGGCACCCACGAGGGCTGCCTGCTGCCCAGCTCCTCTGCTCCCTCGCTTCTCCAACCCATTGGCCCGACGCCATCCGTCGGTGGCTCCCCGGGGTAAGGTGGAGGTTCTGAAAGTTCATCATATCCTGCGCTGTACTCCTCATGCTCCTGGAAAGAGTTAGAATGCTCCTGGGCGAGACTTGTGCAGGTCAGTGACGTCTCGCTATGTTTTGATCCATTTATTTCCTCTGTACCGCTGCCGAAGACCTGAGGCGGCTCTTTTCCTTCCTCTTCTGCTGGTGGAGATCTACTCATTTGGCAGTGTGGCTGCTTAGGTCTTGCTCCTCCATAGGAGGCCTGATGGTTTGAGCTACTGTGCTGGAACTGTAAAGTGTTGCTGGTTGAAAAATGGCCCAACAGTGAGGTGAATTCAGAGTCATCATGGCAGAGTGTGTGAGAATCCTGCAATGCTGGGGGAGCACCAGAGTTCAAGGTTCCCTCCACATGTAATGCTTCGTCACTTTCTGGACACAGCAGAGCCTCGAGATGCTCCTGTCCGCTAACACATGTCCTCAGGTCTGCCTCAGGTCTGCTCTCCAGATCTCGCTCTGGTTCCGAAAGATTTACGCCTGCAGAGCCTGAGCAACGCGAGGCCCTGCTAGCCTGCTCTGCTTCCGTGTGCGCCTGCAGGAATGCATCCAACTCCTCGTCGGTGACCAGCAGCTCCGCCTGGTCACTTTCGGGTAAGTACTCAAAGCCGAACTCTGAGGTTTCGGAAGGGCTGGTGCACTCGCAACCAACGGCAGAAGGTTCAAGACCGAGATGCTGCTCCTCTGACGCCACCCTGTCCTCTACAAGCTCCTGGACAACAGGATCTGATGGCTGAAGAGGCTGGTCAGACCAGGACCTGTCCTCCCCAGCTCCCAGCACTGAGGAGGCGTCATCTTCAGTGCTCCGAGAGGCATTAAGCTCCTTTGCTGCTTGCTCGGAATCATCTTGTGTGGTCACTGGGTTTACCAGAGCTCCACATATAGACACAGCTAAAGGCAGGCATGATAAGATAACTGGGTCACCGTCTGAGGTCTCTGCTTTTACGACTTCAGGAGGCTCTGTATCACTTCGACTCAAGGCTTTCTGTGATGTGTCCTCATTAGTGGTCGACGTGGAAACTCCCTCGACGCTGCAAACAGGCAGAGATACGTGTGCTTCACAAGAGTCAGAGTTACTCACTAATGGCTCCGTCCTCTCCAGCTCCTCTTGAAGAGCCGTCCCAGTAGTTGCCGATGACTGAGGAACACCTGTGGACTCGGAGCTCCTCTCGACCGCTGCAGGAAGAATCACATCCAGCAGACTGAGTGAAGCAGAGTATTCCCCACTCAGCTCATGGGACAGCAGGTCATTTTTCTGTGCAGAGACGTGCTCCTCCCTGGAGTCTCCAATACTCTCTCCACTCTGGTTCATCCATCCTTGCTGCTCTCCTGGTCCACTAACCACAGGGCTGTCAAAGTCCACAAGAAGGGCCTCCTCCTCCTCTTCCATCAGCTTCTCTGCAGCATCCAACTCACTGAAAGCGTCATGGCTGTTGGCCCTGACCAGGATGGCTGAGCTCGTGTCGTTCACAAGGTCACACACAGGCTTCAGAGCCCTATCTGGGCAGGGAGGAGCGGAGCTCCTAGCCGGCCTGCGATCCACAGACGAGAGGAGATCCACTGTGGTGAGAGGCTGGCTTTTGACCTCCCTGCCATCAGTGCTGCTATGGTTCTGGCTGCCAGAGCCGTCAGGAAGGCTGCTCGCAGAGCCATAATGAAGAGAGCTGAGGTCAGGAAGGTTAAGAGGGGCAGAGGGGGGCTCAGAGGGTAAACACTGAGAGCCCAGAGAGTAGAAGGGGTAGGCAGAGGGCTTCAGGAACACAGGCTTGCACTCAAGCTCTTCTGCAGGCAAAAAAACCAAAACAGAACATACATTTTAAAATAAAAGAAGGTAGATGTTAGCTTACATCTCAAGAAGAAGCACGTTTTATATCATTTTTGAATCACAAGGCAGTAAACACAGCACTAAGTATCTTTCAAAAAAAGTTTCAACTTCATGTACCCGTATTGAGTTCCAGGTCATCGAGCAGTTTGTCCAAATCACACACAGCAGCCTTAAAGAAACTGTCCATGCTGCGCTTCAACAGAGGGCTCGTTCCCTCTCTAATTCCTAAAAGACAGAACAGAACAGCACATTAGAGCTCGAAAATGAAAGCACCACAAATTAAAACAACCCGACTTTTCAGAGTAATAACATTGATTCCGTGGTAATGTAAAACTCTCATTGAAAAAGAGAATTCAGGTCACTTCTTGGCACATTACTCCCGTCTAATGGGCATGTGGAACAGCAGGCTGTAGTCTTTAAGGACTAACGCATCGAATAAAACAAAACATTTGAAATACTGAACAAATTCTGTTTATTAGAAACGCATCAATCAGCTTTAGAAGCAATCATGGATGCCAGCGGACGTGCAATAATAAACAGTCACTAAATAGATTTTATGTGCAATAATATTCTTTAAAACTGAATAATAATGTAGCAACAATACACTTAACTGTTATAAGGTCCAAGCATTTACTCAACAGCAGCAATCAGCAGTGTTTTATTAAGCTTCTAAATACTTTGCTATGGGTATGGAGTGTCCGATTTATACTTTAATTACAGAGGTGCACAGCATTAAGTAAAGGACAACTGCAATGCTGTTTGTGTATATGTGTGTTCATCAACCTAATAATAAAACATGAACTAGTGACAACATTTTCCTGACTTCATCATATCCTGATTGTGTGTATTTATGAGGAGGAACTTGTGCAGAGGAATCAAGGGGGGTGGTGTTTATGAAGGAAGCCAGATCGTATGAATCCTGTAGCAAAGCAGAAGTTCTCTTTTCCTTTCCCATCCATATGTAGCTGTTTGTGCTGCTGTATCACACTGTTCCTGGTAACCATGTCAACTGATCGATGGGAATGAGGAAGTCAGTACTACAAATAAAACAGAACCTTATCGATACTTTCCTCCAACAATCGGCGTAAAAATGTCACCAATACATGTAACAAAATGAATTAAACTATTGGAAAACACAAAAGCCCTGTATAGACATATTTATCGGTAGATAACCGGAGAAGTAGCAAAATCAGCACTACGGTCTGCTCAAATCTACTGGTGGTAAAAAAAAAGTGGGTCACCATGCTAAACAGCAACCTAAAACACCCGGTAATGGTGTTTACGATCACATAAAGCTTTAAAAAACCTTATCATAGCACAAAGTTCGGAGGCTTACGAATTTAATTGACTAACGTTTCGATGATTAGCCTAGACTTTTTATGTCACTTTTAGGTTATACATCCGATTTGGAACTCTTCAGTGTTTGCTTGTATCGTATCAACTACGACATAAAAGAGCAGCGGTACACAACGTTTAAAATATTTACAGTGAGTCAAATGGGATTAAATAACCCAGACGGTACAACTCTGGACTAATCTAACAGCGTTAGCAGGCATGTAGCATTAGCGTTTACATTTTTGATAAAACACCGACAATACTTAAGCTCCAGGGTTAATAACGGAGGTGCTTTTGGACAACACTTTAACGCTCCTAATCATCAGTTTACCAACAACCTGTTGTTTGTCACCTCGAATGAGTGTAATAACAGCAGGTGTAAGTATTTAAATGTAGCCTATGGGTTAGTGTTAGATTCTTTAGCAGGCTAACAGAGCTAGCTTAATACGTGTTGACCAGGTATCTTTCTGAATTCCTTACCAGGACTGTTTTATTCCATAACTCCGGCGTCCGCAACAAATATCACCGTATTCCACCTGAGTGTGTGGGAGAAAATCCCTGCTAATCTTTGTCTCATTTCCCTGTACAATCGTCAGAGTTGGCAGAGACGTAAACATCAGCTGTTGGATTAGTTTTATTGGAGATTTGTAAATTCTTCACTCACGCAGCCATCTTGGATTGACTGTCGGCAGGTCGCAGAATGTACTGCCACTGCTGGCAAACATCACAAAATAGGCAGAATTTGCCTAATTTTTTAAAAATACGAACATAGATGAATGATGATAGGTATCAATGTGACCAAAGCCGCCCTATTTATTGCTTACATATTGCTCGAATATTCGCATATTTACTAATGCTATTGTTAACTTATATGACGTACATGTGTTAGTTCGTCACCTGCTACATAACTGAATTAGTTTTGAAATCAGCTTTTACTGAAGATTTCACGATTTTTATTTCTAATCATAAATTACACAAAATGTTTCTAAGATGAGATTGTCATTCCATATTTGTACAATAGAGGTCCCCAGTCTCAGTTATGCAGGGCTTCCGTTTTACATTATATCATCATTATTATTATTATTATTATTATTATTATTATTATTATTATTATTATTATAGTAGTAGTAATACTTTATTTTCTCTTTATATTTGGCAAA
>CAAE01014764.1:1961327-2035293 GCA_000180735.1 Tetraodon nigroviridis | reverse complement strand
TGATTGGAAGACCGTCCATCCAATCGGAGACGCGGATTCCGTGTGACTTGTTTAGAGCTTCCTGATTGGAGGTCCGTCCACCCAATAGGAGAGCGGAGGAAGGCGCGGGCGGGGGCCAGGCTGCCTGTGGTTGGCTGACTCAGTCCCGACCGTCCAGCTGGTCCGTGCGCTCCGTCCCTGCGTAAAATGGCTCTGAAGCTAACTGCTCCTTGGCGTTTCATCAAACTAACACGGTAAATATTTTAATCGGCGTCGCGGTGGAAGTGTTTTCAGCGGCGAGGCGGCTATTCAACCTGAGCTCACCGAGCCGTTAAAGGGCCGTCTCGACTGTACTTTCTTCGCCCGGGTCAGTTAGCTGCTGGGCTAGCTCTGCTTGTTGACTTTGTTAGCACTGACCCATCAGAAGGTGAAGTTCATAAATTACGCGGCGACGAATGTCATTAAAAAAACGAACATTTACAACATTTTGTGGTTAAAAATATTTCGGGCTAAATAATTGAGTTTTACTGCCGCTAGCTCTGCTAACGGTGACCTTTGCTCCCGATCCAGGGAAAGAGAAAAAGTTAGTATTAGGTTAGGCTAATTTTCTTATTAACTGAGACAACATAGCAACCGAATCTCTTTTCATCCCTAGGGTTTTTATGACTAGTTAGTTTGAAGGTGTTTACCTGTCAGCCAGTTCTTGAGTGTCTCCTGTGGTGTAGGTCCCTCCGGGGCCCCTGGGTTCCTCGTCTGATGCTCCACACCACCACCTCCTCCACCATGGGTGAGCTTGTCTGCAGCCTGCACTCAACATTTGCTCCTGAATAGGTTTTTACAGCAACTGTGTCCGATCCTTCAAATTATTGATGATGCATAATGGTGGTGGTGGTTTGTGGAAGGTGCGACAGTGGAGCAGTTTGAAGAGGCCAAGAACAGACTTTCTCACCTGAAGAAAGACCCAGAAAATGATGTCAAACTGAAGATCTACGCCCTCTTCAAACAGGTAGGAGGTGTTCCAGGTGTTCAGTAGGGGCTGGTGGGCAGATCCATCCAGGATTGCACGTGCAGGCCCACTCAGCCAGGAGAAGAGCAGAACTTCTGGAACGATGCTGTCTAGGTGAAACACGCCTGCTCATTCAGGCTAACGCCATTTAAACTTGACTTGCAGGCCACTCTGGGTCCCTGTAACACCCCCAGACCAAGCATGCTGGACTTTGTCAACAAAGCCAAGTGGGACGCGTGGAATTCTCTCGGTTCCACGACTCAGGTAGGGGAGCTGTTCCTCAGTCGCGCTGAAACCAGAGCTTTTCATCGACTATCTGAACATTAGGACGAAGCCAGACAACAGTACTGCAACCTGATTGACTCGCTGGTGGCAGTGGAGGGCGGGGCCTCCGCCCATGTGACCAGCCGGGCCGCTGCGGGCAGCTATGAGACACTGTTGGTCAGCAGAGAGGAGAACATCACCACCATCACGCTAAACCGGCCAGCCAAGAAAAACGCCATCACCAACCAGGTGTGTGTGTGTGTGTGTGTGTGTGTGTGTGTGTGTGTGTGTGTGTGTGTGTGTGTATGTGTTTTTATGTGGGTGCGTGGGTGCACCACAATCCTCCGTCGACCTTCTATGTGGTCCTCATAGCCAAAAATGCACGTTTGAGGGCTCAGACTTGTTCTTATGGTTGTTGTGTCTACAGAGACTGTGTATGTGTTGTGTTTTTACATCATTTTTAACTCTTGTGAAATCTGCTTTGAATTGTGGGGTAAAAACGATGACGGTTTCTTCTTTTATCCCGACAGATGTACAATGAGATTATTGCAGCTCTGGAGGAGGCAGCTAAGGACGATTCCGCCATCACTGTTTTTACCGGTACAATACTTAAAAAGCCTTTGAAATAGGTGAAAGTTTAGCATTGTAAAGGTGGATGAAAACATCAGGTCAGACTGTTACCTTTGCTTCTAACCTGATCGATTGTTCGATGTGATTGGCCTCCGTCTTTGTTGACAGGGGCAGGTGATTTTTACTGCAGTGGAAATGATCTGACCAACTTCTCCAAGATCCCTGAGGACGGAATCAAGGCCATGGCCGAAAGAGGTGGCGAGCTGCTCAGGTTGGAACTCCTGAACTCCCCTGAACACGCCATCTGAAACGAGCCAATTAGAGCGAGTCCGCGATCCCGTCTGAGCTGATTCTGCCGGTTGTTGCCTGTGCTCTCTGGACAGGAAGTACGTGAAGGCTTACATCGACTTCCCGAAGCCGCTGGTCGCCGTGGTCAACGGGCCGGCTGTGGGGATCTCTGTGACGGTGTTGGGATTGTTTGACCTGGTCTACGCCACAGACAGAGTGAGTGTGCTGAACGCTAACCCACGCCTGCTGCTATCCAGAAGCTTAACGCCAAACCCTTGGCCCTCTCTCGGTCAGGCCACCTTCCACACGCCGTTCACTCAGCTGGGACAGAGCGCCGAGGGATGCTCCTCCTACACCTTCCCCAAAATCATGGGAAATGCAAAGGTACCCTGTGACCAGGCTCAGATCCAGCAGCCCTCTGTGGCCAGTGATCCACTCACGATGAGGACTAGATCACCTGTGTCAGGAAGACGTTGTTGACACCTAAACATTTACCTTAGCGTCTTGTAATCTTTAGCCTTTTGTTAAACACCTCACCTGTCAGCAAGAACTGGCTGAACCAACAACGGCGTTAACAAACACACTGGATGTTTGTTTTCCTTTTATGACGCCGCGTCCGATGGCCCCGCCTCCTGCAGGCCAGTGAGATGCTGCTGTTCAATAAGAAGCTGACAGCAGCCGAGGCCAGCCGCCTGGGCTTGGTCACCGAGGTGTTTTCTGACAGCAGCTTCCAGTCGGAGGTTTGGTCCAGACTCAAGAGCTACGCAAAGTTACCTCCCAAGGTGAGCCAGCACACACGTGGAGCTGATCTAAAGGTGAAAAGAGCTGTCGCCCATCTATTATGGCCGGTTTAACACAGTTAACACGCTAGCCTAACAACAGCACTGCAGCTGTTCCAGCTAGCTCACCACCACCTGGTCTTCACACGTGCACGCTCCGGTATGTTCACGTTAGAGTCAACACACAGGTTTGTTCTAACACAACCCCGCTGCCAGCGACATGAACCGGTTCCGCCGTAAACACACACAGGGCTTTTTCCTTCAGGCTACAAATGCAAAAACTGTTGCCTTACAGTGACACAGTTACAGTTGGCCCTGATAATTCTGAAGGTTTGTGCTCAATTTCAGGGCCTTTGATTGAAATGCCTGAGATTAATGTGTGAAACATTGATCTTTACCTGTGTTCCGCAGGGTCTGCTCTTCTCCAAACTGCTGATCCGGTCGACAGAGAAGGAACGTCTCCATGCAGTCAATGATGCTGAAGTAGAGCGTCTGGTTGAACGCTGGACATCGGACGACTGCGTCAACGCCATCATGAGCTTCTTCCAGAATAAAGCCAAACTGTGAGCCGACAGCAAAGAGACTCGTGTAAAAACCCTCCAGACAGGAGTCGGCGGGGTTGAGTGGACCCCAGAGGTCCAGGTCACTGGGCAAAAGTCAGGTTAAGGATGATGTATTGGTGAGCGCAAACTAACATGTTTAACGTGAACATAGCGTTTCTGGTTTTACACCAGGAAATAGTTTAATGGCTCAGAAGTTTGGGCCCATTTTTGCTGTGAATATAAAAAAATGAGCAAGGAACCTTAAAAACTTTGTATCACGCTTCACTTGTCATTAATAAAAAGCTTTTCTTAACCTGAACCGAGAGAAGAACCAATGAGATTGTCCCGTGTAGTTCCGCGTGTCGCCCAGCAGGGGGCAGTACTCGGCATGCGAACGAGCATGGACTGGGAGAACTTGGAGTAAAGATGGAGGCTGGTGCACTGGAAGGACGCGGACCTCGTGTCATCCTCCCCCTACGGCCAGGTGACTGCTGCTCTTAGCCCCTCCCCTTCCAGGTGAACAGATACTGGTCTTGAAGGGTGTGTGCGAGAGAACCGCACGCGCCAACGCGTTCGCACGCAAAGTTCAGGTGGAGTTCAGTGTATGTAGGACAGGCTGCTTGCGCTGTGCGCTGTAGTTCAGTGGTAACGTAACCAGCTTCCCTGGAGGGAGGCGGCTTCAAAGCCGAGCCAAGGCTGCGTTCGAGGCCCCTGAGAGGATCCGTCAGGCAACTTCAATGTTTAAAGGGTCGGCTCATTTGAAGTGGCAGAAGAGCCGCCCCTCGTCGCTAATTAAACGCGCTGTAACGTACCTGCAGTGCATTGTGGGTCAGCGACAGCACTGGAATCGGATTTAGGACGGAAAAGTTCTAAAAGCTGTTGGTCCTGCCCGCCGGGGAGGCCAAAGGTCAAGGTGGAGCTGAGGCGCATCTCTAGTGTCAGCGTGCAGTTCGGTGGTCACCTTACAGCTCTGAACCAGCTTCACACCTTCACTTTGTTCTCCTAACGTGTCATTAGCGTGAATCAAAGCATCAAAGACGGTCACTTAACAAGTGGAAACAGAGACTGAAGCCGTCTTCACCTGCGACTGTTGCCTGCAGAGCGGTGGAGGGGAGGTGTGTGTCCTGGGGTGCCTCTGCTGTGTGTTCACACATACAGATTGGAGACGTCTCCAGAGGATGGAGGTTATTCGAGGCGAAGAGGATGAGGCTGCTGGCTCCGCCCACTCAAACACCGAACCAATCAGATCGCCGCTTTCCTGCACAAAGCCCTGGATGAAGGTGAAGATGAAAGGTAGCAGAAGGTCGTGGACTGGCGAGTGGCAGCGAGGCGGACGCACACAGCCGGAGTTGTTGTTCCTGGACGCGGGGACATTTGCCAAGCCCACCAGCGGCTCCTCGCGCTCCCGGTGTGGCCACGTGCTGGCGGCTGCCGTCCTGCCGACACCAAGAACAAACACAACAGCGTGAATAAAGAAACGGCGGCTGTGTGTGTAAAAAGGCTGCGCGTGTGCGGTTTTGTGTGCGCGGTCACGTGCGGTTCCGTGACCTTGTGGAGAACATGCCGTCTGTGTTTGCTTCCACCCACCAGAGAGTCCTGCTCACATTGATATTCAGACCAGTTTCCTGAGCTGATGGAATTTACCCAGATTTCATCTGGGAGGACGAAGAAGGAGGAGAGGAAGACTCCTTCAAACGTGTCCTCACATGACATCGTCTTTGAAGAGTTCAGTTCGGAGCGAAGCTCTGGCGGCTCCAGCACCACTCGGAGAGGGTTGATGAGCGTAACCTTTGACCCCTGCGATGCGGGTCCTCTCTCCCACATCTGTCTGGGCCGGAACGCGGGAGCAGAAACCATGCTTTCATCTCCAGTTCCACCTCCGTCTCCCAGCTGATTCAGACAGACGCGCTCTGGCATTCTCAGACACACACTTCCGCAGAGCTCGGTCGTGTTCAATTCACACGCTAACGCGAGCGAGGCAGGATTAGTAGCTGGACGGAGTCCGACGGTAATCGGAACCATCTGGATCTCCAGCGGCTCCACGCCGGAGATGGTTCAGTCGGTCCACATAAAATGGAAAGATTTAGTTCTTTCATTCGTTCAGAACAGGGAACTTTCAGAATGTGTTTCACATTTCTTACACTTGTTAGAACTTTGGCCAGGAAGTCAGCCCGATGGTTACATCCTGGTGATCCGGGTTCTGGAGGGACTTTGGAGCGAGCTGGGACCAGAAGTCGGACCTCGGGTGTTCTGGGAAAGGTGAAGAAGCCTGGGGAGGTACTGGGGAGGTACTGGGGAGGTACTGGGGGTCAGCCAACAAGCTTCTTAAGGTCACATCGATGGGAGGAGAAAAGGCAGCCCAGGGAGAGCTGGGTGATGGAGAAGGTCAAAGTTCAGAGTTCAGAAGCCTAAGAGGCCGTTTGGAGACACGAGGACGGGCGACCTGAGTAACGGAGTTATTAAAGAAGCCTTATTAGGGTAAAGGAAGCAAGGAGAGGAGGGAGAGAGGGCAGAGAGAGGGTGGGAATGGAAAGGAGAGAAAGAGGAGGGGGAGTCTCTCTCTCTCACGCACATACACACACGCACGCACACACACACACACACACACAGCCAGCGGTGGTGAGCTCAGAAGAGGGAGAATCCCAGATGTTTGTCTATGCGTCTTCACAACTTCCTCTGTAGTTTGTGAGGTCACCTGGTGACTTTGAAACCAAGTCAGACGTTTAGGAGGCTGGCTCCAGACCAACCTTCATCCTCCTCTTCTCCAGCCCTCAGCTTCACCTAAAGCTGATTCACACCCACATTGTCGAGGCGACGTTACAAAGCTGGTGAAAAGTGTGGAGTTCTGAGAGAAA
Organism: Tetraodon nigroviridis; assembly: GCA_000180735.1. NCBI lineage: Eukaryota > Metazoa > Chordata > Actinopteri > Tetraodontiformes > Tetraodontidae > Tetraodon > Tetraodon nigroviridis. Next base: position 2,029,010 of record CAAE01014764.1, on the reverse strand, counting down.
ACTGATGTCATCCGGACAGAAGCTTCAGACTAAACAAACAGTCATCGGGAGGAAGAGGAGGAGGACGAGGATGAGGAGGAGGAGGAGGAGGAGATTAGTGTGAGACACTCAAACGGGAGGAGACTGCAGGGGAGGGGGGGGTCCAGCCCACTGGAATAAATTCATTCAACTCATGAGAGTGAGGGAACATTCAGCAGAGAGAGGAAAAGAGGAAAAGAGGCTGACTCTTCTCCACGTTTGCGTCTGTCCGGCTGAAGGAAAGGATTCCACTTCTCCTCGCAGGTGGAGCCGCGGACACAAACTTCTGCACCGGCACAGGGACGGAGACAAAGGAGAGGACGGGGGCAGAGACGAGCAGGAGAGGTTTCAAAGACGGCGTCTCCGCAGCCTCCGCCACCACCGACCAATCAGACGTCAGCATGTCTCCACTGGCAGTCCTCAGCTGGACCCTCCTGCTGCTGGTCCACTCCAGCGTCCCCCTCAAGTCCCCCCCTCAGGACGCCCCCTCCTGTCCATCCTGCGCCCTGGCCCGGGTGGGGAGGAGAGGCGTGCAGGAGGGGTGGGAGGAGGCCCCCCAGCAGGACGTGGTGGAGGCGGCGAAGAGGCACATCCTGAACATGCTGCACCTCCAGGAGCGGCCCAACGTCACGCGAGCCGTCCCGCGCGCCGCGCTGCTCCACGCGCTACGCAAACTCCACGTCGGCCACGTGGCAAGAGACGGCAGCGTGCGGATCGGCGGGGAGGAAGAGGAGTGGCGGGGGTGGGGGGGGCAAACCCACGGGGGCAGCACGAGGGAGGCAGCAGGACCCGGAGGAGCGGACGGAGCAGGAGACGAGACGGAAGCCCGGGAAACGTCGGAGGTCATCGCTTTTGCCGAGGCTGGTGAGTGTGAGTGAGAGTGTGTGTGTGTGTGTGTGTGTGTGTGTGTGCGTGTGTGTGTGTGTGTGTGAGCGTCTGTGTTGCTAAACATGGAGCACTAAAATCTTCATTCTAATAGAAAAGTGAGGAAGTTTCAGCTGGTCCTCACAGGGAGGGTGAGAGTCGGGGGTCAGGGTCAGGGGTCAGGGGTCAGGGGTCAGGCCTATGTTGACCTATGTCAACTGTTTGTGTAGAAGACTGAAAGTGACGCTCCTATTAGTCCTCGTGCATGGAAAAATCCCTGACTTTGCTTCTGTGACAAAATCCAGGTATTAGTTGTTTGTTTGAGTGTTAAGAGGTGGATTGTTGAAAAAAGGGAGAGTTTTAAAGGAAAAAGAGGCATGGACAGACGCTGGGCTTTTACCAGCGTGTGCCGTGCAGTATGGGCTGATGTGTGTGTGTGTGGGGCTAATCCCTTTAAGGTTCTGATGCCCTGAACCACTGGGCACAGCGGGGCGGCACACTTACCCGCTGCTGAGCACGAACCACTTCGTTAGCACCGCAAGGTTTCCGTGGTTCAGGCGGACAGGGCTGCGGCTCAGTGTCCTCCGTTTCAAGTCAGCCCTTTGAGTGACGGCTCCGGGGGCGAAAGGAGGGAGTAAACGGTTCAAAGTGGGTATTCTTTGTTCTTGTGCACCTTTGTGTTGCTCTTTGGGGATAGCTTAGCCAGGCGACAGGCCGATGGGGAAGCAGGGGGTGAGCCTCCGCTCCGCTGAGGGCGCTCTGATTGAAGACGCTGGTCTCGTTGCAGGTGACTCTCCGGGAACAGTGAACTTCATGCTGTCAAAGGAAGGAGGCGCTCTCTCCCTGGTGAAGCAAGCCGACGTCTGGCTCTTCCTCCGCCTGGCAAAGACCAACCGCAGCCGGACCAGAGTCACCATCCGACTCTCCCAGCGGGGAAACTTTACCGACAGACCACAGGAGATCTTCCTGGCGGAGAAGAGCGTGCACGTGCGCCGCAGCGGCTGGCACACCTTCTCGGTGTTGGCCGCCGTTCAGCTGCTGCTGGAGAGCCAGGAGAAGGCAGTCCTGAGCCTGCGGGTCTCCTGCCCCCTGTGTGCCGGCGCCGGGGCGACGCCATTCCTGATGTGCGGCAACGAGCGGGAACAGTCCCACCGGCCCTTCCTGGCCGTCGTGGTCCAGCAGGAGGACGGCGGCGACCCGAGGCAGCGTAAGAAGCGCGGACTGGAGTGTGACGAGGACGTCCAGGTCTGTTGCAAACGACAGCTGTACATCGACTTCAAAGACATCGGCTGGAACGACTGGATCATCGCGCCGTCCGGATACCACGCCAATTACTGCGAGGGGGAGTGTCCATCGCATGCGGCGAGCCTGGTCGGCTCCACGCTGTCCTTCCACTCCACCGTCATCAGCCACTACCGCATGAGGGGCTACAGCCCGTTCCAGAACCTGCGATCCTGCTGCGTGCCAGCGCGCCTGCGAGCCATGTCCATGCTGTACTACAACGAGGAGCAGAAGATCATCAAGAAGGACATCCAGAACATGGTTGTGGAGGAGTGCGGCTGCTCCTAGACCCCACCGCCACCACCTGCCAGACTGGACTGGAGGGGTGGAGCTCCTCCACAGGCAGGGACCCGCTGCAGCACTTTCCTTCAGAAGAGAAAGATAATATATTTAAAGAGGACAGAGACATATTTATGGGGGAGACCTTTGGACTCGAGGGGCCTGGAATCAACATCTCAGAACTATGCAACATGGTTCCTCCACTGTGGGCGTGTGTGTGTGTGTGTGTGTGTGTGGGGCAGGGCGGGGGGGTGTGTGTGTGTGCATGCTGACACTTGAAAAAGCAAGATGATGGCTGCTGGAAACAAACACATCTTTATGTTGCTATGGTTACCTTGTCTCATGTGACGCTTTCATGGTTTTGCTCTCCTCGAAGTCTGTTCTTGGGGAAGCTCCACGTGTTTGTGATGTTTGCACTAGACGGAGCTCAGGCCGGGTCAACCTAACTTGTCTGGAAGAAAATCTCTCCCTCTTTTCCGAGCGCTCATCATCAGGGTCCCGGAGCACAAGAGGAACCTGAGATTCCGGCAACAGTCGGAATTTTCTTTGCTCAAACTTGGAGTAAAAACTGTCCAGTTTGATGCTCGCCCAAAGACACTAAACATGACTGGAGCGAGTTTCAAATCTCTGCTATTTTGATTGAGAGTCTCTATTGATCTAGTCCTGCTCATCTGGTTCTGGTTCTGGTTCTGGGACACTGCCCTCTTCCTCCAGCCCTACACCAGGAGGATCCAAAGATGCTCCAAACACTTTGGATCTATTTTTTGTGGTCACGTTTTGTGTTTTGGCTTCAAACGCTGGAAAAAAGGAAGCAGATTTTCTTCCAGTCAACAAAGTCGCTAAAGAAAGTGGACGAAGAATTCAAGTGATTCTTGTAAAAATTCTGTGTTTTCAGAAACAAATTGAATGTTCTTGTGGTTTTTTTATTTATTTGAGTCATTTGCTAATAAACGTTACTGACTCTGTAGTCCTTTTAACTCTGGCCAGAACTTTCAGCACTGAGAGAGAAAGAAAACACATTTAAACAACGACTGAAAATAAAAGTTCTCACGGTTTTTCTGCCTCTCTGCTGAAGGTGGTCGATGTGGACCGGGGCCGTGGAGGTTCTGGCAGAGGTCCGTGGCTGTTTTTGGAGGCTGGTCCACAACTGGAAGTGCTGGTGAAGGTTCCTGGAACACAGCTGGGAGCAGCTGCTTCCGCCTGGGGTCACACACGAAAACACGGCTCGTTTCAGAAATGCAACACACTTCAAACAACCTCACCAGTTCGGGAACGTCAGCAGAAAGGTTTCTGGGAAGGCTCCAGCTGCTTCTGTGTTCATGTTCAAGCCTCGATCAGCAGCCGCAGCAGCAACATTCACCATCTGGCAGCCTCGCTTCACTAAATCTACTTTTCCTTTGGTCTTCACTAATGTTGGATGTGTGTGTGTGTGTGTGTGTGTGTGTGTGTTGACATGTACATTGGTCAGATGGTCTGTCTAGACAGTTGTATTCAGCATGTGATGGATCAGAGCGCTGACACACATTTACACCAGGTCGACATCCACGTTGTTCACTCTCTCTCTCTCTCACACACACACACACACACACCACACACACACACACACACACACACACACATATATATCAGCCTGCCCACACATCACATCATTATGCATAAACACGCAGACGGCCAGACAAACATTATGACCTGCTAAAACACAAGCAGACACGCACACGTGTGATCATGAGTAATTTGTCTGAATCACGCTGAGAAACTGTCTGTTTATGCTGAACTCAAACTCAAGTTAAAATCAAACTTTTTTGCCTTTTTTTCCCTGGAACTTTGAGAAGACGCGACGCTGCCGCACACCCAGCGAGGAGGCGACGCCCTGGTCTCCGCGCTCGACCCGATGACCTTCTGGAGCCCGGAGCGGCCGCCACCTGATGCAGCTGTGATCGTAACGCTCGCCGGGAGCTGTTTGGATCAGAAAGAGTTCAACAGAAGAGCAGTAAAGCTCGGCGGGAGAGTTGAGCCCTTTTTCTCTCCATTTTGGTAAAGGTCTGGAAAACACATTGGAACTGACAACCACCTCTGTTTGCTTTAGAAGCAGCTTCTGTGCTGCTGTGGGACAGCACCCACCACTCCAGCAGATGAATGAATGAACTCTTATTGCTGAAAGGCGGGTCTGGGTTCATTCTTTCACGCTTCAAACTCCAGATGTCAAGTTCCAAACCCTGGAAAGGAACATGTGAGCGTCTCCGCTCAAACCATGGGACAGCGGACCGAGGTTGGAAAAAACATCAGAGCTGCACGGTGGCCACGGCAACCCAGAGTACACATCCTGTCTGGGCTCGTGAAGACGGGCGTGTCCGTCCACGCCACATTGGTTATAGATGAGGGATCAATAAGGAGGCGGAACGAAGTGGGTGCAGACTCTGGTCGGGTCCAGCTCACTTCTCCTCATTCAGAGCTCCTGAAGTCATCAGCCAGTCAAAACCTCAGCTTGTGGGTGGTTAAACCTAATTTAAATCTGGAACAGCATTACTGTGGTAACAGACCGACAGATCACAGACGTGCTCCTCAAGTGACCAAAAACACTTCCAGAAGGTCTTTCTTTACCTTTCAAGTTTGGCTATTCTGTTGTCGGTTACCATGGTGATTCTCTGCTTGCTAACTGCCACCTACAGAACATTAATTTACCACCAAACACAGGACCGACCCAGCAACGTGTCCCCTGGAAGGCTAACGAAACCCTTCACAATAAAAGCATGACCTCAGCACTGTGGTAGCAAACATCTGTGTTGGTCATATAAAAAAGTCTGTGTTCAACATCATGCTGCAGACTTTCTCTATCTCTCTCTCACACACACACACACACACACACACACACACACACACACACACACACACACTCCAGATGTTGGGGAATAAGAGACTCTTAAAGAGCCGGCGAGTTACGTACATCCGAATTTTTCGCACGAGATCAGTAGAGGCAGCCAACTGGGCGTACGAGGACTACACTGAGAGAGAGAGAGAGAGGGGCGCTGTGAAACAAACGCATCATGTGCACGTGTCTGTGTTTGTGGGCCAGGTTCCCTACCCGAGTGTGTCTGTGTGTGCCCAGAACGAGCTGCAGGGCCAACAGAAGCGCTCCGGTCCTTCCCGAGGTGAAGATCCTGGTCCACAGCCACAGTTCCTGCACACACGCAGAGGAGAACCTCCAGATTAGCAGCTTTACGCTTCCTTTCATCAAACTTCCCACTCACTTGAAAGCAACAGATGGATCTCCCATCATCTGCGACGGATCAGAGCAGCGTCTCCTGAAGTTAGCGACTACTGAAGCTAACCCCGACCTGTGAAACAATCCTCTACCCTCAGCTGTGCCAAACTCCTCCAAACATTTAGGCAACATAAATCCCACAGGAAACAAAATATATAGATTTTCATTAACAAGAAAAAAAAAGAAAATAGTGTGAAAAATGCAAGCGTGTCAGGTTTTCAGTTGTCACGGTGTATTTATTGTTTGGCAGCTGTGCTAACTGCAACATGTTTACGTTGATTCTTTCAGCTGATTTCCGCTAACTCTTGATTGGTGTGTATAAAAATCAAATAAATCAAAAAAAATCTCCCAGCGACTCTTCCATCACGGACGGCAGACGTCCGTGTTCAGAACACTGAAAGGCTCTGCTGACGTTCTCGAGCTCGTCAGAGCTTTAGTGTCTTTGACACGTCTGGATTTAGTTTAGCAGCTTTGAATCAAAGACGTGACGGATGCGCTGATGTAGCTGCTCCGTCATGTTACCACGTTCTGGGCCACCACTTTGGCTTCCAGCAGGGATTTAATGGCGTCCTGGCTGTATGACAGGGTGTCTCGCAGCACCTGCGTGGTATGCTGGCCAATCAGAGGCGGGGGCGTGGCCTCAGGTGGCCTGAAGCTGCTGTAGCGGACGGCAGGACCTGAAGAAGAGAAAATACACAGCTGGAGCTCCGCTTGTGTTCATCAGCAGTCACAGCACATTGGCGGACAGATGAGATGAGAGGGTGAGAACATTTTACCCTCCGTCATCCGTCATTTCTCTTGGAGAAAGACAAATCCAAGATGGAAAATGATAAGGAGAAAGAATGAAGAAGGGATTTTCAGAAAAAAACTAATGAAAAGATCATGGTGTCCTCTACACCCAATGAACAAAAATGTGCTTTTGTGTGTGTGTGTGTGTGTGTGTGTGTGTGTGTGTGTGTGTTCCTGACCTGGAACATGGATGAATCCTGCTGTCGGGTGTTTCATCTCCATGATCAGGTCGTTGTGTTTCACCTGAAAACAACCACCACCAATGAAATCCTTCCCTGCCTCTTCAAGCAGGTGAACCCTCAACCCCAACACATGTGCCCCCCCACCCCGGTCACATCCACTAAAGTATTCAAATGTGCAGTATTCTGATTACAAATCAGCTGCTTTGATACTTCGCTAGCTAAAGTCACCGGCTCCTAGCAAACGAAGCTTCTGTATCGATAGCAGGCCAGCTAACTGAATGTCAGGAAGTTGATAATGAATTCTGTGTGTCATATTATGGGCTTGGGCTGACCTAGAAAATCTGACTCAACAAGCTGATGTTCCTGTTGAGCTGAGGAGGACGTGCTGACATGAAATGAGCATCTCCCCTGGTCGTTCTGCCTCGATTCGCACCTCAGGCGTCAGAAAAGGAACAACAAAAGCCCATGCGGTTGTCATGGCTACTGCTCTACTGTCACCCAAGCTTTTCACTAGGAGCAGCAGTTTCTCCAGGGTTCAGTCTGATCCAGGCTCTCCAGGGTTCAGCTGAAGTTCTCCCCAGAGGCTGGACCTCATCTGCCCATCCGTCCATGGAGCGGTCGGACCTGGAACGGGCTGTCCCAGGACCTGGGACCATATCTGGAGATCTTCAGTTCTCCTCTCACACTTTCCCAGATGTTCCAGAACCAAGCCCTGTGAGAGCTGAGGATTTCCTGCTGATTATTTCCTTATATTACACTCCCTCCGCGCCGTCTCCTCTTCCTCCCACCCTGATTAAGCTCACTCAGTCCTGACGTCCTTCCTCTCCCTGCAGTCGTTCAGGTCCGACCTGCTGCGGTTTCAATCTCATCTAGCAAACGTGGCTAATAAAAGGCTGTATTGAAAGCAACGACTGTTAAAGTTAGAAGAAGCCTGAGGCATCTGAAGGTCCTGCTCTCCGCTTCCAAACACATGAGCAGCGTCTTCATGGACGCTGACAGGCGGACGGGACTGAGAACAGAGAGCACGTCACCCTCAGGTTACAGTCCAACATTTGCTTCTGGCTGTCAGACAACCTTCTGAAGCCTTGACCCTGACCCTGAGCTGACCCCGACCCTACTACCGTTCTCACCAGAGGGATCCATTCAGTGTGTGGATCGCCAGTCTGGCGGTCACTCACACACTCCACCCTGTACAGCAGCCAGGGTTGTAATAACACCGTGGCTGCTCCAGCTGTACTTTCTCTGCCTGTTTCTCTGCTGATTCACGCATCAGAAAGAAGCCATGACAACACATGAGGAAATCAGCTGTGTGTGTGTGTGTGTGTCTGTGTGTGTCAGACCTGTGCGTCAGAGAAGACCTCCTTCATGCTGTTGATTGGTCCAACGGGAACACCCGAACCCTCAAACCGCCTGAGCCACTCTCCAGTGGTCTGCTCTAGACACCTGAAATTAACACACAGCTGAAGCTATCACCAGTGTGTGAGACTGTGGGTGCACACCGCTCTGACTGTGTGTGTGTGTGTGTGTAAATACCTCTCTGACAGTGTATGTATCAGCTGTTTGCGGTTTTGGACTCGGAGTCGGTTGGTTTTATACTTTGGCTCCTCTGTGAGCTGCGTCACTGGTAGAACCTGTTAAACACACACACGTTTACATCTAGAAATACCCTCAAAATCAATCAGTTAATAATCAATGAATCCCAAGTTACCTGACACACTTTGGCAAACTGTTTGTCGTTGCCTGCAGCGATGACCATGTGTCCATCTTTGGTTCTGAAGGCCTGAATCAGAAACAGAGCCACTACCGATCCTTGTTCTCAGAACCCCAACAAACAAGAAGAGCCCTCGGTTTGACAAACAGGAGCCCGTCTTCATCCCGGATTCTGGTTCCTGGTCCATCACGGACGACCAGCGCTCACCTGATAGGGCACGATGCTCTCGTGGGCCGTCCCCCAGCGTCTGGCCTCCCGTCCACCAGTCAGATAGTTGGCAGCGATGTGGCTGAGACAGGAAACCTGAGCGGAGAGGGACAAACAAGTCACACGCTGCAACGCAACCACCAGTTCAGAGGTAGACGCTGAGAACAAGGAAACAAAAACTCCACACCTCAGTGGTGGATTACTGGACGATAAAGGCTCACATTTAAAGACAGAGTTACACCATAAGACTCTAAGAATGACATTTTATGATCACAAATCTAATAACAAACAACATAAAACACAAGTCAGCAAACCAACCAGTCCAGTAAAGGTGGACTGCTCAGAACCCTGAATCGGCCTGTTTCGGGGACAACCTCACCTGAGAGGACAGGAGGTTGCAGTCGATGTGGCCTCCTGTCCCCGTCTTCTGGCGCTGCAGCAGGGCGGCCATGATGGCGCCGTGAGCGTACAGTCCGGTGGCCAGATCCGTCATGGCTACTCCTGGACGCACCGGCTCCCCGTCCTGTCAGCCAGAGAGGGTGATGATGGGAATTTGAGACATTTCTGCCTCCACCCGCCAGAAGCTTCCTGGTTCTGAATGTTTGTACCAAGAACCAGTGTTGTTGAGTCAAGGTTACATCTGGTTCAAACCAGTTTGGAGGGACTGGTGTGGACCCGACACGATGACCCATAAACAAGGCCGGATCAGGCCAAGGAACAGACGACCAGAACAGGCCTGACGGGACAGAACACAAGCTCACCTCCGGACCAGTGATGTGCATCATTCCCGACACGGCCGAGGCAATGGAGTCGTAGCCTGGAGCCTGGGCCTGTGGGCCCGTCTGTCCGTAGCCTAGACACACACACACACACACACACACACACACACACACAGAGACACACACACAGTAGTTTAGTTTGAGCCCTACACATGAAATGTTTAAATCTCAGTAGGTACCATGGCCACACATGCAAATCTCATCCATTTTTACCACCTTGTGGTTTTCAACATTTTATGGATGCAAAATCCATCCATCCATCCATCCATCCATGCATGCATCCATGCATTCTCCCCCCCCCGCCCCGCCATCCATCCCTCCCTAGCTCCAGCCAGAGAAAGAGTCCCCACAAAAATAGAATTACAGTCCGAGTGTACCTGCGTGAGGAAACAGCAGCTTTTTGTTGATTTAGCGACACCTAGTGGACCAGCCGCCTTACTGCAGCGCTGAAACATTTTCTGAATAAATCCCAAAAATCATCAGATTCAGAATAATTTACTATAAAATAATCCGCCATGCAGTGACTTTCAGCATTAATACCTAAAAAGTCAAATGATAAAAATTTTGCCTGTGTAAAGACGCAAAACGAACATATTCCTTTTTTTCTGCAGAAAAAACCTTTTTTTTTTTTTTTTGCTTACCATTTGACCTAGTCTGTCTCAGGCAAATTTTAGATCTCGGTCACATAAGAGAAACATAACAAGCATGATCACAACATTGGTCATAAAGTCTGGGTATTTGCCACGCACCGTAACCATGACAACATGGCTAGTTCTCCGTCTGAGATGCACCAAACCGGAGGTTTTAAAAACGCTTCTACTAACAGGATGAGCGACTAATCTGAAATACAAAGATGTTCACTAACAGGGTCCAAACATGCTCCCATTCAAGGGGCTGCAGAACCTCTGGATCATTATTAGAACATCAGTGACGCAAACGCTGCTCTGGGACGTAATTATGAATAATGAGGATGGAAAAAGGATCCTTTCTGTAGTCTCTGTTGGTCATTTTCAGTCAACGTGATGACCGCAGTTTGTGAATAAATGTTTCCGTTTGGGAGGAAGAAAAGTCACACGGACCAACACATCTGTTCCACATCAGCCTCAGACTTTCCATCAAAGGTCACAGCTGCTCCTAATTACCCACAATCCTCAGCAGCAGCGTCCGTCCAGCAACCTGGTCACCATCTTACCAGGAGAACCTGATAATTCAACGTTTACACACACACACCCACACACACACATCTGGGCGGGGTCAGGTACCTGAGATGGAGCAGTAGATGAGCTGGGGGTTCCGGCGGCTCAGATCTTCATACCCTAAGTTCATCTTGTCCAGTTTTCCAGGGAGAAAATTTTCTACCAACACATCGCAAACTCCAGCCAGCTGACACACACACACACACACACACACACACACAGACACACACACACACACACACACACGCACACACACACGCACACAGAGTCAAACTTTCTCCTTATTACTCTAAAACGCAGCCATGCGAGTTCACCTCCTGGATGATGTTTGCTCCTCTGGGATGTTTAAGGTCCACACAAATACTCTGAAATGACATTGATCGATCAAAAAAAAATCAGGCCGTCAAACAATTAGTTAAACAGTCACTTAACTAGGTGTACCACAGGTGTGTGTCTCACCTTCTTATTGCGGTTGACACTGAGGAAATAGACGCTCTCTTTGCCAACAAAAGGAGGACCCCAGGCTCTCGTCTCATCCCCCGTATCTGTGGAACAGACCATGCCATCAACCACCTGCGAGCTCATCCAGGACTCACACGCCAGGTGAGACTCACCTGGTCTCTCCACCTTGATCACCTCGGCTCCCAGGTCTCCCAGGATCATGGTAGTAAAAGGTCCAGCCAGAACCCTGGCCACATGTCAAGTTAATGGTCACAGATGGAGCGAGGGCAGCATCCGGAGCCACTTACCTGCTCAGGTCCAGGACTCTGGTGCCCTCTAGCGGCCGGAGGTTCGGCCCTGCTGAGACATAACAGGTTATTAAAGGGTAATAAAACTGATCGTCCTTGACAGAAAACGGGATATTTTTTTATAAGCTACAACATTCTAATTTAGGCTTTCGCAACTGTTTACCTTTACTTTGTTGTTTTGTTGTGAAGTTTTGGACGACGGAGGGTTTATACGTCACTATGTTTATATCAGTAGTTAACTAGTAGCGTTAGCACGTTAGCTTCGGGTCCAACAACATTTACCTGGTTGTGAGCTTGACAGCGAAGAAAAGCCGACTGGAAACATCCACTCACGGTTCCTCCTCTGCAGAAGAGGAGCGGAGCGGAGGGGACAGAGAAGCGATATGCTCCTCTGGTCAACACACCGACCAGCGCGGACATTCTGGACGAGGCCGAGAGCCGCTCACACACGCCGGCAGCGCGCCGCCAAAATAAGGGTCGGCTGGAAGACGAGTGCTGAGAGGAGGACCCTTGCTCCAGAAGTGACTTTGGACCAGAAAAACAGTACAGCCCCGCGGGTTAGAAGGTTCCAGAAGTTGGTGTGGCACCAACCAGCCGTCAGGCCCCTGGCGCACACCTTAGGTCGGGGTTTCATGTGGAGCAAACAGGCTGTCAGTGACCCAGTCTGGGCAGTACTTTATTAGTGTTGGGGAGACTTGAGGTCAAAGAGCAATAAATAACCAGTGGTGGTCCTGATTACAGGAGCTGGCGGCAGTAAAGATGGTATAAAGGAATTAAAGATAGTATAAAGAATGACTGTCAGTAGCAGCAGAGAAACCGTGGACGATAAAAGAAGAAAAAATAAATAAAACCACGTCCTCACACCAACGTGTTATGAGTCATCTGGATAAGAAGAGCGTGTGTGTGTGTGTGTGTGTGTGTGTGTGTGTGTGAATAGAATGTGCTTGGCCCGAGTTTTACAGGTATTGAAACTGCAAATGTGGACCTCCACACACACACACACACACACACACACACACACAGCAGAATCACGCGAGACACATCAGGATGAAGGGAAAGCCCGGACTCAGCAGATCTATTAACTCCGTCTCTTTTGTGTGGGGGCCTCTGCCCCCCCTCCTCATATATATCAGGGGCTCCAACTTTGTGTGTGTTACACTGTGTGTTGGTGCGTCTCTGGTTGGACAACGTCGGAGGGTGAAAATGTCGCAGTACTCTGGAAAGGTGAGAGATCGGTTTGGGTGGTGGTGATGGTGGGGGGGTTAATGGTTTTTTGTTAACTATTTTTAAATCAGATAAAATTAAAGACAAAAAAACCTACAATGATTGTCTGGAGTGAGTGTGTGAGATGGTGTGCGTCACCTCCTAGTGACAGTACTCTCACCTGGACACTTGAGATGAGGATGAGGACGGTGATGAAGGGTTGGGGTGTCCGACGGCGGCTCCAGCAGGCTCAGCTTCACCAACCTTTCTCTTCCAGATCACCTTTTACGAGGGGAAATGTTTCACCGGCAGGAAGCTGGAGGTCCGAGGGGAATGTGACAACTTCCAGGATTGGGGCTTCATGAACAGGCATGAACACACACACACACACACACACACACACACTGTGGGCGGGGCCAGCTTGTTGGGTAATTAGCGAGGTGACTGGTTCGTGATTAATTTCTGGATGGGGGTCACGCTTTCAGGGTGAACTCCATCCGCGTGGAGAGCGGCGCCTGGATCTGCTACGACCACCCAGATTTTAAGGGTCAGCAATACATCCTGGAACACGGAGAGTACCCAGAATTCCAGAGGTGGAACTCCCACAACGACCACATGGGATCCTGCAAACCCATCCGCATGGTAAAGATGTCCAGCTGAAGGTCATGTGACCAGGCTTCTTCGAATTCACGTTTCCATCGTGATCTTGATGAAGTTGTGAACTTTTAACTGGGGGTCACATCGTGCCCACAAGTGGTTGCCGTGTGTGTCTGAGATGGGGGGCGTGGCTCCCTGACGGCGTGTCTGTGCCTCCTTCAGCACGGAGAGCACTACCGCATCGAGCTGTTCGACGCCTGCAACTTCTCCGGCCAGTGCGTGGAGATCTGCGACGACACTCCCTTCCTGCAGAGCCGAGGGCTCTCCAAGAACTGCATCAACTCGGTCAAGGTGTTCGGCGACGGCGCGTGAGTCTGACGCACAAACGGCATCAAGCGCTGAAACCCCGCCTTCCCCCTAACCTTTGGCCTTTTCTGTGTCCACGCCCAGCTGGGTGATGTACGAGGAGCCCAACTTCAGGGGTCGGATGTACGTGGTGGAACGTGGCGACTACTGCAGCCATAACGAGTGGCAGGCCCAGAACCCCAACATCCAGTCCATCCGCAGGGTCGTCAACTACTTTTAGAGTGGCAGCTGTGAACCCAGTCAATAAACAGCCTTTCAGAAGAAAACCTTTCTAATCAGAAGGCTCCTGTGTGGTTTGTGTCCACAGACAGAACCTCAGACACCAGTCTGAGGTCCCGCAGGTTCAGGCCCTTTAGGGTCACGCTGCCTCGGCTCAGGCGCCACAGAAGACACAGATGCTTCCGGTGTAAAAGAGCAGATTTAAAAAGATGAGATGAGTGATGGCCATCGGGGAGGAAGCAGACAGCATCTGCTCCTCACCCAGCAAAGACAGGAACACACACAAACCTCCAACGGCCATAGCTGACTTTTACATCACATCAAAATGTTTTTGCTACCGTTGTTTCCGGTTCTGGAAAAGAAGGCTCAACATCAGGCTACAGTTAGGGTCACGGCGCACCTGGGGACCCTGAGTTTAGGTATCCCTTCATGGTGTTGATGAGCTCGGTCTCCTCCTCCAGAGTCAGGTCCAGATAATCTTCCTCATGGAGACAGATGTCCTCCAACACCTCCTTCACCAGCTCGTTGTCCTCTGACCATAAAAACAACAAGTCACCAATGGGAGAAGTCCACAGGAGGTCCGAAAAGGTCACCTGCAGACTCCGTGGTGTTTCACCTGCAGACTCGGAGGAGGTGCTGGGGTTTTCAGATGAGGGGGGTGGGCTGGAGGAGGAGGAGCGCGTCAGCAGGTCTGCAGAGAGGACACCCTGGTTGGCAACCCAGCAGCTGAGCAGCTGCTTGGACGTCTCCTCCCGTCCGCCTGAGGGCCGTTTTGGAGGAGTCCCGCTCAAAGCCCAGGTACAAGAGCTGGAGAGAGGCGGAGCACTGCTGAGCTGTAGTCCAATCACAGCCAGATCTGAATCAGACAGACGCTCACCTGCTCAAGCTTGTCTGCACTGGGCCCTTCATCTGAGGAACCAACCGGTGGACCCGAGTCCAGCAGGATCTAAACACACACACACATCAGCTGATGCCGTGCAGGAGAACTAGGACGATCTAGTTGTGTGACACACTCCGCAAGCTTTGTCCACGTCTCCGTCAGCGAGGTGAGCGGCTCTGGACGCTTCTTTCCTGGAGTATCCCAGCTCAGTGAGGACGGAGATGACCTCCAGTCGTCTGCTTCTCTTCTGTCTCTCTCTCTGCCTCTGCTCCATTTGCTCCTGAACAGCACAAACACATAAAACTGCATCAAAACAGCTGATCTCCCCTCACACCTGGCTGCGCACGTGTGTGTTACCTGTCTCTGGTTGCTAATGTGAATGGTGGCGTCTTCAACGTCTCCTTGACAGGCTCTAAGCCCAAGTCGAGCTTCTCTCTCCGTAAAACCCATAGTCATGAGCTGAGTCATCTTATCTGAGTCCAGGCTCACACGAGAATATAGAGACTCTACCTACAACACACACACACACACACACACACACACACACACACACACACACACACACACACACACACACGTACAATGAGCTGGGCTAGCATCCTTCCTACATCGTTTTTTCCAGACCAATGTAGCTCTGGCAGATACAGAGGACACACTGGTCTGAACAAACAAAGACACAAACTTTGTCCAGTTGCCGTTTAGCCAGAACGTCGTTTCCCTCAATGTAGAACAGGAGACTCTGGAGAAGGTACAGCCGCAGGAACAGCACTTCCTCTCTGCCCGTGTTACCCTGACGACACAGATGAGTGTTTCTACGTGGCTGTCCGACTGCACGTGTGCTTTCTGTTGTTGGACGCGTGCTGCACCTTGATCATGAGCAGTCTCTGCTGCTGTTGTCCGTAGCACTGCAGGAAGCCGTCCTCGGCCCTTTGTAAGCGCTTCTTGGCGTCGTCCAGGCAGCTCAGAGCCTCCAGAGCTCGGTAGCACCACACGATGTCCAGCTGCAGCACAGCAAAGTTGTCCACGGAGCTGAGCAGCGCCGACCCACATTTACTGGAAAACACCCACCGCATGTGGGTTAACACACAAGTCCAGGGTGGGGGCTTGCAGATCCAGGACCACGTGGGTCCAGGCAGCACTCCAGAGGTGGGCGATCACACACCTGAAGTGATGGTCGGCCTGCAGCAGGTGACTGAGCGCATTCTCAAACTGTTTCTTCTTCATGAGTGAGCGACCTTTTTCGTGGAAACCCATGGCCAGAACCAGCGCCTGACAGACAGAGGGACAAACACACACTCTCACACACCCAACGCTGCCATCTGTGACCGCAGACGCTGCAAATCCAGACAGCAAACCTTCTTCTCACTGTGTGGAACCTTCAGAGGGTTTCCCTTCTGGTCAGCAATTTCCAGGAATGGTGTGGTGTCTGGATCATAACTGCCATCTGACCAATCACAGCGTCACATTAACGTCAGCTGACCGAAGGACAGTCAGCACTGGCTTAACACCAGTCACACACCGACAGGACAAACAGCCCAGTCTGAAAGGAACTCTTCAGAACCAAGAGGAGTCGGCTGTGTCACCTTGCTCAGACAGAATCTGGAAGCCTTTCTGGGTCCTCTGGATGCTCTCCTGCTGGTTCTGCTTCTCATCAGTCGCTGCTTTCCACTCGCCGTCGCTCAGCTTCAGAACCATCATCTTACTGTGGTTCTTCACCCCCTGCTCCTCCAGGCTCTGATCTAACGCACGCGCAAACACACAGAGACGCTGCTGTTGTGTCACGTGACAAGGTCAAGAGCTAAAACAACAACAGGCGCAGGACATGACGCTAACACAACAAACACGGCTTCGGCCCAGGACCAGCCAGGTCCCAACCGTTGCCGAGTGATAAAAAGGGTGCGCCTCTTCCTGGTTTCTTATTATTACCTCTGCAAAGAAGGTCACATGACCTGTGAACTTTGACCTTTTCATTCAAACTAAGATCCAACTGGAGCAGCTGGTAGGAAAACTCACCTGAAATCAAGGTTTTCCCATTCAGAATCAGTTTGATGGATTTGAGACCAAACTCTTCTCCGATCCTACAAACACCAACACAGCTGATCTGTTGTGTGTCCTTGTGTGTGCGTGTGTGTGTGGGTGTTGGTGTGTGAGTGAGTGTACCTGTCCATCAGCTCCTGAACCAGAACGTCCAACTTTGTCTCCAGGTGAGTTTTAGTCTTTGGATCCTGTTCACAAATACGAACCAGAAACAAACAGCTATTACACCTATTACAATAAAAAGAGGATTTTCTCTCGTCTGTCGGTATCCAAACCTTCCTGCTCTCTCTGGGCAGCAGCAGCTCAAGGGTGGCCATTTTCATGTCCCGGAATCTCTTGTTTCCTTTCCCCCTGTTGACTGCCTGAACTCTGATCGACTCCAGAGCACTGCCCACATCAGCCGTCTGCAGACCCAGCAAAGAGGCGTAACGCCGCGCCAGCTCCTAACAACACACACACAAAAAACAAAAAGATGAACGTGCATTCATGATTTTGCCTGTTTTTCCGTCCCGCAGCTGACCTGCATGTGCTGCTGTCCTGGCTGGTTTAGGTCTTCTGTGTACGGAGGGTTCCAGAGGAGGATCTTCTCCTGCTTCAGCTGGTTCTTCAGCTTCGCCACCAGATTCTGTTCGGCCATTGTCTGATAATATGCAGTTAGCTGTGCATAAAACAGGTTGGAGAGGAGGCAGCTTACATCTGTGAGCCTCACCAAGGGAACTGGTGCAGAGCCCACTGCTTATTTAGAACACTGGTGAGGTTTGGGGTAAAGATTGTAATTCATCAGTTAAAAGTCATTAAGAAATTACGTGACTGAGATAAACCACTTTTAATTAATTAAACATGGAGAGGTTAAAACCAAGTGGGACTAATTTGTGGGACTAATTTGGACCCTAGTTTTGGGAGCAGGTAGATGTACTAGTTTGCATTTACAAGCTGCTAACAGCCAAAGATTTGCTACTCTAACTTTCTGTTTCTGTTCAGAAGCTCTGAAAAACCTTTGATCTGTTACACCGTCAGGCAAAAAACATCTCTGTTATCGCCTTAAACCTTTAGTGCCTACTGACAGACGTGTATTATGACGAATAAAACATGTAGTTATACATATCTGTGTGACGCAGTTTGGCAGATTTCTAAAGCTAAACCAACATTAGCCGAAAAGCATTTTTCCAACGTCAGAGCCAGGTTCAACTTGTTCCGTTTTAAACGGCTAAATACACTTTAAAATATAAGGCGTCAACAGGCCAAAAAGCAAAGAAATACCGTTTTACGCTTGTTTGTCACGCAGTGAGGTCTCAACTCCTGCGTCTGTGCCCGGTCTGCCCCCGGAAGTTTTGATGCGCCACGTCGCTTTTGCGCATGCGCTGACCCAGATTTCCGTTTTTCCCCCCCGTTTTCATTTATTCATTTTAGATTGAATATTGTTTTTTTTTTATATATATCTGACTATTCAATAACATT
Organism: Tetraodon nigroviridis; assembly: GCA_000180735.1. Taxonomy (NCBI): domain Eukaryota; kingdom Metazoa; phylum Chordata; class Actinopteri; order Tetraodontiformes; family Tetraodontidae; genus Tetraodon; species Tetraodon nigroviridis. Next base: position 2,010,933 of record CAAE01014764.1, on the reverse strand, counting down.
TACCTTCACATTCCTCCAAAAATTCTGCTTAATTATTTTTTAGGGAAATAATTACTTTCAAATTGTTTCCGGTAAAAGTCGGGCATGTCCTTTGCCGTCACGTGACCGCGGCGCAGACAGCGGCGGTGACGGGGAGAATGTCCGACAACTCTCCTCTTTACCTGGGCTTCGACTTCAGCACCCAACAGGTAACACTAACAACACTCTTTACCATGCGTGCGTGACGCCAGGATGGCGAAAAATGACGGACTACTACTTACATCCGTTTAAATGTATTACACACGTATGCTCCATTCATAAAGGGTGGCGGACAGGCTGTTTGAAGAGGCGAATAGCAACCAGTCACACAAACTCACTCTGGTATTTCCTTGACCAGTCCAGATCCCAAAGGTGTGTGTTTAAAGACTTGTGCTTGTCTGCTTTTGCTGATGAAGCTGAAGGTCGTGGTGATCGATGAAAACCTGACTGTCGTCCATCAGAACAACGTCCAGTTTGACTCTGAGCTGCCTGAGTTCAGGTAACACACACACACACACACACACACACACAGAATTCATGTTTTCACTGAAAACTCAAATTTTATATTTAAAAAGTGTGCATTTGAAAGCTGTGGGTTTGTTCTGTCAGGACTCATGGAGGAGTTCATGTTCATGGTGACGGACTGACGGTCACCTCTCCTGTCCTGATGTGGGTGAAGGTAACACACACACACACACACACACGCACACACACACACGGGCTCATGGGGCATGTTTGAGGCGTGTTCTCCTGCTGCGTTCTGATTGGTCGGTGTACCTGTGTCATCATCAGGCTCTGGACCTGCTACTGGACAGGTTGAGGAGGGCGGGGCTTAACTTCTCTCGTGTCCGAGCCCTGTCAGGTGCTGGCCAGGTGAGGGAGCCTCTCCCACCTGTGGAACACGTCTGAGACCAAATAGGGGGACAGTTAGGGGACAATATTACTACCAATGAACGGTAAACGAGTGGCTTCCTTCCACGCGCGTCTTCTGATTGATCAGAGCTGTGGTTGTCTGAATTTTGGATTTGGACTCAACATTCACTCGTCTGACCAAAGCCGATCAGAAAAAAAACCTCCACTAATGAACATGTTTGGTGTTTGTTGCTTAGCAACATGGCAGCGTGTTCTGGAGGACCGGAGCATCAGAGACCCTGAAAAACCTGGACCCTGAGCAGGACCTGCACCAGCTGCTGCAGGTGTGTGTCTGTGTTTGACCACGTGTGTGTGTGAGTGTCAGGGTCTTATTGTGTGTGTGTGTGTGTGTGTGTGTGCAGGACTGCTTCTCAGTGTTGGACTCTCCTGTGTGGATGGACTCCAGCAGCTCCCAGCAGTGTGTTCAGCTCCAGGCAGCAGTAGGGGGCGCTCAGAGCCTGGCAGAGATCACTGGGTCCAGGGCCTACGAGGTCCGACCGTCCGTCTTCATGTCCGTCTCTCTGATGCTAACAGAGCCTGTTGTGTTTGGCGGCGTAGATGCTAACGGTCGATGGCCGTCTCTCTGTGTGTCGGCAGCGCTTCACTGCCAACCAGATCGCCAAGATGTGGCAGACACGACCGCAGGAGTACCAGAACACCGAGGTTGGGCTGTTGCCGTCTGCCGTCCCGCAGTTATGACATGACTGATTACTCACGTGTGGGGACGTTTGTGCGTCTGCAGCGGATCTCATTGGTCAGCAGCTTTGCCGCCTCCCTCTTCCTGGGCGATTACGCCGCTGTAGACTACAGTGATGGTACCCATTCATAAAAACAGTTTTCTCAGTAACTGATATCTACGAGCAGGTGGGACGTGACCTTTACCTCAGAGTATGTCTGCAGTGGGTCCATCTTCTAGCTCGTGATTGAAATTTTCCATGTTATTTTAGCCTAGCCGCCGCTGCTAACCCGCCCATTCTTGTTCCTTTAAAGATGACAGCTGACTCTCGATTTACAGCATCGGGAATGAATCTGTTGGACATCAGGACCAGGAACTGGTCACAAGTCTGTCTGGAGGCCACTGCGCCACACCTGGACCGACTTCTGGGACCTCCGCTGCCCTCCACATCTGTACTGGTGAGACTGGGACATAATGGTTTATGGTTCACGTGAGCAGAGACATAACAAGTCCTCACATCCCCCTCATAGGGTCGCATTTCTACCTACTTTGTCCATCGATACGGTTTCTCAGAGAGCTGCAGCGTGGTGGCCTTCACTGGGGACAACCCAGGTAGGACCAGTTCACCCAGTGGCTGCTGGGTTTCCTCCCACCACCTCCAGAGATGTGAGCACATGAATGATGCTGAGGCCCTGATGCTCTTTCCTCTCCTCAGCATCTCTGGCAGGGATGAGGCTCCACCCCGGTGACCTGGCTGTAAGTCCACCTGAAGCTTCTCTGGTGAATTCCACTGTCCACACACCTACATACGTGTGTGTGTGTGTGTGTGTGTGTTCAGGTGAGTCTGGGCACCAGCGACACCGTGTTTATGTGGATTCAGCAACCCCGTCCTGCTACAGAAGGGCACATCTTCTGTAACCCCCCCCCGTGGCCCGCATACATGGCTCTGACTGTGGTCACTTCACAGAGCCACACATTTACACGCAAACACACACACACACACACATCACACATCCTGGCCAATAGAAGCCAGTCAATGACTCACGTGTGTGTGTGTGTGTTTTAGCTTTAAAAATGGTTCTCTGACGAGGGAACGTATCAGAGACAAGTGTGCTGGAGGATCATGGGAACGTTTCTCTGAGGCCCTGAGAGATACGCCGCTCGGTAACCATGGAAACATCGGTGAGCTCTGACCTCCGTCAGGTCCTCAAACATCCAGGCTCCTCTTTGGCCTCAGCGGCTGTTTTCTCGTTTCTCCAGGCTTTTATTTTGACAGTATGGAGATCACTCCTCCTGCGGTCGGGGTTCACCTGTTTGGTCCAGATGACAGTCAGGTGTACAGACGAACCGTGACGAGGACGATGACGAGGATGATGATGATGGTGTAACATGTTCTGCTCTGATCTCCTCTTGCAGGTGACCTCACTGAGTCCTCAGATGGAGGTCCGGGCTCTGGTGGAAGGTCAGTTCCTATCCAGGAGGCTCCATGCTGAGAGGCTGGGCTACTCCATCAGTAAGCTCCTCCCCCCTCTCTTATGGACCAATCACACAAGCTCACCTGTGTCACCTGCCTGACCAATGCGTCTGTTTCCAGTGGCAGGAACACGCGTGCTGGCGACAGGAGGAGCCTCTTCCAACAGAGATATCCTACAGGTCCGTCATCCGTGAGGCCTGCTCATGGATGAGGACGCAGGTCAGGTGACCTGTCATGTGACGTGTGTTTTACTCACCTTGCTGCAGGTCCTGTCTGACGTCTTCAACGCGCCCGTTTACACCATAGACCTGTCCAACTCCACCTGTCTTGGCTCCGCCTACAGAGCGCTCCACAGTAACACACACACACACACACACACACACGCTGTAGACAACCATGGTTCTGGGCCACTGAGGCCTCAGACGCTGCTGCTTCTGTCCTTCAGGTCTGGCCGCAGAATCTGGACTCTCGTTTGCTGATGTGGTGAAAAAGGCTCTGGAGCCGCGACTGGCGGTGACGCCGGACCCCAGAGCGCAGGAGGTATACGTTTACACACACACACACTCACACACACACAGAGCTAACTAGCACCATTAGCCCCAAATAGATCAGAAAATGTGCCTTTTCCCCTCTAATTGTGCGTCAGCTGGCGTGCTAAGAGAAGGAGGTGGCGATCACCCTGCAGCAGGTTGCTGGTGTGTGTTGCAGGTTTACGAGCACGCGCTGAAGCGTTACGCCCTGCTGGAGGGAAGAGTTCTTCAGGAGACGCAAAACGCCGCTGATGTTCCGCCGATGTGAAGTAACTGTGACTGATCAGCAGTTTCTGAAACCATGAAAACAGTCCGTCAGGTCTGTGGATCAAGATTTCATTAGAAAAATTAAAATAGGCCAGAAATACTTTATATTCAGACACTCAGGAAAGGTTGGTCGATTCTAGCTCGAATGGTGCTTTTTTGAGAAATATTTTTCAATTCAAAAAAATGAGGAGAAAAACACGGCTGTAATGTCTTTTTTTATTTTAGTGTGTAGTTTTCCATATGGAGTCTTACAGCGGTGACAGATGAAGCTTTCAGAGGCTGTTCAAACTAACACTAACGAGCAACTAAAGCCAGCAGTAACTCTGAACTCTGAACTCTGCTAATTAATCATGTTGGGGGGTCATAGTCATCAAGCCTGTACTCCCGCCTCACCAGCAGGTGTCGCTGTTTCCGCCCAGAGTGAAGCTCTGCAGACGGGAGGGAGGACATGAGGTTAAAGGTCACTCCGGTAGTAATACTTGTTTGAGTGACGCTGGTGAGGCCTTGAAGCAGAAAGTGGGGTTGAAGACCAACAGGCACTTACAGAAGCTCCAGCTTTGATCTTCTCTTTTAAAATTGCACGTCGCTTTGATCCGCCTTCTTTCTACAAGTCGCCGCTGTCTGACGGTAAATTCAGCGATCACGACAGGAAGAGGATGATTGTTACTGGCCATACATGTGCAAATACACCAAACTAACCCGAGGACAGGAAACGGGACAGAAATGAGGTCTTTTCTCTCACGGAGGGAACGAGCGATAATCACGAGGGAGCTGGTGCAGACCACAATTCCCAGAATCCTTCGTGAGTCGGCGGAAGGATGAAGGTGAGCTGAAGAAAAGTGCTCCAAGGGTCCTCAAGCTGAACTTTCACCCCAAGGTCACCTTGGAGGCCATGAAAGGGTCACATGGCCTGTCTGATTGTAACAGTCAAATATTTTTGTCCGTCATCTGGAATTTGGGGAAGACGGGAGAACCTCTCTCTCAGGAAAGGGTCCTACAGCTGTGAACGGGCAGCAGTGCCGCCCCCTACTGCTGGGGTGGGTGTTTTCCCGAGGAGGGGGGGAGGAAGTTTGGAAGTCCACGTCAGGACCAGGAGCCTGATGGGGGTTCCTCAGCACCTTCTGAGGGGGCTTTGAGCCTGAATCATCTCAGACTGGGCGGCTGTTGATCCTGGGCAAACACACCGGATCACTCAGAGCTCCAGTGACTGGCCCCACCTTCACCACAGCACACACTTCCATCACTCCTGAGGGTGATCATTGCTCACGCTCCTCCCCTGGTTCCTCCCCTGGTTCCTCCTCTGGTTCCTCCCCTGGATCCTCCTCTAGTTCCTTCTCTGGTTCCTCCCCTGGATCCTCCTCTAGTTCCTCCCCTGGATCCTCCTCTAGTTCCTTCTCTGGTTCCTCCTCTAGTTCCCCCTCTGGTTCCTCTTCTTGTTCCTCCTCTGGTTCCTCCTCTAGTTCCCCCTCCGGTTCCTTCTCTGGTTCCTCCTCTGGTTCCTTCTCTGGTTCCTTCTCTGGTTCCTCCTCTAGTTCCCCCTCTGGTTCCTTCTCTGGTTCCTCCTCTAGTTCCCCCTCTGGTTCCTCCTCTGGTTCCTCCTTGAGACCCATCTCAGTTCCCTGCTCCTCCCTCACCTCCTGGTCCAGGTCAACTTCTGGACCAGGAGGTGAGGGCTCACCTTGCTGGTCCTTGTCAGGTGGTTCCTGGTCTTGATTTGGCTCATGCTGAAGCTCTGTTTCTCTACCAGGGTCCAGTAGAAGTTCCTGGACCTGGTTCTGGGGGTTTTCTCCTTCAGTGTCCAAACACAACCCTGGTCTCAGGTCTCCACCTGCTCCATCGTGCTCTGGTTCAGGGGTACTTTCAGTCTCTCCTTCTGCACTGGGTTCAAGTCCTGGTTCTTGGTCCTGATAAGATCCTAAATGACCTTCCTTACTAGACTCTGGTTCCTGTTCTGGTTCTGGTACCAGGACCTGGTCCTGGTCCAGTGTGTGAGAGGGAAGGGACTCCTTCCTCTCAAGACCTGCAGACACAAAGACAGACTGAAGGGTCCCGCTGTACACGTACACACACACACACACACACTCTCACACACACACACACACACACACACACACACACACATACACACACACACACTCTCACACACACACACACACACACACACCCAGGTCCCACCCACCTGCAGGTGTCAGCACCAGCGCCTGCAGGATGTCGGAGAGAGAGACGATACCAACGATACGAGACTCCTCGTCCACAACCACCAGCCTGTGGACCTACACACACACACACACACACACACACACACACACACATTTAATGTAGGTGTAGCTGTTTGAACAGAGGTGGTTTTGTTGGGACCAGAAGTTGTGTGTGTGTGTGTGTGTGTGTGTGTGCGTGCGTGTGCGTGTGTGTGTGTGTGCATGCACGCGCGCGTGCGTTGGTGCGTGTGTGTGTGAGAGACCTCGGCTTTGACGATGCGGTCCACGATGGTCTCCAGTGTCTCCAGCTTGTTGCACTTCATGACCCCTTCAAAGTACTGGGACCGGTGTTGGAGAGCCTGCGTGACCGTCACATCCAGGTTGTTGTAGGTCTTCTCAGCCGCCAGATTCTAGACACACACATGACACGGTTGTCCTCGTGTGTGTGTGTGTGTGTGTGAGGTCACGCCACATTAGCGGATTCACTCACGATGACATCAAACTTGGAGTAGATGTCCACAACTTTTCCTGCAGACAAACAAAGACAGTCATCTCTTTCACACACACACACACACACACAGGAAAACACTTGGTATCCGTGGTTACCGCTGTGGTCGACCACAGGCAGCGCAGAGACGCGGCGGTGTGTGAACACAGACAGAGCTGTGATCAGCGGCGTGTCGGGCTGGATGTAGGCGATGTTAGCATAGGTGCCCACCGCTAACTCCTCCAGAGTCTGCTTCATGAAGGCTGGCATCGGCATCTCACACACCTTATACACACACACACACACACACGCGTCAGGCCAGGGCGGCGGGGTCATGTGACCCACCGGTCAGCTGGTGTCAGACTCACGAAGAGCTGAAGGAACTTGAGGATCCTCTTGTGGGTCAGGATGTAGAGGGCGTTCCCGCTGATGGGGTCGATGACAGGCAGACGATGGATCCGCTGCTTTATCAGCGAGTGCACGGCGTCAAAGACGCTGCCGGAGACACAGCTCAGTGACACACACACACACACACACACACACACCGGGACAAGCGGCTCAGACACACACACCTGGCGTCAGGTGAGATGTGGACCAGGGGTTTGAAGGTCTCCTGCAGGTAGAGCTCTGTGGAGCACAGTGGCGTGGTCACCCTCAGAGGATCAGTAGATCATGTGACGAGCGGTGGGCGGGGCTTACCTCTCCACGTCTCTATTTTGTGTTCCTCCAGCTCGTAGATCTGAACCTGAGCCAAAGACACACACATTCATTCAGCTGATCCAAGGGTTCACGTGCAGCAAACCAGAACCAGAACCACCACCAAGACCTGGACCAGGAACCAGGACTGGGCCTGACAGAACAGCTGTGTGGTCACATGATCAGACCAGGTTTGACCCACTTGCTAGGAACCTTTAGCTTAGCATAAAAGCTGCAGAACAGAACAGTATTCACAGGTGAAAAAGGGGGCACATGCACACCTTCTGACAATCACACACCTCTGTGTGTGTGTGTGTGTGTGTGTGTGTGTGTGTGTGTGTTAGTTACCATGGGGGATTTATAGTATCTAGTCAGGATGTTGATGAAGTCTGTGATGGTTAGCATCCCTGTAAGGAAGAAATTTTAGATAAAACAGAGTAAAGTGTGTGTTTCTGCCTGACAGCACAAGGACACACACACACACACACACACACAAACTCTCACCCACAAAGCTTTGCTTCTTGCTCTCCCACAGCGGAGCGGCCCTCACGCCGTTAGCAACCAGAGCGAAGAAGGCTTTTTTCACCTGGAGGACAGGAGCGCAGGTGTGTGTGTGTGACTGTGAGGCTGCGCGGGTGTGTGTGTGACTGTGAGGCTGCGCGGGTGTGTGTGTGACTGTGAGGCTGCGCGGGTGTGTGTGTGATTGTGAGGCTGCACGGGTGTGTGTGTGATTGTGAGGCTGCGCGGGTGTGTGACGCTGCGTCTCACCTGGAGCGTGGTGTCAAACACCACCAGCTTGGAACTGGTCGGGATGATGTCGTAACACTTGTGACACTTCATGAAGCGCATGTAGATGTCCCGCTCGGACTCCCCGGACCCTGTGGAACACACACACACACGCACACACACACGCGTGAGCCGCTCTGACATCACTACCCTCAGAACCACAACCTGCTGATTCAGCGGCCAATCAGCCGGTCTGATCTGTTGCCATGACAACAGACCAGGGAGGATGGGACGACGTTTGTCCCTTCACCAGCTGAAACTGGAGTTTACTGCAGGTTTCCATCCGGCGGAGGGGCCAGGGGCAGGGGGCAAGGGGCCAGGGGTCACGGTCTGCTTCAGGTTGGTGGTCTAACCAGGTCATCGGCGTCCTGCTCCATCACGTCCCTGACCTCCACCTGCAGAGCAGCACACACACATCTGAGAAGAACCTTCCTGCTTCTGAAGGCTGCTGGCGAGGGAAAGGGGGCTCGGGTTAGTTTGGGGTCAAAGGTCAGGGAATTATGACATTCCCGACAAGAAAGCAGGCATATAAGTAAGTGGATGCTTTTCCACAATTCAACAGCAGGCTTTGCGCACCGTTTAACAGCAATCCTGTGACCTCTTCTTCTGAATAATCATCATTATCAACTGATTACATTCGAGGACGTTAGCTAACGGTCGACCTACTTGAGAGTTTCAGCTCTTTAAATGCTCCTGTTGGGCTGATGACGACCCCAAGGGCTGCTGTTGCTTTATTATTATTATGAGTAATACTGGTGATGAGAAACAGAAGGCCGTCACGACTCCATTTTATGTTTTTTTCCAGCTGGAACCAAAAAGAGCTGCCGGTGGACGCGGACCGTCAAGGATGCAGCTTAGAGGAGCCCTGGCAGCTACAAAGCTAGCAGCGCTAACATAACACAATTCCGCCTATGGATTTCACAATAAAAGTAGGGGCTGACAAAGATTCCAAAATTAAAACGCGATTAAAACAATAACGATATAATGTCCGGTGGCACAGATATTTTTTACTGTTAACGTAAGAATAATGTATACGTAGGACATAATACCGTCCTACATGTCCTGGCTGGTGAAGTTGTTATCGTGGTTTAAACGAGACGCTGTTGTACATTTTATTCTGAAAAACATGTTTTCTACTTTTCTCTGCATCCTGTTGCGGCGCCAATGACGGAAACTGCCGAACGACGCCGAAGAGAGACGAGGAAAAACGCCACCTGACCGCCTGTGGTGGGTAGAACCTTTTCTAAAACTGCCAGCTAAATTAAGCTCAATATTTCATTTCAACCACTGAAAATCTCGTTTAGATCTTGAATTTAAATGACTTTCACAAATATTATAATATAAGTGATCGGTCTTAAGAAAACCTAAACCTGAGATATTGTTTATAACAAATCTACGCAGGAATGTTCAATATTTACAGGATAAAAATCAGGGTCAACATTTCAGACGTCAGTTCATCCACTGGGAACCAGTCTGACCAGTGTCAGCACAACTTTACTCACCAGCCTCCCGATCTGAAGACCTGGGCCGGCGGGAGGCGATAAGGACCAGGAGGAGGTGCACGATGAGGAGGAGGAGGAGGAGAAGCAGAGGGCGGCGTCAGCAGGGGAGGAGAAGGAGCGCAGCCTCCTGGTCTGCAACCGCTGCGGCTCGGACAGGTAGGTCTCCAGCTGGAAGGCCGGGGGAAGAGGAGGTGGGGGAGACAGGCTGTGGGCTGGCGATGGAGGGGACAGACAGGAGGAGAAAGAGGAGGTGAGACCAACAAACGGTCGTCAGCCCCCCAGGGGGCCTCTGCTGTGGGCGGGGTTATCTTACTGTGCTCCGGCGCTCCGGCGGGCTGGGGCCGACCTCTGGCCCTGTGTCTGACCTCTGTCCTCGGCTGGCCGCAGGACGTCCCGCCGGCGTCCCTCTTGGGGCCTTTGCTGGTCCTGCTGGAGGCGGGGAGCAGCTGGCCGTGCAGGCTAGCGCAGGGCTCGGAGCAGCGGCGCCGGGGCCACCTCCTGCCCGGATGGCCTCCTGCTCCCGGTCCCGCTCCCTCTGGGAGCCAGGAGCCGGAGCTCCTGGTCCTCCACTCCTCCTCCACAGGTTCCGTCCTCCTGCCGTCCTTCAGCCGTCCGCACGGCTCCGACCTCCTCCTGGTCATCCGTCTATCCGTCTGCCCCTCCTCCTCTTCCTCCTCTTCTCCTCCACACGGTTCGCTCCTCCTCCTCCTGGTCCATCGTTCCTTCTCCTTCCACTTCCTCAGCATCAGGCTGCTCAGACGCTTCATCGCTATGACGACCAACCGACGCTGATCCACATGCACAAAACGGTGTTTTTACCAAAGTTTTGCTGGATTCGTTAACTCCGCCCACAAACAACTGTTGCCATAGCGACGAAGTCACAAAAGCAACATGTCCAAGCGATGAAATGATGTTACGTAAGAAGGACGTAGAAGCCTCCGTTAATCTGCCTGAAAGCGGAAACAGGCAGAAAACACCCACAGAAAACAGCCGAAAACAGTCAGAACGGAGCGGCGGTCAAACATCCGAGCGGCTGATGGAGACGCGGACACTCGCCCGTCCACGTCCGCACGGGCGCACCGACAGCCGACAAGTGGAAACAGTCAGACAGTCCAGCTGCAGAGCAGAGAGAGAAGGAGGGAGAGAGGAGAGGGATGGGAGGAGTGTGTGTGTGTGTGTGTGTGTGTGTGTGTGTGCTGGTTCTGCCCGGCGTCCACAGGTTTGTGACGTCATGAAAGCTTCTCACAGAGATTAGGAAGATGTGATGAAGCAGCAGGTTAATGTTCACTCACGTCTACGGTTACTGAGGTCAGCAGTTGAACCCAGCAGGGGAGGGGAGGGGTGCACACACACACACACACACACACACACACACACACACACACCCTCAGCCCGAGCAGAGAAGGAGCTGAGGCTAACACACACCCTAGTTTCAGAGCGAAGAGCGACAGGTTCCTGGAACCTCGGCCGGAGTTCCTCACCTGGGCTCCGGAGGTTCTGGGTTCTAAACGCTGCTACCAAGGTCACCTGTCAACATCACCCAGGTGTGCAGGCGGGAGACGTTCAAAACAAACTTTATTGGTTCAAAGACGACGGCGCCGCGCAGGTGTGACCCCAGCATGACCCCTGCTTCAGCGTCCATGCAGGAGGACTCAGAGGTCCGTTCCAGTTTCTGTCCCAGTCCCGGTCCCAGCGGGACCCTCCAGTCAAACTGGGACCGTTGGAGTCAGCGGGTAGAAAGGCTGGATTGATAAAAGCCGACGGACGTCCTCACCCTCAACCCGTCAGCTGCCACTTCTGCTGCGCCTGGGCGTTGCAGATCGCCATGGAAACGTAACCCTTGGGCCCGACGGGCTGAGCCACCGACAGACACTGACCCACCGACACCTGATACAGACGCTCCGACTTCTGCAGGAACACACAGTCGTCCGTCACTGCTGGAGCCGCGGTCCATCAGGACCAGTCTCCGTGGAAACCGTCTCCGTGACGACAGTTCACGCTCTCCTGTGTGTGTGTGTGTGAAACTCACCCCTACGCTCCACTGCTGTGACCCCCCTGAGCCGTGACACTTCATCAGTCGGGGGGGGTCAAAGGTGCGAACCTCTGACACGTCCAGGCACAACAGGCCCGCCAGAACCAGCTGGCCCTCCTCGTCGTAGGCCCACTCCTACACACACACACAGTGTAACACACCCTGTTGTGTGAGTGTGTGTTTGTGCACACACTGAAACAGAGAGACTTCACCTGTTCGGGATCTTGGGGGTCGCAGGGTCGCAGGACAACAACGCCGCCCTTCTGGCTGGCTCGCCCCTGGGCCACTAAGCAACGGTTGGTTGCTAGGTTACGGAGCTGGAAGACAGCGGGAGCGGGTCACGTGATCAACGTGTTGGGCGATGCCACAGAGGAGCTAGCAGACGTTAGCGCTGCAGGGAGATGTGTTCAGGTACCCGTCCTCTCTGCAGGACTTTGGGACGCTTGAGGTCTTTGTTGATGAAAAGCGGCTGATGCTTGTTGCCACCGGCGACGGTCTGCATCTCCGGGTACACCGTGTCCAGATACCAGCGGAAAGAGCGGCACTGCAACCGTTTCCTCAAGGCCACGCGCTCGCCGATGTCGCCGTAGTCGCGCTGGCGCAGGTCGGGACGCATGGACAGGTACTGCTCCTGAGGGGACAGACGCAGGAGGGACGGTCAGCTGCAGCCGCTCGCCAGCACCCGGCGCGCTCGCGCACGTGTCACCTTGTACTCGTCCATCCACACGTGGGCCAGCCGGAGGGAGTTGTGGGCCATGGTGTCCTGCCCCCCCGGGGAGCCGTAGGGCCTCCTCTTCCTGAAGATGTGGCCCACCCTGGAGCAGGGGATGATGAAGAGCTGCCCGCCACACATCCAGATCTGGGGGGGAGGCAGAGCACATGCTAGCATTCCACGCTAATTCCGGCTAACCTCGCCGCAACGGTGCGTTTGCTGACAGTGGGGAAAGCCGCTTCTCACCCTGAAGGAGATCTCCAGGTTTTCTCCGCCCCAGATGTCCATGCCGGCGTCGTACTGGCCGATCTCATTAAAGTACTTCCTGTTGATGGCAAACAGGCCCCCGGCCATGGTGGGAGACCTGGGGGGGGGGGACAGAGGCCTTGCTCAAGGGCTCCCAGCAGCTCACCTGTGTGGGCGTGGCCCCGACGGCTCACCTGATGGGCCCAACGGGACCCTGAGGGCTCTTCAGCTCGGCGGGGGGGACGGGGTCCCACTTGAAGTGCAGGCCCCAGTTGAAGCCGCCCCTGACGATGGGGGACGGGGAGTAGGACAGCGTGTCGGCCGAGATGATGTCGATGACGGGGCAGACGACGGTGCGGCGGTCCTGGCGGATGGGGGCCAGCAGAGGCTGCAGCCACATCTGGTTCACCTCGCAGTGACTGTCCAGGAAGACCAGCACCTCCCCTGAGCACAGGTCCAGGATCTGTGGATCTGGGCTCACGCCTGCCGTCAACGATGCCTTCACTGCCCCCTCCGGGCCCTACCTGAGGCCTGCGCGGCGCCGATCATGCGTCCTCTGATGAGTCCCTCCCTCTTCTGGTTCCTCAACACTCTGACTTTTCCCCGAAGCTCCGCCTGGACGTAGCGGTCCAGGTCCCCCTTCAGCTCCTCTGCGGAAGACAGAGGACAGTCCAGCCCACGGTCCCAGAACTCCGCCCCGGATCCAGGCCCATCTCCAGGGTTACCCAGCTCGCTGTAGTCGTCCACCAGGATGATCTCGTGCAGCAGGAAGGGCGGCGTGCGGTCCAGGACGCTGTGGACCGTCCGGAGCAGGGCCGAGAGAGCCTCGTTGAAGAAGCAGATCACCACGCTGGCCCGGGGGAGATCCCCAGGGTACGTCCTGTCCCGACACCTGCGGGGACCAGATCCGGATCACCACCGGTCACCAAGAACCAGCCGAGGACTCTGCACCGAGCCTGGACCGGAACCCAGGCTCTGGCGGGTCTCACTGAGGGTCTCTGGTGTCGGGCAGCTCTCGGTGGTAGCCCAGCCGGGTGGAGATCAGGAGGTTGAAGGCGTGGCGATGGTACCCGGAGTCCCTCAGCTGCTGGTCTGCCTCGTTAAAGATCATCCCTGAAGACAGAGACCGGGACCAGGATCAGGACCAGGATCAGAACCAGGACCAGGACCAGGACCGGTCATCAGATGTTCAGGCTGCTTGTGTAATCTGCTCTCTGCCTCATTCTCTGCCCAGCCAGACTAATGGTAAAAGGCAGAAACCAGAAAAGTCCCAGGGGTCCCCGAACACATCACGGCGCTCACCCATCTCTGCTGACAGCTCGGCCCTCTTGTCGGCTGCTTCGGGCCAGCGCCCCGGCCCCCCACGGTCCTGGCTCCGTGTGACCGGGTGGCTGTGGCGCACCGGGGTCCTGCTACGGCCAGGATCTGCCTCCTTGGTGAAGTAGATGAAGAGGAGGATGGACCATGTTGCCGAGGTGACGAGGCAGCCGTAGCAGAAGTACCTGAGCGTCACACTGGCCATGGTGGGCGAGCGAGCATCACTTTACATGGCACTGTTGGAGAGAGAGAGAGAGAAGAGAGAGACATGGAGGGGCTTATAAAACATAAAAAAAAACGTTTTAGGGAACTGTGCCATGGGCCCTGGAACAGGGTTGTCATGGGAACCTGTCAGTCATTCACCTTCTACACTGACACGATCAGCTGATCCGTTAAACACGTACTAGGTAGTAAACAGGTTAACCCTCCCGATCATGGTTCTAAAATGATTCTGAAGATGTAGAATAAAAATACACAAGGTCCAAACCCAAACCTACATTTAAAAAGCCAGTAAAACAGAGTGAGCAAACACTTACTCAAGTGTTTTCAGGAAAGATCCAATTATTATTATATTCTTTTTGGATAAAAAGGTTTGAAAAGCAGGCCAATTACCTGTTGCAGAAATAACATGCTTGGTTTGCGTTTACTGTTAATAATTGAAGCCAAACAGAAGAATCCATTGAGGCTAACGGTGTTCACTCACGGTTCTTGGGCCTGGGACGGTCCAAACACTGACCGGAGTCCGGCTGAGGGCATGTATGAGGCGGAACCGGACTTCCTCACCGTCCGGCTGCGATTCACGGGCTTTTTAGAGAAATTCTGACGGTAAATCACTGCTAGAAACGGGGAAAGGCGATCCTTCGCAGATCTGGTAGCTCAGGCAACACACGCCACGTGACTTCCGCTACATACTGTCACAATAAAACTCCTGATCGTGGGGCCCTTCATAATAAAACTGCGGACATTTTACTGCCATTTTTCGAGCGGAGCGCCCCCTGCTGGCTGTTCACTCACACTACAGCTTCCTAAGGCGCTGAATAAAAAGCTCATTTTAAGAAATTAAAACTTCTGCCAGGTGATGCAACAAGACGCTTCTGAAATCTGTAGGATGTAAAATATTTTATTTTGTGTAAATGATTCTAAATTTTAATTTCCACATTATCCCCCAAAACAAAAAACATCATCACACTGTGTTGATATAATAAAAATTGTCTAACTGTACAGATCAGCAGAGTTGGGTCCTGACAGAAGCTGTATGTACATGACAGCAGGACTCAACACAGAGGCTCACGACGCCTGCAGCCCAAACGCTGGGTAAAAAAACAACACAAAAAACCAAATAAAAAGATGCTGAACTCACATCAAGGCCGCAGAGGCCCGACCCGACGCTCAGGAAGCACCGAGTTTATTCACAGTCGTTGTCCGGCGCCGGGACGGGAAACAAAACATTTCATTTAAGGAAATCTGCAGCTGCTACTGGCAGCTGAAAGTGAGGAAGAGGATGTTCAGACTCTCTTGAAGGACAGAGGTTCTCTTCTATAATACACATATTTACACGCTGTGAATCCGGACCTCAAACTCACTGTGAATGTAAAAAATAGCTTCATTCAGTAATAAATACGGACAAAAAAAATCTCTTATTATACAGGAAATTGACAAAAGGCAGGTGGGAAGAGTCTGCTTTTGTAGTTCTGTGATTTTAGTGCAACTTCACAAACCACCCTTTCATGTATATCTGCACAGAGGACCAGCCTCATAAGCCCCGCCCCCTGTCAGTCACCCGGCCCCTCCACTGTACAACCCCCCGCTACTACCCCCAATTCATTTGTCTCATATCAACATCTGATATGCAGTGAAGTTCCACCCAGAAGCTATCAGTGCATGTGTGTGTGTGTGTGTGTGTGTGTGCGTGCTCAGTTCATCCATTTGCGACAGTTGACGGCCCCACAGTGACACGGGATCTTATGCTGATCGTCCTCCAGGTCAAACTTGTAGTCGTAGGACAGCTGAGACAGAGAGAGGACAGGTGAGGCTCCGGCGGGGCCTGGCCGGCGGAGCTGTGCCGGACTCGGCACCTACCTCTTCTCCTCTCTGGATGCGCCTGCAGGAGCTGATGATGATCTTGTTCTCCTTCTCAACAGACACCACCTCCGTGATGCAGTTGGGAGAACACGAGTGGTTAATGTACCTGTCAATCACAGACGGAGGTCACCGTTAGGCCCGCCCCCAAACCTGACCTCTGACCAACCACAACGCCTGAAATCCTCCAGTCCAGAGTGGAGCTCAGGCAGGTGTGTGTGTGTGTGTGTGTGTGTGTGTGTGTGTGTGTGTGTGTGACATCTCCAACCACACTGCTCTGAGGTCTGCTCACCTGGCTGGTCCTCCTGTGATGGTGGCGTCGATCACGTAGTCATTATCGATCCTGAACATGTACACCCCTCGGTTCTACACACACCCAACAAGAGAAGAACGCGTTAGCCTCGGGACTACGAACGGCCGTTTCCGTGACAACGCAGCCAAACCCCAGCAGGAGTTACCTGGGACTCGTACAGCCGCTCCTTCCGATTGGCTACTTCGCTCCTGATGATGGTGCCGATGTACTCGATGACCATGGTGCACTTCTCAATGTCCCTGGCAGCATACAGACCCAGGCCCTGCACGCACACACACACACGTGAACCACAGAACCTTGCTCTCTGCGGTCACATGACCTGCTGTTTCCTCTGTGGACTCACCTGGATTCTGGAGCGAGCCAGGTACACGTTGCTCTTCCACTCGGCCTTCATGCGCCGGTACTGGGACGACTTGGAATGGCGGCCCTGGTGGGCCCCGGCCACAGACTCCCCCGGGGACAGAGAGAGCACGCCAGGAACCAGACCCACGATGGAGCCCACCGTTCCCTGACACCTGGGTGCAATGCTGGTCAGCAGGTTGGGTCTAACAGGAGACAACCACAGAGTGACTGTGTGTGTGTGTGAGAGCAAGCAAGCGACTTACCTCTTATTCTGACAGGCTTTGGGTTCAGAGCGGGCCGACCCAGACGGGTTGAAGGCCAGGGGCCACTCCATCAGAGGGTTTCTGCCATAGCGAAAGGAGTACCGCTCACAGTTCTCCACACCTGGCAGCTACACACACACACACACACACACACACACACACACACACACACACACACGCGCGGAGCTGGATTTAATGTCTGAAGATCTAAACTGATGTACGTGTGTGTGTGAGTGAGAGACGTACAGACTCGATGATCCTGGTCACGGCAGACGTGGTCAAACCAAACAGATCTTTCACCTTTCAGGTAAACTGGGAAGAGTTTCAACGTCCCGCCTGGAGGACCTCATCTGGGAAATTGGTTCCAGTATTTGGTCCCACACAGCTGGAGACAGACACACACACACACACACACACACACACTCTCAGAGTGAGCTTCAGACAGAAATGCTGAGGTCAGCAGCAGTGGAGGGCGGTACCTTTGGGCGTGGGGCCGGTCAGGATGAGGTCCTCCAGTCCTTTCTCCACCACCTTGACTTTGAAGAGCGGCTGGTTCTCCTTCTCTTCGATGTAACACATGTACTTACAGCGCCTGAGGATCGACCACAGACGGGTGAGCAAGGAGCGGTGGCTCGCCCATCGACCACACGCAGGCTGGCGGGAGGGACGGCTGACCTGTTGCTGTGGCGCATGCTCCAGTAGATGCGGTTGGCGTGGTATCCGATCGGAAAGATGGCACTTTTGTTGTGGAACATGTTCATCTGCTGTGGGAGGAGCCTGCCGACGGAGCGGAAGAGCAAGCTGCCGACCCGGAAGGTGTGCTGCCTCTCGCTGCGCTGCACCAGCGCCGCGATCTGCCGGGCCTCGTCCCGCTGCACAAACACCCGGCGGAAGACGGTGAAGCACCGCAGCTCGGAGTCGTAGGGGTCAGAGGTCACGATCAGGCCGGGCTCGGACGCTGAACCCAGGTTGGAGGAGGGGGAGGAGCTGGAGGACTTCTCCCCACTGAGGGAACCCGTCCTGGGCTTGTGGAGGTGGCAGAGCATGGTCTTGTCCTGGAGGACAGGGAGAGCGTGAGAAGCTCCACACACCCACAGACCGACGGCCGGAACACAACACGGCAGGTTGTTGTGAGGATGTGCAGAGGCACTGGGCAGTTTCCCACAGGGCTACCTTGAAGAAGGTGCAGCGGGCCTGCAGGGCGCACGTGAAGTGGTAGGTGTTAGTGCAGCGGAAGCGGTTGCAGCCGCTGGTGGCTCCGGTCTGCTGACAGTGGGCGCAGCGGAGCGTCAGCCCGCGCCTCAGCGCCAGCTCCACGTTGATCAGGGCGCCGGCCTGGGTCTCGTAGACCTCGCTCGACCACAGGGCACAGTTGAGGTGGACCTGGCACACAGGCAGAAGGTGTCCGTCTCAGCGACGTGGACGGCTGCTCCGTGCCGGGTGGGTCCCAGCAGGGGTCCGGCACACTCACCCACAGATCCAGATCCAGGTTGAGCAGCCTGGCTGGGCCGTCTGTCTGCCCGTCTCCCTGCTGGTTACAGAAACAGCACCTCCGCTGGTCTTTGGGTAGGGGCTCAGGACGAAGACACACCCCGAATTTCCTCAAAAACAGATCCACTTCCTCCTCGCTTGGCATGCCCACACCCTCACTTTGGATTGAAAGACTTCTGGGAAGAAAGAGAAGAAACCCTGAAGAAACCCCTTCAGTGGCTGGCCTGCGAAGCTTCATGCTAACAGGCTAACCTGCTGGATGAGATGCTCAGACTCCAGCGCCTCCAGCGGCTGCTCTTCATTTTCTTTGAGCAAGGCAACGGCGCGTCTTCTCCCCCAGGGACCGCCCGCGGGTGAGGCTTCAACTTCACCGTCACCTGTTGACATTCAGCAAGTCAGCAGAACGTCCAGCTGCTAGGCTCCCAAACGCTGCACACACACCTTCAGGCTGTCCACGTGGGGCTTCGTCTCCATGGTAATGGTGGAGGCAGAGGGGAAGTGAGGCGGAGGCGAGGAGGTGGCGGGCAGAGGTGAGGGCGTGTGGAGGAGGGAGTGAACAGCGATGGATGACATGTTGTTGGTATACTTGTGCTGCACTCTGCAGGGGGGGGCCTGATCAGAGCCGCCCACCGCTGCACCGGTGGGCCCCACAGCCTGCGCACAGTCAGAAGTCACCACGTCAACACACGCAAATATGTCTGATGGTCGCAAAGACAGCGCGTTAAAACTGCAGCCCCACAAAGAATCAACACTGATACAGTCACTGAGCACAGATGTGGAAGGTGCTTCAACGGCCCAACAGGCACCTGGTACCAGCTCTGTGTGCACGTGTGTGGTTGGAAAACAGGCAGAACTAGACCACACAACCAGAGAAAGGAGTTTCTAGTCTGGCTGCTGCACGGCAGCTGCAGCTGCAGCTGCACACGTCTGAATCAGGTCGTCAGGGACACGGCTGGCCCACCTTGGCTCCAGCGGACCTCCGCAGCTCACACGAGTAAAGGGAAGAACAGTCTGGACTACAAAACAGGAGGCTGGTTCCTGGTCTGGTCTGGATCTCCTAAAACCCACACACACACACACAATCAGTCTTTTCTGTCAGCCACGGCTGCGTCTTCAACCTGTTCTGGCTCCCTGACCTGGACTCCGTTTCCCAGCATGCCTTTGCAGTAGCTGCACACCTGAGGTCTGACTCCAGGGTGGACATGAGGGGCACCTGAAAGAACCAGAAAAAAGAAACCGCTGTCAGTCGAACATCAGGGGAGGGCAGGATGTGTGTGTGTGTGTGTGTGTGTGAGAGAGACTGACCCTTGCTCCCAGCAGCAGTTGAGGGCCTCTGCTGTCTGCTTTCTGCTGAATTCTGCGGACAGAAAACTGATTACTCATCAAATCTAAATGAAACTCCCCAAACTCTGCTTCTCATCTGTGTTTAGTACCCGAGGGAGGGGCACACGGGCCCCCGCCAGGAGGGCCAGAGAAGCGTGGTCGGGGCCGGCGGTCCGACTGAGCTGATAGTTCAGAGGGACGGGCACCCGCAGCAGCTGGGCCACCGCCGCCATCACACCGCCGATGTTCTGGAGACAAAGTCTGAGGTCAGCGAACAGAAGGTCGACGGCGCCGCCGAAGGACCAGACGCTCACCTGAGCTGCGACAGGATTCACTGTTATTGCTATGGTAACCAGGTCTGTGTTTAGGCAGGACGGGTGATCCTGGGGGTTCGGCTCCACTTTCACTTCTTGTTTCACTGCAGACGCTAAACAAACACACACACACACACACGTCCAGTAAGAACAACCATAATCACCATGATGAGTCAGCATCCAACAGGACAGCGACCTTTGCCCCTGGCAGCGGGCACGACGGCCAGGGTAGGCGACGGGCACGGCGAGACTGGTTCCAGTTTGACGAAGGAAAGGTCGGGGAACCTGCTGACCTCCATGTCAGCCACGCTCTCTGGAGACGACGAGGGGACGTAGCTGTCGGCGGCCTCGCACTCCGAGCCCTGGACCCTGGGGACACCACAGAGGGAGGGTCAGTGCTGCGGACACACCGGACAAACTCCGAGGCAGGAAGCCGGTTTTTACTTGAGCTCCTCCTGGTTGTTGTGGGGCGGTGTTGGCAAAGGAGGCGGGGACGTCAACAGTCTTGCTGGCGGGATTCAACGGAACCAGCCCCTCCCCTTTCTGCGTCACACCTTTCATGACGATGAGACATGAGGTTGGAAAAGGCACACATGCACCCCCTGGACACCCAGGACAAGTGTCTCACCGTCCTTCCTGGTCAGCTCATCTGTGGTGGCGAAGCCGTTCATCAGTTTTTGCCTGGGAAGCGGTGGTGGCGTGGGGGGCAGTGAGGCTGGCGGCGTGGGGGGGTTACTCAGGTTGTTCTGAGGGAGACGCGTGAGCATCGTCAGTGTCCGACACACAGCAACGGAGCAGCAGTGTGGCGGCAGCGGCACCTTGTAAATGAGCTGGGAGTAGAAGTCGGTCACGCCGTCCAGGGAGGCGTTCCCGAAGGAGCCGCTCAGCCGGGAGTGTCTGCCCAGGCAGGAGCTGCCGTACGGGGGGAACAGGCTCAAATCCACTCCCAGAACTGGTTCCATGAGGGGCAGCACTGACAACTAAGAGAAGAGGAGCCCATCAGCAACCGGCGCTGAGCCCCGGCAGCGAGGGCCAGGGTGCTTACCTGAGCCAGGTGAGTCAGGATGGGCTCGGAGGAGGAGCAGCACAGCAGGAGCTCCTCGTCCTCCTTCTTCCTTCTCTTGTTTTTGGGGGGAAGCCTGTCCTTCTCGGGTCGAGCCGGTCTCTTGCAGCGCTGCAGCTTGTTCCTGGAGTCCAGCAGGTCGGGACCGTTCTCCTAACATCAGGAACAAACAGATGGGTTTTACCAACATACCACACACACACACGCACACACACACTTCAGTCTGGAACAGCCAGATCACTCAGCCCCGGCTCACAATGTTTCCGTGGGAACGAGGCCTGTCCTCCTCCTCAGAAGGGATGCTCTCGTTGGACGACTGTCTGCAGGCAGCAGGGGGGGCGTGGCTTGTGGGGAAGGGCATGATGTGGGAAGTCTTGTCCTTCAGCAGGTGTCTGAGCAGCTCTTTGCCTCCATCCCCATCTTTACTTCCCCCACAGAGAGCGGGGGAGAAGACCTCCTCTGCACCACCCTCCTCCTTCTTCACCACACCCTCACAGGCTCCGCCCTCCTCACGCTCCTTCTGCAAAGACGGTGAGGTTCACACAGTGAAGAGTGTGAGCGGGCAGATATGCGCTCTCAGCTGTGACAGTGACCACTGACCTTCACCTGAGGCGACGTGACAGAGGGCGGGGCTTGAGTGGGCCCAGAGCGGGAATGGTCCAAGACAGCCGGCGCGGACGAGGCCGAGACGTCATCAGAGTGAGAGGACAGCGGCGTCCCAGCTCCCGCGTCATCCACATCCCTCTTCTTCCTCTTGAGGAGGCTGCCAGGCTCTCCAGATAAGCATTGTAAAGGGCTCGAGGGGGAAGAGGATGAAGGCTCGTGTCCAAATCGACAGGCCTGACCTTCCGGGAGGGGGAGGGGCCTTGCAGCAGGATCTGGCAGCCCGGCAGCACCCAGGAACCTCGGTGAGGATCGAGGCTCAGGGTGGCCCATGCTGTGCTCCGCTGCTGTCCTGGGCCTCAGACCAGACGCCAGAAGAGCTCCAGGGTTTGGAGTTCCTTCGGGGTAGCCCTGGTGGGCCCCCGCGTGCTGGGAACCAGTCTGGCCCTGGGTCTGTTGAGGGGGCCTGGAAAGCGGGCATGTCTGCAGAAAGTCCTGGGGTGGTTCCGAACTGAAGAAGGGCATCTGAGACAGACTTTCTCCAGCTGGAGCAGGGGCAGGACCAGGCGCTGGGCCACCAGGAACAGCAGGAGGGCCAGCTGATGTAGCAACTGCAAGTCCAGGGCCTCCTGGGGCCCCGTACAGAGCCTGCTGCTCCAGCTCCATTCTCTGCTGCAGGGCCCGCTGACGCTCCACCTGACAGGAGACAAAAAGCTGCTCGTTCACACTTGCCCTGCTCATGGCCACCATGAAAGCTAAGGGATGTCTGACCTCCTGCAGGAGCTGAACTCTCTGCCTCTCCTGCTGTTCCCTGAGTCTCTCTCTCCTTTCTCTCTCCTGGAATCCCTCACTGAACGGGTTGTTGTCATCGTAGTTGACCTGCAACGCGTGGGGGCAGAGTCAGCTTAGCTGGTTTCTTGGTATTTTTAATTTTCGGGTTTTTCACCAGGGAATATACTTACTGTAACTTCATTTTTAAAGGGTGAAATCATTATTGTTGCAACAGAAAAGTGGGCTGCATTTTCTCAGACGCTTGGAAACACAGCCTAAAGAAAGGCTATAACTTGGTTTTCTACAATTATGTTTATGTACTATTGAAGAAGCTAGGAGCTAGGAGTTCTACCTGGCTTCACAAGCAGATATCAAATGTAAAGTTGGTGTGTCAAGTTCTTAAATCTTAGACGATAGAAACCAAGCGTACCTTTCTAGCAGATTTTTAGAAGCTGGCTAGATATTTTACAAGAACTGCATTGACAAAACGGCTGATTACCTGACAAGAGGGGGCTCTTCCACCGGGCCCTCCTGCTGGGCCCTGGCTCCCTGTGGTGAAGCCTGGTGCCTGCGTGTGTGAGGGAGCCTGGGGGGCATTAGGCAGAGCCAACGGAGGCCCCCTCTGAGCAAACACACCAGGAGCTCCGGCCCCTGCCGGCCAGCCAGCGCTGATGTTGGGGGCGTGAGACTGGGGCGGCGCTCCCCCAGGCTGGGGGAGTTTGGGATGCATGATGGGAGGGTTGGCTGGGGGGAGATGTTGCAGCGCCCTCGTGCTGCTGCTGCTGCTGTTTGGTCCTGTAGTCCTCGATCAACTCGGTGTGACTTTTCTGCTGCTTTCGGATCTGAAATGGACCATAAAGCATCTCAAGTCAAAGCTGAAAGTCATCGGATGTATGTCGGGTCCACTGTGGTGGGTGGAGAACAGATTTGAGCGCGTGGTGGTGCTGCTGGGGCTGTACCTGCTCCAGCTGCTTCTGAACAGTCCCCTGCAGCTCGGTGACATGGCGGAGCTGGGCAGCGTCCTCCTCCGCGAAGGCTCGGCCCGCCTTCTTGGCCGTGCGTTGCTTGGCTGACAGAGACTTCTTGGTCTTGCGGTGAGCAGCGATCTGGTCCTCCAGCAGGCGCTGCTGCATCTGCAGGAGCTGCTGAGTCTCGGCGAGCCATTCCTCATACTGCCTCCGCTGGGACTCGTCTGCAGGAGGCGCCACAGTCGTTACTCCACAGACTGCAGACGGTCAATAACAACTTCAGAGTGATACTCACTGGCAAAGTCCGAGCCAAAGTTCGGAGGGTTAGGCCGAACCAACTGGGGGGTTAATTTCTCATCCTGGGGGAAAGAGAACAAACTGGTGTTTAATGACAGAAAGTACTCAAACGACTGTTTTGTGTTGCAGTTCTGCTCACCTGAGCCACTAGCTGAGGAGTCCCCTCTGAAGCCGGAGTCACCAGGGCCCCCTGAGCCACTGGAGCCTGCTGCAGCCTGGATACACACATACTTGTGAAACATCACAGGAAGCTGCAGCACGTTTAAACTTCACTGGCCTGAGACATTTGTGTGATTAACTGAAGGACTTTCATATCAAACTGCTACTATACCAAAACACTGAATTGTCAAAAATGTTTGACATCAGCACCCGCTTATGCTAGACTCTCCTACCTGTTGATGACCATGGGGTTCAGGCCCAGGTTACCCTGGCTCATCACCTTGTTGATGCCCTTCAGTGCCACCATCTTGGCTTTCATGATGGGGTCAGAGATGGAATCAAAGTCCGCTGCAGCTGCAGCTGTAGCTACAAACACACACACACACACATTTTACATTTAACCCATGCAGAAGGAGAAAGTTCCAGCTTCTTGTTTTGAAGGTCTTACCCATACTGGTGACCCCAGACTCTGGTGCGGGTCTCTGTCTCATCAGCGCCTGCATCTGTTTCTGCTGCTGCTGCTCCTGTCGCTCCTGGTCCAGGAGATCCTGCAGCAGGAGCGGCTGCTCCTCCAGGAGGAGAGGCCTTTGCTTGTTTGGATTCTGGTCCTGGATCTGCGTCTCTGAAAATATGGCTGGGTTTGCGGTGTGGTTCTGGCTGGATGTCCCCATGTGGGCTGTCTGAGTTTGGGAGGTCAGAGGAAGGTGAGGCTGGGGAGGGGGCAGGGGCAGCACCTCAGGAGTCACGCTAGTGTGGGGGGACATGAGGGGACCCTGAGCAGGAGAGGTGAACACAGACGTCTGGGAGGATGAAGGGGAGCCATATGGTCTTTGATGGACACCTGACTGACCTGAAGAAGAAGAGGAGGATATTCACCATCATGACAGTCAGAGAGACAATCTTTGCTTCTGTCTTAACAAGTGTGCGAGTTTACCTCCAGCTGAGGGGGGGTGAACCTGTGGAGACATGCCCAGTGGTGCAGCATTAACATGGGGGGGAATACCAGGCACTGCAGCGGTCGCAGAAGAAGACTCCTCCACCTTCAGAGGAGGAAGAGCGTTGATGTTGGTGATGGAAGTATTGGCTGGCTGATAGTTTGACTGAAAATTCCTCACCTTGCTGAGCACGAGAGGGGCTGCAGACTGGCAGGCACCCTCACGCAGAGCTACGGCTGTGCTCTCCTGCATCTCCTGTTTGACTAGATGATCTGCCTTCTTGGCTCCGCCCTCCTTCTCCTCTGCTGACACCTCCCCGAGGTCCAGCTCTTCATTGAACATGTCTTTCTTTTCCTCCAAGTTGAGCTCAGGGTCAGCATAGGCGATTAGATCAAACTTTCCAGAGAGAAGGAAGTCGTCAAGGTGGAGGTCATTGGGGCCAAGATCCAGGTCCTCTTTACCTAAACCAGTTGTGATAAAGATGTAAAAAAAAAGATCCAACCAGGAGGAAAAAGAACCAGATATACAGACAGTTCCAGACATGAACGAGAAATGTTCACAGACGTGATGCTGAATCATTGTTTTCGTACCGTCCTCAGGGTCCAGGTTGAGATTCAGGTCTACCAGATCTTTCACCTCCACATCCTCCAGATCCTTCACAGCTGAGTCCTCTCCCTCCAGGTGCTCCTCTATCCCTTCAGCTCCTGGGAGAGCAGACTCGCTGTTCTGGCTGAGTGGAGCGGAGGAGACCACGTGCTGCTGCTGCATCAACATCTGCTGGCCCAGTGGTGGCCCCTGGATGGGCCTGGCTTGGAGTTCAGCCGAGGGGGGGAAGGGCAGTCTCAGGCGGTGTTCGGGGGCCCGATGTCTGAGCTCAATGTAAGGCTGGCCCATGATGCTGTGCTGCTGCAGAGGAAGACTGCGGGGCAGAAACGGCTGGCAGACACCTAAGGCGGGGCAGAAAGTCCTAGATGAAACACTCTCCAACATTAAAGTACAAAGACCGCTTCCTCAAGTACCCTGCTCCTGCTGCTGACCTGGCATCACATGACCACCAGGAGCCATGACGGGTCGGATCCCTGTAAACTCCCCAGGCCTCTTCATCTGGACAGAAACTCCATGTTCAACAACCAGTCCAGATCCAGGACCTGCAGGGTGAGACATCCTCAGGAAGGAGCCCTGAAGACCTCCTGGAGGAGCTGCGAACCTGCCCATGAAAGGAGAAGATGAAGGGATGATCTGCTCAAACACAGGTCAGTTCTGCTTCTCCGCCTACCTCTGGACTTGTCCTTGCAGCCCTGGCTCCCTGGGGAGGCCTTGTCTGGGAACAGGTCCCTCATTAGAGTTCCTCGCCATCTCTGCTGTGAAGTTCCCGGCGCACCTCAGGGCCGTGGTTTCAGGGGGCCTCGCTGTGCCAGGATAAGGAGGAGGTGGGCGTCCAAACGGGTCTGCTGGAGCAGCACCCGTGGGCTCTTTCTGTAACCACTGGTGAGGTGGCCCAGCTGCACCGTCCTGCAGAAGCTTCTCCTGCCGTGACACATTCTTCTGCTGCTGCTGCCTCAAGATGAGCTGACGAAGACGCTGACGCTGGGGGAGAAAAAGAGAGAACCCGGATGAGTGCAGAGCAGTGCAGGACAGTTGTGGAACGGAGCAGAACCAGCAGAAGCTCTGACGGTACGACCTATTAAAGAAACTCCCCTAAGGTTTGGTCTCACCTGTCTGAGCTTCTCCTCGGAGTCTCCCTGCTGAGGCAACATGCTCACTGGTCCGCTCAAGGAAGCCACGTCCATCTGCGCCACCTCGCTGGACTTTGTCTTGTCTGCATGGGAAGAGCCTGGAACCACGGGGCCCTGTTCAAAAGGATTCGGGCTTGCTTGGACTGCCAGTCCAGAGAAGCCGCTGGCCTCAAACATCCCAGGGTGCTTCTGGACCTGGCCGATGGCGTTTCTAGGAAAAGATTCCAGCAGATGCGGTTGTCCTGGAGACAGCTGCAAAGGAACGGCAGGAGCAGTGAGCAGAGGCCGGCTGAACACACTCCCAGACAGCAGGGCTGGGTGTGTTACCTGGTGCTGTGCTGAAGTAAAGGTCTCTGAAGCCAGGGGAGAGGAACCAGGCCCTACATGCTGGGGAGTGAAGCCATCCGCCTGGGGTTTCTGGGCACGCACCGTAGGGGACTGCTGGCCGTACTGGTCGGGTCGCGGCGTCCGGCTGGAGGAAGCCTCTCCACTTCTCTGGCTACCTGGTGATCGAGGGAAACGCTCAACAACGGAGGGCCGAGGCGTGCCTGGACTGGAGGAGTACGGGTCCGTGTTCTGATGGGAGGGGGAAGGACGGTGGCCGGGACCGGGGGACTGTTGGCTGTACTGTTCTAGTCTCAGCGCAGGTGCTGCAACCATGTACAGGGGGTCGGAATGTGGCCGCGGCGTTCCAGGGGTCTGAGGGTTGATATAAGGGGGCGACTGCTGCGTAAATGGGTCGCTGGTTTGCTGGCTGTAATCGGGCCTGGGGGTGCCAGGCATCTGTGCGTAAGGACTTCGGTGAGGGGAACCCAGTGCTGATAGTGGACTGGAGGGGAAGGCAGGGTCCTGAGACGGGGGGCCAGCAAAGTTCAGATCAGTCGGTCTGGATGGGTCTCTTCTTCCTCCTCCTGCACCACCGCAAACCTCTTGTTGGGGGGGCATAGGCGCTTTAAACAGGTTGCCTTGGACCGGGTCACCAGTTCGGCCAGACGGATCCAAAGGAGAGTGTCGTAAGGCACCGCTGTTCTGGGAGCGCTGGAAGCTCTCTGCAGGTCGCAGACTAAGGTGACGGGACAGTAGCTCTGAACCAGGAGCAGAACCAGAGGGGGGGCTTATCAGACCCCCTCTATTCTGCTGGAGTCCTAAAAAGAGAAGATGACAGGTAGATACTTAGCCACCGGCCAACAATGGGACATCCAACACCCCGCAGGACAAGAAAATGCAAGCAAGAAAAGAAGCACTAGATTTACCTGAATGGGACATGAGGTTCCTGGAGGCATCAGTGGGGGCCTTGGAGTCTGGGGATGGAGCAGGAGATCCAAACATGTCATGGCCTGGGGAAGGGCTGAGGGAGGTCCCTCTCTGCTGCTGTGCGCCTGGGAGGTTTCCAGCCTGACAGGACGTGGGCCGAGAAGTTCCTCCTCCCTTAAGAGGGTCCCAAGGTGAGGAGGGACGCGAGGAAGGTGGCGAGAACATCTGGGGAGAGGATGGAGGCTGGTGGAGAGGCGATGAGAATCCAGAGAGAGGTGGGGCTTGTGGTCTGAGGAAGACGTCATCAGCCTGTCCTGGGGGGGCCTGCAGCGGGAGGTGGTGCCTGCACTGACTCTCCCTGGACGATGGCGTGTGGACGGGGGAGGCGCTGCCCAACATTCCAGGCGTCATGGGGCTGCGACTGCTGTTATCTGGGGACACTGGCCTGGAGAGGCGCTGAGCCGCCAGCTGCTGCCTTTGCTCATTCTTCACCTGCTCCAGTTTCTGACTGGCCTCCATCTTGGCCTGCTGTTTGCTCTTCTGACGCATTTGCTGCCAGAGAAACAGGAAGACAACAGGCAGGAGATGCATCAACACATGCAGAGCAACAGATGAAGACAGGGCTCACTTTCCCTCACTGTCTCTGTTGAGACACACTGAGGCCGCCGTCATCAACTCTGGGTCAACTCTTCCGTAAACGGATCAGTGTTTCTCACATGAGCCTGCTTGCTTTGAAAATGGGAACTGCAGTTTGGCCCAGAGAAGATGAGCGTGACTAATCCTCAGACCCTGGGTCTGAAATCCTCTTTGGTCTGGAGGTGGCCTGCTTCAGGGTCTGTTCTCAAGGTGTTTTTGACCAACCTATGAGCAGCCCCTGAAAAAAGGTGGGACAATGACTTTGATTTCAGCCATGTTCCAGCAGCTGACTGGGATGTTGCCCGACTGCCCACCCTTGATCAGCCGCTGGACTAGAGCTGGTCTGTGCTGGACAGGTACAGCAGGGAAGTGAGCAGGAGAAGAGGATTTCAGAGGGTCATGGATCCAAGTCTGCCTCGAACAGGTTCGCCTTGAGATCTTACCAGAGCCTCTTTGCCACCTCCTGCTACAGATGCCTGGAAGGGACAATCTTTATCTGTTGGTGATTTTAGGGCTTTGCTTTGGGGGAGATATTCCTGCCTCTTCTTACTGGCTTCCCATCTGTCATTTACCTCTCCCTTTTTAATGACATCAGAGATATTATTCCAAGTGAGGAAGGTTTAGCACACATTTATACCAATCAATGACATCAGCCAAGTAAAAGTCACGTGACCAACTGTCCCATAAGACGCGTTGGTAACCACGGTTACGACTGGTACTCAGACCATGAAATCAACGCCATCTGGCTGCACTGGTTTAGAAGAATGACTGAACATCACAAACCTACTTACTAACCTAAGAAGCATTAGCAACTAAACTACTGAGCAGTTTTAGGAGAACCATGCAGTGCTGATTTCTCTCTATGTGGCCGTGTTTCAAGTCCGGCACAGCAAAACTCACCTGTCGGAGCTTCCACTCTTGCTCCTGCTCCGTCTCTCTGGACTTGAGCGGGTCCTTGAAGCCACCCTCCACCTCCATGCAAGCAGGCTCGTAGGCTGCAGGAAGTGGCGCTGGTGTGGCCGGCTGGCGTTTGACTGGATCATTGGCGAGCTGAACCTTACTGATGCGCTGAGCTGCCCGATTATCTCGAGCTTTTTGCTGCCAGGGAGAAAACACACTTTACAAGATGAAACCTGACAGGCTCCGACAGCCATTGAGTAGAGCCGACAAGTGTGTTGACCATTTCAGACCACCTTAGATGATGGCAGCGGAGGAGAAAACTCACCACAAAGGGTGCTCGGTCCTGAGAGCAGGCTTTCCTCCACAGCTTAGCGATCTGCTTCACTCTGGTGGACCAATCTGAAACAAGGGACCTCGTTTAGTCAGTAGCTCTGCGCAATAACATCAGTGGCTTTAAAAATGTCCCTTTAACTTTCAAAGCTTGGTTTTAAAAGGAAAGCTGACTCGTGATGGAATCTTCGAGCCAAAACGAGAGCTGGGAAAAAGTGAATCCAAAGAAAGCTGAAGGTCAAAGGTGTGCGTACCAGGATACTGCTCCCTCAGCTGGGGAAAGTTGGTGTTACAGTAGAGGACAGGAGCGACGGTGGCCATCTCTCCCAGCGCCTCTTCTTTCTCCCACTTCAGCATGCTCCTCTGAGCTGTCGACAGCCCATCCTGTTCCCCCTCTGCTGCTGGGCTCTGATTGGTCAAAGCCTGTCCATGGCTGTGGTCGGAAGCTGGAGCAGGAACGTGGCTGTCTGCAGAACCCAACCTAAATCCCCCTGGACCCTTGGCACCACTGGACATCACAGCAGCGTTAGTGGATTGAGGAGCGGCTCCCATCAGGCCGTTCATCAGACCAAGTCGAGGAAATCCCACAGCTGTTGGGAAAGACAGTTATTTTGATTTATAAAGGTAAAATCGGTTCATTGATCTGCTGTCTGACAATCCAGAAAGACAGATTCAAATTTACTGCAATAACGGAGATGCTAACAGTTCTGTTGCATACAGAACAAATCCAAAAAAGAAAGCATGGTTTCCATCTCCTTCTACTGCTTTCCAGGGTAAACTGGATGTGTCTACCTGTCTGGGGCGTGTGTGTCTTCCCAGCTGCAGTGTTGTTTTGTCTCTGCTCCAGTTGGTTGTTGTCGCCGTTGTTTGGATGGAGAACAGCTGTGAACACCTCCTCAACGTCCTTCCCTTCCAGCTCTGAGTGGTGCACACACATACACACAAACACACACTTCAGTCCAAGCAGTCTATATAAGATGAGTCTTTGAGGTGAGGAGGGTGTGGACCAAGCCAGCTCC
Organism: Tetraodon nigroviridis; assembly: GCA_000180735.1. Lineage (NCBI taxonomy): Eukaryota > Metazoa > Chordata > Actinopteri > Tetraodontiformes > Tetraodontidae > Tetraodon > Tetraodon nigroviridis. Next base: position 1,980,284 of record CAAE01014764.1, on the reverse strand, counting down.
AACCTGGGATCTTGTAGAGTTTGCTGAGGATCGCTCCTGAAACACAAGATGGATTTCTGATCAGTTTCTGTGAATGACAAAATAATTCCAAGTCCGAACGCTGGTTCTCACCATCTGTCACCATCTTGTCAAGCTCAGGACTCAAGATGGCGTCAAGAGGCTCCTCCTGCACCATCCTCTGGCCACACCCACCACCTGCTGTGAAAGATGGGTCCTCAGCCACGGAGGTCAGGTCCAGACCAGCTGAGGGACAGAGGGACAGAAGGGTTAAATGGTGGCCCCAGTCAAACACAGAACCACCAGGAGGTGGCTTTCTGGAGGACAGGCAGGAGGGAAAAAGGCAAGTGTTATCTGGTGGAGGAGCAGCCAGGAGCAGAGGAGGTTCATGAGCTGTTGTAAGGAGGAGGAAGATTATGAAGTGAGCTCTTCCAAGAGGAGTGATGGGGGGAGATGGTGATCTTACCAAATGGAGATGGAGAGCGCTCCACCTGGAAGTGACCTGGAAACAAACATCAATGATCAGAGTGTCCCTCTTTGGTGGTATCAGCAAAAAGAGCTCCCCCAGCTGCACTTAAAAAAAACCTCCAAAAATCACACGCTTGCGAGGGAGGGGATTTTGCAGGAGGAGCTATTCAGACAATGGTTTTCAGACGCTAATCTTCTGTCAACCACCCAGAAACCAGCACTGAGGTTGTGGCCACTTCTGCAGCCGTAGCACACTCAGGTTTGACGGGACTGGCCACTAAAGACAAACACTCAGCAGCTCAAAGCAGGAACACACGGAAAAGACTGAAGAATTCAAGACTAGACCATCGATTTTGGCAGTCGTGCTGTCAGTGGTCTCCAGGGAGACGGCTTCCAGACGAATCATTTAAAGCCCACAGGTGTAGAATAACAAAAAGAATACATTTATTAATTACATTTATGAGTCGATTAACTGAGGAAGAACAAAGTTTGGGAACTGTGTTAGAACATGAAAATGTCACAACACACGTTGCACCGAAGGACAAGGGACACATGGATGTGTGTGTGTACCTGTATGACCTGTCGCCAGTATTTGGGGATCAGTGATGAGAACTTCAGACAGATCCAAAAGAGCTCCATCCGACATGGCTGTGTGTTAACACAGACATGCAGTTATGCACGCATGTGCACATGCGCACGCACACACACACACACACACACAGTCAAACCGATGAAGTGATGAAGTGAACTTGAAGCTAAGCTGTGAGTCACTCACGCAGCATTGCCAGATTCTTCATGACGTCTGCCCCTGTGGGATGGGTGGGCCTTCTCTTGTCCTCTGGTAATGTTTCTGATTGGTTGATGCTTCTGATCGGTTGGACTGGGGCCCCTGACGCAGGCCTCTGTCCCCCCTGCCGACTCTGATCAAGAAGATCTTTGCCAAAAAATGCTTCCTAGGAAGAGAGGACAATAAAGTCCATCAGAACCCAAAGATTAGATTTGCCTGTGAATGTGTGTGCGAGTAAGAGAGTGGTACCTGCAGATAGGATGGAAACACCTCCTCCAGCTTAGTCTTCTTCTTCCTATATCTCTTTTTCACCTTTCCTGGTGCATGGTCAACGAGCGGTGTGGTCTCCATGGGAACATCTGGGCATCATAGACAGTGTTACTGTGATTGTAGAGAACATGAAAGCCCATGGCGACAGAGTTCAACAGCTTCACCTTCGTCTCTGCTCAGTAGTTCTGATGAGTCCCTCCTACACAGTTTGATCCTGCTCACACCCACCTTCCCCCCACGCTGACGCACCATGAAGCCCCCGATCCCTGAGACAAGCACCCAGAGTGAGACAAAGGCAGACAGGTGACCGCAGACAGACACGGACAGGTGTCTCTGCTCACCTGGCCTGTACGGTTTCCTCTTCCTCTTCTTGCTGCCATCAGGAAGCTCAGGCTCCCCGCCTACCTCATAGCTGTGGCTCTGCTCCCTCTCTGGGCTGGAGTCAGACTTTAGGTCACAGTCCAGCTCACCTGATCAAAGACAGCAGCTGTGTTAGCCAACATCCCTGGAAGGACTGCTGGGGACACCTGCGTGACCTCTGACCTCCGTGCTCCTGCTCAGTGGGGGTGTCAGGTTCAGCTGGGGTCTGCAGCACAGACACGCTGTTCTGGTTGATGATCCTCAGCTTCAGTTTGGGTTTACACCTGCACACAGCAAAGAGACGGCTGCCGCCTAGCTCCGCAGGCAAAGGTGTGTGTGTGTGTGTGTGTGTGTGTGTGTGTGAAAAGAGGTGGGAGGAAAAGAAGCAGAACACTGTTTACCTTCGATACCTGCGTGGTGACATCAGAGGTTCCACCAGAGACTGTAAGTGAGTGAGGCCTGACTCTGTCAGACACACTCCATCCTGAGTGAACGTCTTGGAGTCTAAAAGCACACACGCGTTCACACACACATTTTGCATTTGGAAACATTTCTTTGGCTCCCAGGTTTGAAGTACAGTAACATGTTTTGTAACACTGACCAGGTTCTCTGAGACGTGAGCTGATCTGAACCATGTGAGGGGATGAAAAACTGTCACACCTCCCTGAAAAACACACATTCATTCAGTGGAACACCTTCACAGTCTCCACATGCCCGTCAGCCTGTTAACCTGAACGTATATGAGCAACATCCCCCTGAACATCAGAAACTAAGGTGCTGGCTCATGAAGGGCCCACAGTTTCAGCTTTGATAGTAGAATATATGTAAATTCACCTCTCTTTATTTATTCCTCCACTTTAAAAACTGGAATTTATGGCCCATCTAGTAACGAGTGAGTGATTGCTAAAGGCAGCGGTGGGCTGGTACCAGGCTGCAGCTCCTGGTGCTCACCGTAAGAACCGGGGCTCCTGCACAGCGAGCAGTCAAAGCCTTCATCAGCAGCAGCCTCCACATCCTCTTCACACATCAGGTTCTGACATGTAGCATGGACCCACCTGTGGGCAAAGACACAAACAGACACACAGAAATACAATCACTTTTTCTCCTTGCATCAAGTCTTGTCTGTGTCTGTGTCTGTGTGTGTGTGTGTGTGTTACCTGTCACACTGCTGACACTGCATGATGAGTTCATCGTGCGCGTACGGTCTCTGGCACAGCGGGCAGCGTCTAAGACTGCCACAAGGCCCACAACAGCTGTAGTTATCCTGCCAATCACAGCGCACCCCAGGAGAGGAGGAGCCACACTGGACACACCTCACACACCTGAGGACAGCAGACACACACACTCAGAGAAGGGAACCCAGGAAGAGGAGGAGCTGAGGGAGGAAGGCCAGCCTACCACTTGCACTTCCAGGCTCCTTTAGGGACTGTGTGAAGAGGCGGGTCCAAACAGTAGGTGTGGTAACTGATGTCACAGTCATCGCACAGCAACAGTCGTCCAGGGTCACTGGCCTCACCGCAAGCTTCACACACGGTACACTCCAGACAGCGCCACCCTTTGGTCAGGACGACCCGTGTCATCTGGAAACACCGTCAGTACAATCAGATCACAAAGAAAACAAAGGGAACAGAGACTGATTCAACCCATATTTGAAAACGGATGGATTAATCAGATTAAAAATGATCAAAAACAAGTACTGGCGTCCTTACTTACCTTAACATTCACACAGAAGGGATGATAACACTGTCCACACTGAGAACAGGCCAACAGTCTGCCCTCTGCTCCCTGACCGAAGCTGCCACACACCACACACATGTCCTACACACACACACACAAGTGATTAACAATGTCAGAGTCGGTAAGATTTCTATCTCCTCAAGTCTGCAGAGTCTGTGAAACATGAGGGAAGTGAGTGACGCTTCAGACAGAGGTTAGGATCGTCTACGACCGTCTGTCACATGGTTCTGGCTTTAAACAGGATTTCTTCATGATGCTTATGATCACACAATATTGTGACTCCAGCAGCAGGTTACCTGTTTGAGAGTGAAGTGGTCAGTGGTGGAGAACATCACCACTGTGTTGTGCATGGAGTTCTCTTCCTCCTCCTTTGGCTGAAAAGCTTCCACACTGACTGACTGAAAGTCACAGACAAATCAGCCTTTAGTGACAAGATCTGATGGCTAGTGTGAAAGAAGAGAAAGAAGAAGAGCCAGCAGACAAAGCAACTGAGCCCACAGCTTCTCCCACATGTGTGAAGGTCACAGCTTAGTATAAGAAACAGACAGTACGATGCCATGACCGCAATTGTGAGAAGAACCTGTGTTCCCAATAGTGTGTGTGTGTGTGTGTGTGTGTGTATTTGTGTGCTCACCCCCGGCAACACAGTCAGACTGTCCTGCGTCTTGAGTCGACTCCTTCCTCGTGCTCCTCTCCCTCCACCAGCCCCTCCTCCCCTGGACCTCCTCCTACCTGGAAAACCTGAACCTCGGCCCTGGAGGAAGACAAGCGTTATAAGAATGATGAAGGTGCTCAAATGCAAAGACGACCGGTAACCACTTGAAAACGAGAGCAAGATTTGGGAGAAACCTAGGGCCAGAAGTCACCGAGTAATTTTAGGTTCTGAGTCGTTTCCAGATCTGACCTCCCTGTCAGCTGGAGGCCTCCTGACGACCAGGACTGATCACAGACCTGTGGTCAACGTGCAGACACGCCGGCCGTCCCTCAGCGGGACACAATAAAAGCCTGAAGGTTCACGAGAGCATGGACATTCCTGGCACCAGGAAGTTCCTCTGGGTGGTCTACATGAGACGGGTGCTGAGACTCTTCCGCCCCCGTACAGGTGAGCAGTCAGTGGACCTCCACCCACATCAGTTCCTTCTACCGTTCCTACTTCCTTCTGGCCCTGGAACAGTTACTGTGTGCTTTTTACCACTCTCAAGCTCCAGAGGGGGGGGTCCGTTGGATGGGGCTTAGGACTGTCCCACCCTGACTCTCCCATGGAATCCTGGGAGGACGAAGGGGGGCTCACGACCCTGCGATTACTCCAACACGAACCCTGGGTTAGGGGAGGGGTAGATGAAGCAAAGAAGGAAGAGAAAAAGAAAGTGGGAGTGGAGGTGGGGGACAAAACGCAGGAGCATGAATGAAAAAAAAAGCACAAATCAAAAAGTAAAATAATACATAGGTTGGGATGAAGTATTACCATGGCAACAACATACAGCTGATGACACGGACAGACAAACTAAAGACATATTGAGAGAGAATCATCCTCTCTTCAGGCTGGCAGCAGCTAACATGACCAAGGCGAAACCGTCTGGAACATTAATATCAGCGGGGGTCACGGGGGCAAAGGTCAGCGCACATGTGACCGGCACACGCTGGACAAGCTAAGGCCCTGCTGCTGCACCGAGACTGGCTCTACTCTCAGGTGGAACAGGGAAAACAAGAGAAGAAAACAGCACCATTTTATGTTAGCCTAATCTGCTGCTAAGGAGGGAAGGACGATGACTGAGGAGCAGGATGAAGAGTGGGCTGAAGAGGAGCAGCAGACACTGCTCCACCCAGGTACAGGACCCCTGCAGGTCACACGGCTTTCCCCATCACCCTCTGAGAGGAACGCTCCTGGGCCAGCTCACGGAGAACCGAAGCAGAAGGGAGAAAAACCTCCGAGCCCATCAGAACACACAAACATCTGCTGTGGTCACACAGGGACCAGGACCAGGACCAGGACCGGGACCAGGACCAGGACCAGGACCAGCACAGACAGCTGGTACCAATTCACTCTCTCTCCCCGTCTCTCTGTTTCACACTCAAAGCCACCACACCTGTTTGATTCTTGCTCTGGCAGGTGAGAACTTCCTCTTGGAAATTGCTGGTTTCCCCATTCCAATTTTGGGAGGGTAAGGGAGCAGAGGGGTGGGGACAGCCTGAGAGGGGAGGAACCGGAAGGACAAGCATTAGAAAAACAGAACGGAAAAGAAGGCAGTAAAAACCAGACACTAAAAATGTCCCTCACCTTGGACAAGGGAACAAACTCCTTGAGGCTGGAGGAGTGGAGAGGAGGTGAAGGCGGAGAGAGAGGAGGAGGGGTGATTGGAGTTCTCGTGGGTGAGGTCTCAGGGGAGGCCTCGGTGGAGAAAGGAGACAGCCGAAGACGGATGGCGAGGTCATCTGAAGGCCCAGAAGAGCAGGGGGGCGGTCGCAAAGCCCGTCCTTCCCCTCGGCGGGAGAAAAGAGGTGGGCTGGGGGAGGAGAGGTGATGAAGAGCGGCAGGAGGAGACGCAGAGGTCATCAGCTCCAGCACCACGTCATCCAACGCTGGGTCCAGCTCAGGCACAGGACTCACAGGTTCTTCTTCCTCCTCTGCCTCTGACTGATCTGGCACTTCCTCCTCCTCATCCATCCAAAGTCTCTCTCCCTGCACCTCCTCCTCCTCCTCCTCTGCCGTATGTGAGGATGTTGGCTCTGGTGCTCCTGGAAGTTGCTTTCCCTCCTCTAAGGCTTACTGTCTAACTGGGATTCATCCTTGGGGGGCTCTGGTTCTACAGCAACGGGTTTGGACTGGCTCTGCGACTGTCCCCCATCCACCTCCTCCTCCTCCTCCTCCTCCTCGGTCACCTTACAGGAAACACTTGGGTCATCCAGCAGCAATGTTTCTGCTGTGGCCTCCTCTACTGGACAGTTAGAAAGCTGCTCCTCTTGGGGGTTCAGATCCACAGGAGAAGGACTAGGAGGTGTGTGCGTGGAGCACAAGGAGGATGAGGCCTTTCTGGGGGGGGGAGACAGGCAGGACTCCGGAGAGTTTGCTCCATGAGGAGGACATGGCGAGTGTCCAGCTGCTGGGCTGGAAACGGAGGCTGGGCTCGGGGACCGGGCAGACTGTGGTGTGACAAGCTGGGGGGAGGCAGGAGCTGGCTGTGCAGGGAGGGGGGAACCAGGAGCTTCAGGGAGTGACTCCTGCTGGACTCCTGCAGAGACAGACGCATGTGAAGGTTCTTTACATTCTCTGCTGTTCCCTGGGTCAACCAAGCATTCTTCTAGATGATGGCTCCTACCAGGAGGAGGACAGCTGAAGCTGCTGCACTGCTCCTCAGGCAGAGACTCTCCTCTGGGGTCCTTACTCTCACCAGACTCCTCAGTCTGCTCCTCCTGCGGTGGAACCTCTGATATCTCCTCTGCTGCCATCTCTTCACCTGCCCAGTTGGGATCTACGGGAAGATCAGAGTGAGAACCTCAGAGCTGGAGCTCTTTCCCACGCGGCCTGTTTGGTTTCTCCTGATACTCACCTTCAGCAGCTGAAGACTCCCTCAGCACCGGACTACCAGGACCGGTGCTGGGAGGCTCCTCTGAGGGGCTAGAGCCTGGACTGGGGCAGACCTGTGTGTCAGCTGTCTGGCCACACTTCTTACTGTCAGCTGGGCTACTGGTCCCAGCAGGAGGAGAAGGAGCCTGAGCACACGCAGATGCTTCAGGAAGGTTGCTACAACTTGGCATTGACCCGTTAACCTGAGTAGGGCTACAACTGCCAGGACTAGTGGGGCTGGGACCTGCCTCGGTGGCACTCGGGCAGGCGGGGGACCTGGAGCCAGGGCTTGGTTGGCCTTCAGTCACACATGGCTTGGGTGTGTGAGGAGCACTCTCTGGAGAAGGGCTGACAGTGGACTTGTTATACAGTGAGGAACTTACAGGTTCTGGGACCATCTCCCCGACATTAGGACCAGATTCCGAATGAACCTGGTCAGGGAGTAAAGAATTCAGCATGGACACTCCGGCACCTACGTCAACATTAAGACTTGAACTTGGTCCAGGATTGTTTTCAGTGTTTAGAACTGGGCTTTGAGGGGAGTCAGAGCATGGTTTACTGGACTGAGCTAGACTGTGTGGCGAGCTTTGAAGGTCTGCAGTAGTTTGTGCAAGGCTGCTCTGTGTGATGGGAGCTGATGAGGGAGAACTCCTGGAGGTGTTCTCATGAAGAGGACTACCTTGATCAATCAGAGTGTGATTGCAGGGTGAAGGCCTACAGCTAGTTAAGGCTGTCGTCAGACTTGGGGCATGTGAGGGATGAGGAGAAGGCAGAGGACCTACATTTGTCTGAGTGTCCTCTGCTGAACCAGAAAGCATCTTCTCCTGACCTGGAACAGGGTCTCCTGGAGCATCCCTGATGCTAGCTGCTTCGGAAACTATGCTAACATGGTCCAGACTGCCTGGAGAAGAGTTTAGCTGGCTCATTTCAGGTTCAACAGAAGGATGGGGGTGGTGGGCAGCTACATTTTCATTGGACTGAAGCAAGTGCAGGTTAGTGGGGTGAGGGGTGACAGCTTGTGAGCCGACTGGTCGCCCTGGAGATCCAACCGGCGATTCCAGGAGGTTACTGGGTTGAGCAGAGGACCCGTCAGTGGCAGGACTGGGTCCAGCTGTCAGGGCACAAGCGGGACCAGAGGCAGCAGAGAGTGTAGGCATCTGACTGTTATGTGGAGGACTAGGACTTGATGAGGTCTTTTGGACCTCATTATTTTCTGTGCATTGTGAAAGGTTGCCACCAGGGCTCAGAGGGGGGGAAGGGACCATCTCTTCCCCAGCATGAAGGAAGCAGCTGGGTCTGTTCTCTGAGTGAACAAGGCTTTGAGGTGTGGGGATGGGAGGAACATCAGCCGAGCTGGACTGAGCCGGGCTAGATCTACCGCTCCCAGCAAGAGTTTGCTTCTTTGACAGCTTGTCATCTGGATCATCCGTGGACAGATTAGAGCCGGGGCTGAGAGAGGCCAGGCTGTTTTCCACAGCCTGATTCTGGCCAGCAAGGCCTGTCTGGACGGAGTTACAGTCCAGCTCCTCTTCTGAACGCTTGCTGGTGCTTTTTAAAATGACTTCTGACTGGACAGCGAGCTGAGATGAAGCTAACTGGACCTGGGAGTGCGCTGGGCTAGCGGGCAGGGAAACACTGCGCCTTGAGGGTGGCTGAGAAGGTGGCGGGCTACATGGAGCTGAAAGTGGCTTTGGGGAGTCCTGTTTTATTACTGCTCCAGACCTACCATGGAGTGGTGAACTGTGTGGGTGCAGCCGAAAAACAGTGAGGGAATCCCTACTGCTTGTTCCAGGCGGTTCCTGGTCAGGTGGAGGTCCACAATCATCTGAGGGGTGCTGTGGCAGTTGTGATGCACAGACTTGCGGGGGGCTATGCAGTAGAAGGCTTTGCTGACAGGAAGCGTCTGGCGGTGGGGTTTGCCGACTGGCGGATTCTGGCTGACGCTGAACCGGACTGGGAGGAGAGTGGGCGTCGCTACACAACGGGGAACTACAGTGCGCTGGACTACGAGGAGACGTGGTAGCTATCAGCTGCTCTTCAGTAGAGTTACTGATGACGCTAGAAGAGCTGGGGCTGAGCTGAGCAGAGCTGAGCTGAATGGGGATTGACTGAGCAGAACCTGCCTCCATTTCTGCAGGGCCATGATCAGGAGCAGGTGTGGGGCCTTCTGGGTGCTCAGCTGGAGACGAGTTAGTTTCCACAAGGTCTCCTTGATGACCTGTAGAACCAGGCTTTGCTTCAGGACGACCATGTGGTGATACAGCAGTTGTCTGAAGCTCTGGGGCCTCAGATTGAGGGGAAGGAAGACCCTGTGGTGCATCCATGTCTTCAGCAAGAGGGGCTGCAGGGCTCCCTTTGAGCTCCATGTCTTCAGGTTTAGGCTGAAACTCCGTGGAATCACATTGAAGCTGTGCAATATTGTCGAGGAGCTGACTGGGCTCAGGACTGTGAGGGAGCGTGCTGGGGTGGAGTTGAGCTGCTGGACTATGATGCAAATCTGGAGGATCAGGCTGAGGTTCTGACGGGCTAAGTTGGCCGTCTGTGGCAGGAAGCTGCGGTGATGCAGGACTGCACTGAGACACAGTGCGCTCCTGTGGATCTGTGTGTTCCACAGATCCGGGGCTGGGGTGGACCTCTGTGGGTTCTTCATCACATGGCTCAGCGTCAGGTGCTGCATGGCTACTGCCAGCTTCCACTGCGTCCTGATGAAGTGGTGCTTGAGACTGTTGGAGGGCCTGGGATTCAAGGTGATGTGGTGAAGGACTTTGATGGGACTCTGTGAGGTCCTCTTCAGGTGCAACAGGACTATGTTGTGGCTCTGTGGCTTGAGGATGAGGAGTTTCAGAATCAAGCTGGGGCTCTGTTTGGCCCTGTGGAGATGCAGCAGGATGGTGCTGGTGCTCCTCTTGGTCTTGGTGACAGGCAGCCAGATTGTGGTCTGGATGGAAAGGCTGAGGCGGAGCAGAATCATCCAGCTGTTGGCCTGGGCTGTGCTGAGATGTGGGAGCGTTGCTGTGCAGTTCTTCTGCATCCCCAGGAGGTGCTGGAGGACTATGCTGATCCAGATATGGGAGTGTCTGGAAGGAAAGGACGTCTGTCGGTTCTGATTGGGCTTGTTCAGATGGTTGGGTTGGATTTGAAGGCACAGCAGAGCTGTGTTGGACCGCTGGGGATTCTGCAGGAAGATCACATGGATCTGTTGGGTCCTGGTGAGGAGGTGAGGGACTGTGACGGAGTTCTGCCTGCGGTGATGGAGGTTCAGGACTTATGGGATGCTGTGGCAGCTCCGAAGAGACCGTCTGGGCTGGGACATGAAGGGGGGTGATGTCTGTGTGGTCTGCATCTGCTGGCAGTGAAAGGCTGACCGTTGGTGAGGGTGTAGGGCTGTCAGGTTTTGGTTGTTCCTCCTGAGGCCTGCAGGTGGAGCAGAGATAATCTTCAGGTCCCGCTCTGCCCTCTCTCTGCCAGCCAACGGTACAATCTGTGTGGACACACCTGCAAGAAGACACCCAGAACCAGACATCAGGAGCTGGACATGCTGGAAGAACCATCAGACATCCATACATGATATCTGAATGTTTGAAGAGTCACATGACTAATCTGTGATTAGCGGAGTCTTCCCAGTGAATGTAATCAGACCCAGTCTTGCTTTTATTTAGATACCAAAAATCCGGGAGGATGTACAACCAAGAGAATGAGCGCTGTAGCTAGAGGAATATTGACCGGTGTGGGGTACCTGTAGCAGCTGACACAAGTCAGAGTCTCCTGTGGGTTGCAGGGGTCAGGGGAGCCATCACAGACAGGACAAGGCAGAGCCGGGTCACATGACTTGCACAGAAATGGGTGATTGGCCCACTGGCCTGATGACCGGACGCCACATCCACGACATATTCTACAGCTCTGAGGAGGAAACAGATGAAACATGTGACTTATTCTTGATTCAGAATCAGTGCCTTTGGATGTGTGTGTGTGTGTGTGTGTGAGACTCACCTTGCAGCTCCAGCCAGAGCCGGGGCTGTGTTCCAGAGGTGGTGTGAGACAGTGTGTGTGGTAGGCCTTATCACAGTGCTCACACACCAGCAACATTCCATCATTCCCTCGTAATCTAACACACAAACATGAGGAGAGTGAGACCGGAGTCAACCCACTTCACACACCAGAGTCAACCCACCTATCTACTGGACATATAGACAAAAGATCAGAGTGAATCCTAAAACTGAAAGTGTTTTACTGCTCAGGTTATGGTTAAAAGCCTATAGTGAAAGGTGCATTACTAACAACTGAAATGAGCATCCTCCACATGTGAGTTTGTTTCTGATCTCAGCTGATGTGAAACTGAAAAACTTAAAAATAAGCTGTGCAGACGTGCTTTCATCCACCATGTGCTGAACATCATAAATCACAGGGTTCTGGCTAAAGGCATTATTTAGACATACGAGGAGAGAAAATTAACAAAAAAAAAACAGATTGAAAATTCAAGGAAGCCTTGGATCAAATCGAAGGATGATAAAAGTGAAAGCACAAAGGTGGCCAGAAACATTTATCCCAACAAGACAAGCCTCAGGGTAAAGCATGATTTAGTGATCCTAGAGGAACCGTTAGCTATCCGCTACACAAATAAAACACCTGGATTCGAATCACTTAAAAATCACAAACAGCTGTTAGTTGAAATCAGCTTGTCCAAAAAGAGTAAATATCTGACGTCTGCAAGGACATGAGTGAATGGAACCGAAGTAACGTGATACCTGCAGCTCTGACAGACTCGACACCGTGGACACTGCCAGCCCGCTCGGCGCAGGGGGTTGGGGATCACAGGAGGGTCCAGGCAATTCCCATGGTAACAGTTACCACAGCAACAGCACGTCAACAAACTGCTGCCGTCACCACCGCTCGAACAAAGTTGACACGGCGGCGTCACTGCAGACACAACAGAAGGTTCCGCAAAGGTCACAGTGTCCGCAGCCACCCGGCGGGGGGCGCTCAGCGAGCGTGTGTACCTGTGGGGGAGTGTTTTGTACACAGCGTGCGTCTGTCAGTCCAGTCCTGCTGAGCTCCAGCTGCTGCTGCACATGGAAAATGGTAGCTCCGTCTACAGTTTGCTTCCCAGCAACGCAGGGAAGCTCCGAGCCGTTGGCAGTAAGCGCACACCTGGACAGGTGACAACACGGGAAGGTGTGAGGCTTCATGGCAACGAGTGTGTTGGAACCACAAGAGCAGAGAAACAGACCTGCGTGCTGCCCCAGTCAATGGCTTTGTCCACGTAGAGCAGCGACTGGCCCTCGCCACAGCACACTCCCTCTGACCAGGCTGCACACTGCAGGTGAGCGCAGCACTGACCTGCAGGTACGCGCACGCACACACAGACAGAGACACAAACACACACGGAGACAGAGACGCACACAAACAAGGGTTGAGTCAGAGTCAGGGGGCGGGGTGTGTGTGTCTGTCCTGGTGTCGGTGACCTGCTCTACCTGTGGGATCAAACAGGGACTGGATGCTGAGGTCATGGGGGAGGCCAACAGGTCCGAGCTGCTCCACAAACTCAGAGGACGACTCTGTCAACTGTTCTGGACTGCTGCACCTGAACACACACACACACACACACACACAGAGCCAGGTGAGTGACACAAAGGCTTGTGTCAAAGGTGGACAACAAAGGTGCGGCACTCACGTGGATGGGGTGCGGCCTCCGCCGTAGCCGTAATCATGGCAGTCGTTGTCCCGGTCAGAGGAGGCGCGCCGGTTGAGGATGTGGAGCGGGACGTAGCCGGGCGTGGGGCCGAACACCATCAGGTGGCCCTGGCCCAGAGGGGCCTGGCTGTCACCGCGGTAACAGAACGCACACTGCTTCAAACTGCAGGGGTAGAAACGCGATCAGGTGTTTGCAACAGGCCAGGCTCAAAGTAGCGATGCTAACAAGCTAGCCGGCCGGTTGCTACGGCGACCGCACACACACTTACAACTTGGTGGAGTGGACCAGAACGGCCGGGCCTGAGCCCCCGCAGTCCTCAGAGCCAGTCTGATGGAACAGGGGGGACAGAGAGTCTTCGTCATCCAGTCGGAGACACGGGGAGGCCAAAGGACTGAAGGTGGGACTCTGCTCTGTGGGACTGGAACCAACCCCCTCTGTTTCCATGGAAACGGCTGCTGGATCACAGCCAGACTCCATGGGGACAGGGCTGAGGTCCAGGGAGGAAGGCTGCAGGAACGGGGCTGGGTCAGAGGCCTCCTGAGATCCACAAAGAGCTGGATCTGAGCTGGGATCTGGTTCCGGAACGAGCAGATCCGAGCCAAAATCTGCAAACTCGGACACATTACCCAGCTGGTCTGGGCCAGGCTCTGGTTCTGGTTCTGAACCCAGCTGGTCTGGGCCAGGCTCTGGTTCTGAACCGAGCGGGGCTAAGCCAGGCTCTGGTTCTGAACTGAGCTGGTCTGGGCCAGGCTCTGGATTACTGTGGTCCTCGCTGGGCTCCTGATCTGGAGCAGGACTGGGCTGACTGGTGCCATGGTTCCATTCAGATTCAGGACACAGGCGGTCCTCAGCAGGTCCAGACTGTACAACAAGATGGTCTTTGCTGTGCTCATTTTCCAACCTAGATTCCTTTAAGTCCTCACTGGGTTCAGGGTCCAGCTCACGTTCTGGTTTCAGATGGTCCTGGCCGGGTTCGGGGGCTAGCTCGGATTCTGGGTTTGGGAGGTCCTGGCTGGGTTCAAGGTCCAGCTCACGTTCTGGGTTTCAGATGGTCTTGTCTGGGTTCGGGGGCTAGCTCTGATTCTGGGTTTGGGAGGTCCTGGCTGGGTTCAGGGTCCAGCTCAGGTTCTGGTTCCTGGCTGGGTTCAGGATCCGGCTCAGGTTCCAGTTCCTGGCTGGGTTCAAGGTCCACCACAGGTTTCAGATAGTCCTGACTGGATTCAGGGTCCAGCTCAGGATCTGGTTTTGGATGATCCTGGTTGGATTCAGGGTCCAGGTCAGGTTCTGGATTTAAGTGGTCCTGACTGGGTTCAGGGTCTGGCTCAGGTTCTGGTTTTGGGTGTTCCTGGCAGGGTTCAGGGTCCAGCTCAGGTTCTGGTTCCTGGCTGGGTTTAGGGTCCAGCTCAGGTTCTGGTTTCGGGTGGTCCTGGCAGGGTTCAGGGTCCAGCTCAGGTTCTGGTTCCTGGCTGGGTTCAGGGTCCAGCTCAGGTTCTGGTTCCTGACTGGGTTCAGGGTCCAGCTCAGGTTCTGGTTCCTGGATGGGTTCAGGGTCCGGCTCAGGTTCTGGTTCCTGGCAGGGTTCAGGGTCCGGCTCAGGTTCCTGGCTGGGTTTAGGGTCCGGCTCAGGTCCTGGTTCCTCGATGGGTTCAGGGTCCGGCTCATGTTCTGGTTCCTGGCAGGGTTCAGGGTCCGGCTCAGGTTCCTGGCTGGGTTCAGGGTCCGGCTCAGGTTCTGGTTCCTGGCAGGGTTCAGGGTTGGTGTTGGACCTTCTTTTGGAGCGACGGCCTCCTGTTGTCTTGTCTTTCACCTCTGCACACACGCACACACACACGCACACACGCGCGCGCACACACACACACACACACACACACACACACACACACACACACACACACACACACACACACAGTGTTAGCAGAGCCACAGGTGTAACACAGGTAGCAGTAACTGCGGGACACACCTGTCTTCTGGGGTTTAGGCAGCTCCTGGTCTTCTGGCTGGACCCGGCTCCGACTCCGGCTCCTAGCAACAAGCAGACAGACACCCAGTTACCCGGTGACCTGACAGCAACAGTGGGATCTGCTGAGTCCTCAGAGGTGTGAGCTGAGGGCAGAACCGGGTCAGACTGAGAGTGGGCCTGGGTCTGGTTCAGGAGGAGGGTTCTAACGTAAAAGATCAGCTTCTTTGGAGAAGAAGGTTCCAAATGTACACAGACTGGAGTCCAGAACCCTCAGCCGGGCCAGAACAGGTGACACGTTCGACTCCTGATGAAAAGCAGAACCGTCCGGCCCAGCGTGTACCCCAGACCTGGACCTGGACCTGGACCTGGACCAACTCAAGTAGCCCCCTTCAGGTGCTGGTGCTCCTCAGCACCAGGACCTTTGCACTTACTTGGTCCTGGATCTGGGACCAGGAGGAGGAGCAGGTGGAGGCTGAGGGGGGGCGGGCGGAGGTGCACACTGGTTACTGCCGCCACCTTTCGGGGTCGCCCGCGAGGCCTCCTCTCGTTCCCACGCTGACTGGAGGTGGCAGCCTTGGCCCGGGTGACAGGAGGGGTGAGTCCTCGGCCCGCTGGATCCTGAGCCTCAGAAGGCATTCTGGGCACGGACACACAAGTTAACCTCTGTACTGGTGCCGGGAAGGATGGATGGAGCTGCAACAGCTTCTTCAACCTGAAAACTTTCAGTCAGCTTGGAGACTGGACCCTTCATGAGATGGCTGATTCATCAGGCACTTGTTCATGCCTCCACCATTTAACCTGACAGTTACATCTACACGCTACTTTCATATAAAACAGCAACTCTCAAGTCCAAAGGTGGTTCCGAAGCTCTGCAGGTGGCTCCTGTGACTGGGGATCGCCTCGTCAACCGGAGCCCAACGTTCATCCAAACAGAAGCAACTCTCTTGGGCAGATAGTTAGATACGCCGAAAAGTATCCGGGCAGACGTTACGATCCTTCAACAGTTAAAATCCGCCGCTAAGCGAGCGACTTCTAACACGAATGTGACGTTAAACGTTTCCAGGAGTTCTTTAAAATAACGAACGTACGAGGAACACAAACAGCCGTTAGCATTAGCTTCCTCGGACCGCCCAGTTGACTTAGCACTTCTGTTAACATTAGCTCAAGTTAGCATGCTAGCCGTTAGCATGCCGTAGGAACGAGCGCGTCTATCACGCGCTTCTGTGTAGCCATTTTCAAATGCTGAAGGAGGTCAATTTAGGAAAGAATTTTCGAGCAGGGAGTCAAAAGAGAAGGAAAAATGCACCCTTACTGATTTGATGCGATTCTCTTTTTCCTCTCCAGCTTTCCAGCCAACTTAAAACGATCTGTTTAAATACAACTGCGAACTTCTCCGAAAGATCGCATGTATCTCACACGCCCGGCATGGCAAGGTTCTCCAACGAAACATTCCTGGTGATTGTGGAAAGAAGAAACAGGCGATATTGCGCTGGAATTGGTAAAAAATTAAAGTTAAAGCGGTCTCTCCGTCATGGAGGCCATGTTTAGGAGGGACCGAAGCGCACCCTGTCAGTGATAGCTGGAGAAGTAGGTCTCTGAAAATATTCACTGTCGTCCCGGTGCGGACGTGTGGTCCAGGACCTCACGGTTGTTTCCATCCATACGGTGATTTTTCACCTGTCGGACGTAAAAACGTACAGGTTTAGCCGTTAGCAGGCGCCGCTAGCTCTGTTTATTTGTGTTGTGTAAAAAGTGTGACTGACCCCGCGGAGGGATCTGTTGGGGGAACTTCTCCAGTGAGGCGGTCCCTGTCATTACACCCAAAGTACCGGACTGGATCTGGATCTGGATCTGGATCTGGATCAGGATGCGGATCAGGACTGCCTGAACCAGTGACTTGTTTTCTTGGCAAAAATGACGTCAGGATTCTTGATCACGATAGAAAGTTTTTTTTTTTCAGAAATAATCAATGTCTAGAAAAGTTGACTTTAATGAAGAACTGACAAATAAAGACAAATAAACCACCAATCAGCTGAATGTCAATATGAGATTAGTCCTGGCGGATCACAACAAAAATGTATCAAAAATGCGTGTCCTTTTTATCACAAAAAAATAAATAATTCTGTTTCAAGCAAACTGGACGCCTGCGTCTGTCACATAGAAGCTGCTGCTCCACTGGGACCTGAAAGAAGAGGAGGTGCTGTGGACACCGAAGACCTGGTGTCTCCTTTCCCCCTCGCTGCTTGTTGCTGGGTCGGACAGAACGGTCTGCTGCCGAGAACACAGCAGCCGGTGCTTCACCAACCGTTGCCACGGGCGACAAAGATAGGGCCGGGGCACCTCGGAGGAAGCGGAAGGCCCGGCGTGGTTCCTCCTGATGGCGTGGCACGTGGCAAACACCGTGATCCGGTAGTCCCTGGAAACGAGAGGACGGATGCTTGTGAGGACGGAGGAGAAACAAACCCCTGGAAGCCAGGAAGGGTGGTGTGAAGATAGTCCTCCCAGGAACCCGCCGAAGGTCCTGAAGAACCCCCGGACCAACAGTACCTGAGCAGGCGGGCCAGCAGATGCGAACACTTGCTGAGTTTCTCCTCCTGCTTGGCGATGCTGGCCCCGCCCTCGCTGCGGTCCAACCAATAGAAAGCAGAGATGCTGTCGATGAGGAGGAGCGCCAGGCCCGGCCGCGACGACAAAGAGGTCTCCAGCAAGTGGAGCGTTAGGAGGAGCTGAGAGGAGGAGGAGCAGTGGACCACCAGGAGGCGGGAGAGGCAGGAGCGTAGTGAGGCTTCAGTGGAGGGGGAGCCAGGAGAGCCGGCTGGGAGGAAGGAGACAAAGATTCAAGCCTGGAGAGCAGCTCCAGCTCAGGTGGACCTCTGCGTGCGTGCGTGTGTGCGTGCGTGCCTGCACTCAGCCTTCTGTCCAGGATGCTGACCAGGCGCAGCATGTCCAGGCTGTAGTCGGTGTCCACGAACATCACCTCCACCTCCAGGCCTCCAGCAGCCGCCGGCATCACGCAGCGACACAACAGGTGGTACAACAGCTCCGTCTTTACTGCGGCGCGCACACACACACACGCACACACACGTTTGATCGCTCCAACAGGTGACGCACACGTGGGCTGAGCTCACCTGTTCCCGCGGGTCCATGCAGCTCCACCACGTCACCTGGTGGGGCGAAACGCAAAGGTTAGCAGGTGAGAGCGTCGGTCCAGCAGTGTGGTCAGTCACCGTGGTCGGGTCCGCCATGCTCGGGAAACAGGCGAGGTTCCACGTCCTTCAGACAGCGGCGAGCATCCAACCGAGCAAAGAGCTGCAGAGGCAGGAGCCGGAGAAGAAGTCAGACCCTCCGGGTGCTTCTACCTCACACTTCTCTCCGGGAAAGTCAACAACACAGGCTGTTACCATGGTGATATCCCCACAACTGACCTGAGCGCCACTTTCTGTCATGTCAGTGACAACAACTCCAACTTCAGCCTCTGAACGCGGACTCCCGCACTTCCCCGTTCGGGCGTGGTTTTGGCGCAGCAGCGCCCCCCCTGTGCGCTGCGGCGCACCGCCGCTGAGCGCGTATCCAAGGCAACCGTCAGCTGTCAGAAACGACACTTGTTCGTGGTGTTAAAAAGTCACAGACACCCCAGACATCTCATGGAAGTGTTCCACAGGATTGCAGGTATCAGTTTAATGACCTGGGTCACCTGGAGCAGAACCAGACCTTCAAAGCCTTCCAGCAGCTGTGTGTGTGTGTGTGTGTGTGTGTGTGTGTGTGTGTGCGTGTTCAGACGATGTTTCTCATAAAAATCAATGTTCAATAACACACAGAAGCACAGCTAATGTGACATCACGCCGGCCGAGCAGCAGCTGCTGCCTCACAAATGAGCAGTTAGACTTCATCGATCTTCAGACAAGAACAACAACTTTATTTATATATTCTGAGCTGACAAAAGTGTTTTACAGCTGGACAATAAAAAGCTGTTTAGCTGATGTCAAAAAGTCACTCTCTTTCTCTCTCACTCACACACACACAAGGAGGACAACCTGGAAAACAACTGCAAGTAACATGAGTGTGTGTGTGTGTGTGTGTGTGTGTGTGTGTGTCTGCATTGACCACAGTTTGAACTTTGT